>OZ030018.1:74180993-74550993 GCA_964023405.1 Apodemus agrarius
GATCTCCAGGTCTGTGGCAGATCCCATTTCTGCACATCTCTTCTACTGCCCTTCTATGGCAACATCTCCCCTACTTTTAGAGTTTTGGAATTTGAAGACTGACTCACAGCTACTCAGAATAAAGGTGACATTTCCCAGCTTGCCATTCATTTACATGTGATGAGGAAATTAAGTTCCAGCCAATGGGATGTCTGAAAATATCCTAGGGTAGAGACTTTTCTTGAGATAAATTAATATATGGAATAGCTCCTGAATCTCCTGCTATATCACTCCCTATATCTAACTGCTTGGAACATGGACATGGGCATTGGGATTCCATCATACGTCTAATAGAATGGAGGTCACACTCTAAAGTTGCTGAAACAAGGCAGCATTTTGCAAAGCTTATACATCTGCTTTTCCCATCTTGAATTTCCTACCTCTAAATTTTCCATGAATAATAAACACTTTTATATTGCATTCTTTTTATATCTTTTCAAAGAGTTGTCCTTGACTTACCAATCCCACAGGAGCCTGACAGGATTGAAGACTTCAGACCCCCATTGGAATCTAATGGCACCAGAATTTCCAGTTTTAAAGATGCTGTGCTGATCCTTGTCCTCATTATAGTTGGAAGTTCATTCACATGAACACTCTTATTTTGAGTCTTCTTACTGGTCGCCGGTTTATGATCACTAATATTGAGTGTCTCATTTCACCTGCTATAGTGAGTAACCAAACAACTCCCATGGGTCTATAGCTGATTCATTGATATTTAAATTTAAAACATATTTGTCCTTTAATAAAAACATTTGTAGTATCTAGCATTTCACCATCCCTGTCTTATAATAGGAACAATTTATAAAATTTCACAAATCACATGTGTAAAGAATATGATATGTGATATTGGTAAAATCCTAACATAACTTGAATGTTATTTATTTGACATGGAGTAAAAGAAAAGTCTCAAACAGAGGTAATAAAAAAATGCCACTGAAAAACTTCCTATTTGTCAACTAAACCATCAAAAGGAAAGAGATGGAAGTGAGAGGCAGGAGGGGAGCTGAGGGGCTGCGAGCATCTGTCATCCATCCTCATGTCACTCGGGCTGTTCAATAGTACTCGGCTAATAACTTGGCAGATGGCTTTCCTGGACCAGATAATTAGAAATACCTTACTCCCACCAAAAATGGGGGAATTTTCTTGATTGAGTAATTTGAAGAAAATAGAATATAGCCTTGGACAGATGATAGCGGATGATAAGATTTGCCAGATGTTGGAAAGATGCCAGATTGAGAAAAAGGCTCAGGCTGGGGAGGGAAGTCCACAAGGCACCCCTCAGAGAGTTAGAGACTCCTCCAGAACAAGCTCGAGGCAAAGGTGGGCTAGTCCTCTGAGTACCAGCAGCTGTTTCTCTTCCTGACGTTCTAATGGCTGTCATTCTATATCAATTGGAAGTGGCAGACTTGTCTGGTTCAAAGAAAAAAACCCAGTAGATGTGATGGACAGCCAAACAGAAAAATGCACAGAAAGGTAAAGGAAGACAAGCAGGGGAGACAGAGAAAGGGAATATGAGAACAATATGAGAATCATATGAGAACAATCATTTATGATGTTTAAATTCAGAACTGCAGTGGCTAATACCTGAAGTCACTGAATGAAATTATCCACAAAGTCCAGGTCTTTCAGACTTCCCTCTACTACTGAGTCAACACACACACACACACACACACACACACACACACACACACCACGGATATCTAAAAATGCTTGCTTTTTCATTTGATATCAAGCTGAGTTTTTCTTATGGTGGAGGACTCTGACAACCTTGAGCACCTAGAGAATTTTCATGCACATAGGTCTAGACAAGCTGCTCATAGTCTTCAGGCTTTTTTATAGTTGCCGTAAAATCATTTCACAGCTGGTTTTGAAGCACCAGGAAAGAGACCCTGACCATCAGGCGTGAACACCCATAAAGTGTCCAGAGCCACCCTACCTGCAGCTGTGCATAATAAGAAGGAAGGTGGGACAGATCGTGCGATGCTACCTAGAAAGACTCTGGAGCTCCCATCCTGAGGCGGCAGAGTAGCAGGCTAGAGAATGGATGAAGGGTGTGATGTTTCTGTACCATGGATCCATTATTTTCTTTACAAAAATTCCTGTAATGAGTGTCTTTGCATGGCTCAAAAGAATGCCTTTCTTTGCAGGGCTGTTGTGACAATAAATAAGCTGACTTATGTCAAGGGTGGCACAGTACACTAGGGAGCATCTAAGCAGTCATTAGCTGGGCTTTACACTTCTTTTGTTCTCTCCCTAGCAATCTCTTCTAATCCACAATTAAGACATAAAAATCCAATTACTACTCCAGTGGAATCATCAAGCAGCATCAAGTCCACTCTGTGTATGCTCAATATGATATGACATTTATTCTAGATCTTATGCGTACTGGGGAGCTCTAAAGAAAGTCCTGAGAAACATGAATTTGCCTTCAGATTTCCCTTCAAGAAATAAAATATGTGCATTGAAAGGAATGGTATTGTTCCTCCATCAGAGTCGCAAACCTCTTCAGCTCCTTGAGTCCTTTCTCTAGCTGTTCCATTGGGGACCTATGCTCATTCTATTGGTTGGCTCTGAGCCATGGGTATTTTTGATCCACTTTCCAGTAAGGACAAAAGTGTCTACCCTTAGGCATGCCTTCTTCTTGAGCTACATGTGGTTGTATCTTGGGTATTCCGAGCTTTTGGGCTAATATCGACTTCTCGGCGAGTGCATACTGTGTGTGTTCTTTTTTGACTGGGTTATATCACTCAAGACATTTTCTAGTTCCATCCATTTGCATAAGTACCACCAGAGCTCCAAGGGACTAAACCACCAACCAAAGAATACACATGGAGGGACCCATGGCTCCAGCTCCATGTGTAGTGGAAGATGACCATTTCAGACATTGATGAGAAAGGAGGCCATTGGTCCTGTGAAGGCTCAATTCCCCAGAATAGGGGAATGCAAGTCAGGAAATGGAGGGAAAGGGGTGAGCAGGGGGAGGGAGAATAGGATAGGGGGTTTTCAGAGGGGTAACTCAGAAAGGTGATACCATTTGAAATGTAAATAAAACAAATATCTAATAAAATTTTTAAAAAAGAAAGGAATGATATTTAACTTATTATTGTTGATTCCCTGAATATATGGGTTGTCAATATAATGAAAGCATCTAGCTACAGCAGGATACCTATAATATCCTACTCCACAGATGAAATAAATACAGTCAAAGGAGATACTTTAAGAATACAACAATATGTATTAAAGATAGGGAAGGACAAACTAAGCCCTTCATATCCCCAAACCAGTCCTTCTGAAGAGTACAGTGGTAAGTCTCAGACAACCTCTATTCTCTTCTTCATTCTACTCTTTCTTAACCCACAGAGCATGCATGAAGAAGTTAATGCTCCCATGTGGCAAAGCATTTCCTTTTGAAGACAAAATGTGACAATCTTTTGAAGCATGTTTAGCAGACAGCAATTCATTTAGGCGTTGAGATAAACATTGGCATCTACTTCTCTCTCCACTCCAAACTTGGGACAGCCAATTTCAAACTAAGTAATGTTCCATAATTGCTAATGGTGGTTAATTTATGATGCCTGAACAGCAACAACATGCTTAAGAGTATAGTATTACAAAGGAGTGTTAAAAATACTTAGAGAAGTCTTGTTATCTTAAAAATAGGTGGCAAGCTTCTGAGTTAGCCCAGAGTTATAAGCTAGCTCACAGCTCACGAGAAACAAGCATTGAATCTTTCTTTTTCACCTCAAAATAGTAAAAATTTTAGATAATACCAATGTAAGCTTTCTCAGTCGGAGTTGGAAAAGGTTAGAACAGTGCAATCTCCTTCAAAAATAGCAGACAAAAGTGGATGTGGGGTGCATCTGTTCATCCCAGTTCTTGAACATGGAAGCAAGAAGTTCAAAAGTTCAATGTCATACTCATCTAGCTAGTGAATTTGAAACCAACCTGGGCTGTATGAAACAATGTCTACCAAAAGAGAGGAGACATAGAGATAGGGCTCAGTGGTTAAGTACATTTACTGCTCCAAGAGGATCCAAGTTCATGAGCACCTATGATGACTGCCAGCTTCCACAGAGGGAGATGGTAGAGATGGGGCTCAGTGGTTATGGGAACTAACCACTCTAGTACAGGATCCAAGTTCATGGTCAGCTATAATGAACAATGACTTCCATAGGTACTTTTCACACATGAGCACATACCAACACACAGACACACAGTCATAAGTAAAATAAAGATGAATGTCAGACAAGGTTATACACATCTTAAATCCCAGGCAAGGAGGATCTCTGACAATATGAGCCAGACGGGTGTACATAGAGAGTTCCAGGCCAGCCAGGATTAGACAGGATTAGACAGTATCCAACAAAACAAAGCTCAACTAATCTAAATAAAAGTAAAGTCTTTGTAGCCAACATCAAGGTAAACGGAGAAAAACTCGAAGCAATCCCTCTAAAATCAGGGACTAGACAAGGCTGTCCCCTCTCGCCATATCTCTTCAATATAGTACTTGAGATACTAGCTAGAGCAATTCGACAACAGAGGGAAGTCAAAGGGATACAAATCGGAAAGGAAGAAGTCAAACTATCACTATTTGCAGATGATATGTTTACTTAAGTGACCCAAAAACCTCCATCAGAGAACTCCTGCAACTGATAAACAACTTCAGCAAAGTGGCTGGCTATAAAATCAACTCAAGTAAATCAGTAGCCTTCCTATACGCGAAAGGATAAGCAGGCCGAGAAAGAAATTAGGGAAATGACACCCTTCACAATAGCCACAAATGATATAAAGTATCTTGGAGTGATGCTAACCAAACATGTGAAAGATTTATACGACAAAAACTTCAGGTCTCTGAAGAGGGAAATTGAAGAAGACATCAGAAAATCGGAAAATCTTCCATGCTCGTGGGTTAGCAGGACTAATATAGTCAAAATGGCAATCTTGTCCAAAGCAATATACAGATTCAATGCAATTCCCATCAAAATCCCAACTCAGTTCTTCATAGAGCTAGAAAGAGCAATTCTCAAATTCATCTGGAATAACAAAAAACCCAGGATAGCTAAAACTATCATCAACAGCAAAAGAACTTCTGGGGGAATCAATATCCCGGACCTCAAGCACTATTACAGAGCAGTGGTATTAAAAACTGCATGGTATTGGTCCAGTGACAGGGAAGCGGATCAATGGAATAGGATCGAAGACCCAGAATTGAACCCACACATCTATGGCCAATTGATCTTCGACAAAGGAGCTGAAAACATCCAGTGGAAAAAAGATAGCCTTTTCAACAGATGGTGCTGGCTCAACTGGAGGTCAACATGCAGAAGAATGAGAATTGATCCACTCTTATCTCCTTGCACTAAGCTCAACTCCAAGTGGATCAAAGACCTCCACATAAAACCAGACACACTAAAACTAATAGAAAAGAAACTGGGGAAGACCCTTGAGGACATTGGCTCAGGGGAAAAATTCCTGAACAGAACACCAATTGCTTATGCTCTAAGAGCAAGAATAGACAAATGGGACCTCATAAAACTACAAAGTTTCTGTCAGGCAAAAGACACTGTCAAAAGGACAAATCGGCAACCAACAAATTGGGAAAAAATCTTCACCAACCCCACATCCGACAGAGGGCTAATCTCCAATGTATACAAAGAACTCAAGAGGTTAGACCCCAGAAAACCAAATAACCCTATCCAAAAATGGGGTACAGAGCTAAACAGAGACTTTTCACCTGAAGAAATTCGGATGGCTGAGAAACACCTTAAAAAATGTCCAACATCACTAGTCATTAGGGAAATGCAAATTAAAACAACCCTGAGATTTCACCTCACACCAGTCAGAATGGCTAAGATTAAAAACTCAGAAGACATCAGGTGTTGGCGAGGATGTGGAGAAAGAGGAACACTCCTCCACTGCTGGTGGGAATGCAAGCTGGTACAACCACTCTGGAAATCAGTATGGCGGTTCCTCAGAAAACTGGGCGTGATACTTCCGGAGGACCCAGCCATACCACTCCTGGGAATATACCCAGAAGATTCACCAGCATGCAATAAGGATACATGCTACACTATGTTCATAGCAGCCTTATATATAATAGCCAGAAGCTGGAAAGAACCCAGATGTCCCTCAACAGAGGAATGGATACAAAAAATGTGGTATATATACACAATGGAGTACTATTCAGCCATTAGAAACAATGAATTCATGAAATTCGTAGAGAAATGGATGGAGCTGGAGAATGTCATACTAAGTGAGGTGACCCAGTCTCAAAAGAATACCCATGGTATACAGTCACTGATAAGTGGATATTAGCCTAGAAGCTTGGAACACCAAAGACACAAATCACATATCAAGTGATGTCTCACAAGAAGAAAGGAGTGGACACTGGTGCTAGAATGGACCAAAACATCATTGTGGGAGAGTACAAGAACAGTAAAGTGGGAGGGGTGGATGCGGGAGCAGGGGGAGGGAAAAGGACATGTGGGACCTTTGGGGGTGGGGAACCAGAAAAAGGGAAATGAATTGCAAATATAGAATATATACAATAAAAAAAATCAAAAAAAAAGTAAAGTCTTTAAAACTTCACAGAAAAAGCTGATGTACACAAATGCTATTAGTGGAACATAGACCATCACTTAAGTATTAATTTGATCACACCACCGAAGCACAAGTTATCTTTATTTACCAAGTAAAAACGCTAATGGCTAGGTCTTTATCATGCTTCCCAGAAGTATTGTGCACATAAAGAAGGATCCAGAAACTCTGTCTGCTCCCCTGAAAAGTACAAGAACAAACAAGGAAGCTAATCAAAGTGCCTGTCATATTGAGCTGTGAGCAGACCTGAATGAGAGCAGAAATCAGAAGTTCACCTGGCACCTGGAGTGTGGTAAGAACTTACTGAGTTTGGCCTGGCCTTGTACAGAGCATTACACATTAAGATACTAAGACCTTGAAAGACTTGAAAGACAGACAGAAGAGCATGTGAATTATCTTGTAAATCTACGTCTGAATTTGTACAAGTATTAGGGACTCCTGGCTAAAACATTTGAGTTTTAAGATACGGCATGCAGGCTGACTACCAACTCACTTAAGAAGGCGCCTCATGGGCTTGAGAGATGGCTCAGCAGTTAAGAGTACCAACTGCTCTTCCAAAGGTCCTGAGTTCAAATCCCAGCCACCACATGGTGACTCACAACCATTCGAAACAAGATCTGGCGCCCTCTTCTGGAGTATCTGAAGACAGCTACAGTGTATTTACATATAATAAATAAAATCTTAAAAAAAAAGAAGGCATCTCACGTACCACTCAATAGGAGAATGGAAACTGAACATCTTCCATGTACCAAGGTCTCTGGAGCCATCAGTCTATTTGTGTTTAATTTCTCAGTGGGGGTGGTGGGTGCATTCCATCAAAGCAAGTAGGCACCTTCAGGTTTAATTTGGGGAACATGTGATTCCCCCATTGAAGAATATGCAGCCATTCTTTTCTTACAAAGACAAAGATCAGAGGGGAAAGCACAGCTTGCAAGCCCTGCCAGCAGCCTCCATCAATTCTGAGAGAATTGCTGGGAGCAAAAGAAGCCTACTGCTGTAATCACCTGCCAGAACAAGAGATGCAGGCTCCAACCCTGACACTGCCTTTAACAGAGCCATCACCTATGCATATCACTGTGGTCTCAGCCAATTTTAATAACGTGTCAAACATGCAGATTTTCCTTGAGGCCTGGAAGTGACAAGCAGAAAACAAAAGATTCTAAGAGATACTCAGGTGAAGGGAGCATTAAAAGCTGAGCTTGTGAGAAATGGGGCTTGGGAAAAGTCTGCAAGTGATAACATGGTGGCCAGAAAATCTCAAAAGGCTGGGCTTAAGAGTGGTTACTTTTTCAGTGGTCAGTCACCTAGAGAACAGAGCCAGCTCACTGGGCATGCTACTTTAAAGTTCCCATCTAGGTTTTAAATTCAAGTGACATGTAACTCTGTGTATATCTTAGAAAATGTGTAACCCTGCTTCAAACTAGAGCTGGAAAGAACCTCAGAAATCGTGTGGCTCTAGACATACTGTACCAGTTTGTTTTTGAGCCCAATGTGCTAAAAGAGTGTGTGAGGTTAAAGAACAGGAGAACAACAGGGACAGGGTGTATCACCCCTGGATTTCCAATTGTCTGCTCCATATCCTGCTCCAAAACCAAACACTAAAGAGGGTTCACTGTATCTGGAAGGCCTGTGCCTAGATGCTCCTCTGAGAAATTACACCGTGGACAGACTTGATTTAAGGGAAGTTTGCTGTAGAGGAAGGAAAGGGAGTGAAGACCTGAAAAGGGGATACAGGCAGAGAAAGAAGGGACAGAGAAGGGCAGAAATTGAGAAAGAGAGGCCAGCCAACAACATGGGGAAACAGAGAAAGAAAGAGAAGTGGGGCTGGGGTAGCTGGCAGGCCTCTTTATATGCTCTTGCTGCTTCAACTGCCTTGCAGCTGGCTCATACCTGCTTCTCACCTGACTCTCACGCCCCTCACACCTGCCTCACTCCTGCCTCCCACTTGGAGGGTGACGTCACAAGCCCAGGCACATGGGCGGAGCCTAGCGTAATCTTCTATTAACCAATATTCACCATACACGCCTTATCAGTCTGCCTTCCTTTTCTCCTTCCAAGTCAGAGGGTGAATTTTCTAACCCATGTTTACATTCAGCATGTTGACTCACTATGTGCCCTCTCTCTCTAATACACACACACACACACACACACACACACACACACACACACTTAAAGTTGAGAATGTTGTCTCCTACATGTCATTCCTGAAGAGAAATCAGAAGTTGTGCCTTATCTAAATTCCATAGCCTTTAAGACGCACAAAAATAAATAAACCAAGAGGTAGCTCTACGATTTGCTTCACAAATCGGAAGAAGACAGCACTATAAAGCACCAAATTCTCATCGCAAACAGAGTCACTTCTGTTGCCAGCATCTTTCCCTATCCATTCATGACACCCCCTCCCACTGGCTAACCGAATAATACACTGCCAGTGAAGAAAAGCAAAACAACTACCAGGAAATGGCAAAATTAAAATGAGGGAACAAAAATAGGTTCTGGGGCAGATGAAAGACGGGAAGTCATTTGCAGAGGGCTTTTAGAAGCTCTGAGGTAGAGCAATAGCAGCCTGAATATTTATGTAAGTGTACAGCCATACACTTTGTGTGACTGTGTGTGAGTGGGTGTGTACATCTTTGTACATATCCCAAAGCAACACAGGCACCCCCAAGTCTCCCAGAGTTGTATCCCCCTGCCTCATGGAAACATTAAGAGTGAAGTTGGATGTTTTAGAAGTATCAGACACAGAGTTTTATTTCCACAACCTTTAACTACAGGGGGAAACTATCCTAAACTCATCACTTGCGATTGATTCTCTTCTTTCTGAGATCAGTCTTCAGCAAGTCTATAAGTTTGTCATTGCTAATGGGTCTGTGAAGCCTACAGTTTGATGGCTGTTTCTGGTGAGGGTCCTGTTCCACTTTGGGATTTGGAAAGAAGCTACTGTGTCAACCTGGGAGTTCCAAGAGCCAGTGAGCGATAGAGTTTCCTGACAACAGAACAAATGCTCATACCCCCTCAGTTTCCAGGACCCACTCGGCCTCTTGGTTTCCAATTCTCAGAGCTCATATAAAATGTCTTTCCTCAAATATGCAATACTTTTAGATTCTTTATCTTAAGAAACAAAGTGAACATGTCCCTTCCTTTCTTTCCTATAGAAAACCACCTATTGATTATTATTTTTCTATCATTGTCATTTCTTTTTCTGTTTTAGACAGGATCTAATTATGAACTCCAAGCTGACCTTCACATCACTTTCCTTCTGTTTCAGTGTATCAAGTACTAATATTTCCGGCAGGTGCCGCTATCTTTAGTTTAACAATTTATTTGACTATAATAATTAATCATTAGAGAAATTAATTTAAACATTGCAATCAATCAGTATTTCTGAGATATATTGTATGGGAATCTCTATAGAGAGCAATATCATTGGGACATAAAATGTAGCTTTTTGTCCTAATTCTTATGGTTGCAAACCTCATCATTTTGTTACCATCCCCCAGTCCCCATTAACTTCGGCAACACTGGATGAGATTATTACCTTATCATAGTTTTCAAAATCTAGCAAGCTGGAGTGCTCGCTCTTCCTTTCTAGTGGAACCTAACTTTAACATTTTTTTCATAAGGCAATTATTAAGTATTTAACTTTGTGCGTTTGTGTGTAGTGCATGCATATGTGTATACCTATGGTGATTAAAGGGAGATGTCAGGTGTCTCTATTATTCTCCACCTTTTTAATATTAAGATTAAAAAAATTTTAAGTGTGTGCCATTAAGTGTGTGGCTGATGCCCTCAGGCTTACTAGAGCTACAGTTGCAAACCACTGTGGGCTATATGACTTAATTAGCAAAAACCTGCCCAGGTCCTCTGCAAGAACAGTGAGTGCTCTCATTTGCTGAGATATCTATCCAGGCCCTCAATCTTATTTTTTGAAACAGATTAATTTATAGAACCTGAAGTTTACTGTTTAGGCAAGACTGGAAGGCCAGAAAGCCCCAAAGATCTACCTGTGCCTGCCTCATGTTTGAGTCGCAGACCTGTGCCACTAGCACAGCAAGCCATCTTACCCATTAAGGCAACTCTTCAGACTCTGGTCTTTATCATGTAATATCATTCATGGCTAATCTTCATAATATTCTTCCTTGTATTTGCCCCTTTACAGAATGAGTAAGAAAAGCCCAAGTAAGTTAAGGGACACCTATACAATGACATAAAAGTAAGCAGAAGACAGAGAGTTTAATCTAGAGCGGCTCTCATGAGAAAGACCAACATCTACTGTACACTGGCCAAACAATGTTAATCCTCTGGTGTTCTCATGTCACCAATTTAATAAAAGAGGGTAGGATCCAATAACCTCCACACCCCCATTCTTTTTAATAAGAGGGGGTTATAATAAACTCTGACACTAAGAGTTCACCTCAGCTTGAAGTTTAAAAGTGCAAAATCAAGATTTTCAAAGGGGGAAAGAAACTGATTGTGTATTGCAGCAAGAAGTGGGGAGAATCACAAGTTAACCAAAAGTGGGACAAAGTGAGTTTCTTTACTAAGAAGCATATGACTCTTGAAGAGCAACTCTCAGCGCTGGGCAGCACATGTCACAGCAAGCGGTAGCAGAGCCAGTCACATCTGTCTGAATTAGAATGTCACTACAGCCTCCAGAGGAGGCTCCAAAGTTATCTTCATTCTCAAGTATCCTTTATAAAATCCACTTTTAAAAAAGCAGAGGAGTTGGAAATGTCAACCCATCCTCAGAGGCAGCTCCCTCGATGGAGTTATCTTTGTCTCATTAAGTACAGTCAGACATGACTCAGCACCTCCATCAATTGTCTGGGAAGAACATCTCATGCCGGTAGAAAGAAAATCACCTAAAGAAGAACAATAGAAGGCAGCAAAGGTACACTGTTAGAGGCAGGTTGCCTATTACTCAAAATCAAATCACCCTTTTCCTCTTCTAGACAGGAAATAAAAATTATAGCCAATAGGAAAACAGGACTGTCTCTGCTTAGAACATATCAAATCATCCTGTCACTTTCAGTTATGACAATCAGGCACGCAGACACCTCATCTGTCTGGGTCACAAAGTAGGGTGAAAGGCAGGTTATGTCACGTCTTTCAATTGGTAAACCCAATGAGAACCTACCACACCTGTCAGTTTATAACGGGAGACAAAGATATGAGGAAGACACAGCATTCCTATCAAAGATTTCAACATCTGGAATGAAAACCTAGGTAAACACTGTTAGAAAAAAAATAGCATAAAGCAAGTGCTCCAAAAAGAAATGACACAGCATGTCATGAGAGGACAGATGGAACTCTTGGTTCTGTCAGTGGGGAAGAGTTCAATACTGCCTTCTCAAAAGCAATGTCAACATAAGTCATCTCTTATCTTCTCTTGACTTAAACCTGGAAAGTAGACAGATATACCCTGACAGATAACAATAGAAGGAAGCCAGACTCTGGGTCCCATGAATATTCAGGCCCTATAGTGGGATTTGAGACTGTGGAACATTTAGTAGATCTTTTGGGCATTGTGGAATATTGTCATAGAACTGAGAGTCAATGAAGTACCACATACTAACCATGGGCCCAAGGTCAAACATGGCTTAAGAAACATGTTTCTCTTATGAGGTTCTTTGACCAGTACCATATACAAAACCATGCACATGTGTGGTATTCATATGCTACCACAAATGAAGTCAAGAGATAAATTACAGCAACTGGGACTGAGAATAATGTTGCAAGCATAATTTATGAGGAAGTTCTTTTGCTCCATAGTCAGCGTGAGGAATTGGGATTTATGAAGAGGGAAACACTGGGTTCCTTGGCCTGTTTTCTTACCATCCCCCAGACTATCAACTTCAGCAACACTAGGTTATCACTTTATCATGATTATCAAAATCTAGCTAGCTGGGGTTCTTTCTCTTTCTTTCTAGAGAAACCTAACTTAAAATTACCAAGCAAACAAATAAAACAAAACACACAAAACCATCTAAACTTCAATGAACATTGGAGTTGTAGCAGTGGCATAGCCCACTGTCTGTATATTTTTATGACATTCAGAAATCACCTCTTTGGCTACAGATATTTGAATGTGTATATTCTCTTCCCAAGCACTTTAAAGCTCCTTATTAACACAATTGTCCTTTTCATTTTCTGAACCCCCTCTCTACTCCTCACTGTACATTTAAAGAAATACTTGAAGTTATTAAAACATAAGGAATAGAAAACAGAACAGTAAATGATCCATTGATATATACATAGGACAAGACTAAAAATAACCAGGAAAACACAAAAGGAAATATTAGCAAGTCACCAATGTGATAAAGGTTTGATATCAAGAATCTGTTAAAAAAAAATCTCAAAATTCAATGAAAGTAAATCATCAGAGAAGGGGAAATGCTTTCAGTGGACACTTCTCCAAACGATGAAATACTGCTCAACAATGACCTTCAAAGAGACACAGCACTGCGGATCTACATTCAGTACATTCTGCTAGGTCAAACAAAACCAACAGAAGCTCATCTAGCTGAGATTCTGAAAAGCCCAAATCATAGGGACAGAAAATAGATCTGAAGCTTCTGGGGACCAGGGAAAAGGATGGGTAATCAAACAGGGGCAGAATGAAACCACTTCAGGAAAGTAGTGAAAATTATCACAATCACAATTGTAGTAGTAGTTGTTAGGATTGTTAATTTGTCAAAATCCCTAGACTCCATACCCAAAAAGTCTTAACTCCTTGTAAATATGAATTCATAAAGAGAAGAAAAACAAAATTTCAAAGTGCATTTCAAGGCTTGGTGTTGATTGTAAAATCTGGAATGGGGAAAGGATTTGCTCATTGACATTTTTCAATGCCTTTTCCCTACAATCTCCAAAGAGTAAAATTGTAACCATCATTTAAAGCCTCAATTGGACACTACACCTCCAGACATAGCTGTCTGTTCTCAGTTGGAAGTAATTTCTCTCACTTCAAAACCTCTACAGTGTTTCCTCTGGACCTACTATAACCCTGACCAATTTCTACCTGGTATAATTGCTATTTGCGGATGTGGCTGATCCCCAGCTAGACTGTGAACTCAAAGCCAAGGATCAGGTGCAGCTCACTCTGCACAGTGCTCAGCACAGAGTCTAAAAGATAATATGGTTCAGTGTGGGGTGGCCTGACTGAGCCCACCTGAAAGCAAAGATCAACAACTGCACAGAAATGGAAGTCTGTGCCCTCTCATAATGGCCTGCCAGGACTGCCATGTATTCCCATAGAAAATGATCTCATAGCTGGCACAGAAAGGAAATCACTGCCATATATTATATCAATGGATTCACTGGTGGAGTATTTACTAAGCATTTATAGAGCAGAGCCTCTGCTTATCACTAAAGGTGGATAAACTGAGCTTGTCTCCAGTGGGTTTTCATTCAATAAATGACTGACTTTATGCTGTTTGAATTGGTGTCATGAGGATATGCTTGGCAGTCTGAAGGGCTTCACAGTGGGACCTCATATATTTTGACCTTTTAGTGTTCGTTGGTATAGCATGTGCTTTCTGAGGCAGGTAAGTGTGAGAAGCATTGTTTAAAGAAATGTATGTGAAGATGCGAAGGAACAACTTACAACAAGAATTAAGTAGTGTATCAGGATGTCTAAAAGAATCCCATGGGACAGAATGAGCAGAAGGAGGCTGGAAAGATGGATCAGTCAGTAAGGCACTTGATGCAATGCCTGACAATGTCACTTGTCCTCTGGGAAGTGTCCTCTCATGTGTACTATGCATGGATACACAGTCACACAGAGATACAAACACCACACACACACACACACACACACACACACAAACACACACACACACACAGAGAGAGTATGATTTAGGAAAAATACACACTAAAACAAAGTTATTGACATGCCAGATAAGAATCTGAACACACAGCCACAAGAGCCAGAGGCAATGGAAATAAAATTCTGAGAATAGCAAGAACACTACCAGAATTGTCATCAGCAGACATGGTTCATCTAAAATATTTTCACTAGGTGACAAGCTGGTTTGTTGTGTAAAGATGGATTGTGAGGAAGAAGAAAGAAAGAAAGCATGTGAAAGTATTGCAGAAAGTCAATCAAGTAGCAATATGGTGTGGTTTGTACTAGGATGAGCTAAGACGGAAAGATGTAGATGGAGTCACATGAGAGAAGTGACAAGCTGATGAGAAGAGAAAAGAGAAAGGGACTTTATTCAGTGGCTCTTCCTTTTCTCTTCTATCTTCTTATTTTGTGATTGTGTGGGAAGCATGTCATGGTACCTGCAGATGGAAGTCAGAGGGCAAATGTTCCAGTTGGGTCTTTCCTTCTACCTTCTTGGATCTAGGAATTGAGCACAGCCATAAGGACAAGTGACTTCATCCCCTGAGCCATCTGGCCAGCTCTTACGCCTCGAAAACATTTTAATTTTACCATCCTAGTGAGATGGAGTCAGAAAGAGTTGAATGACTGACTTCACAGACAAAGACACATGGATTCTGATAGGTTAAGTAGCTTACATGAGGACGTCTAGTGAATCCCTGTCAGACTTGAACTTCTGCATTAGGTATGCTATGTTCCTTATGGTTGACCACATTTACATTTTTGCTCTCCATTTTTAAAGTGAATACAGTAGCAGTAATGGTGTTATTCATGGATCATGGTGAACAACAGAAGACATTCAGACAAAAAAAAGAAAGAAAGAAAAGCATAGGAGAGTTGTGGTAGAGCTCCATCTCTCTGCCTACTTTGTTTCCTGTCCTCGTAAATACCTGGGTCTTTTGCAATTGTACTAAAGTCACAGCTGAAGAACGGTATGCCAGAAGTGACTTGAAGTCCTCCAGTGAAGAGTGAGTGACAGAGAACAAGGGGGCCAGAACTGCACTGGGCAACTGAGTGGGAAGGTACTATTACCTGCCCTTGAACTCTTAGAACAGTGCTAAATAAAGAAATACTTAGAAAGAACACAAGTCCTTTCTGGCTTATGGTTTAATAATACTTGGAAAAGTGGATGCCTCTCATCAAATACACCACAAACTCTCAGTAGCAATCTCGACCCAAGACTGGTTGGTACTGACTTGTCTACCATCTCCCGAGTGTATGATGTCCAACTCCTGACTCAGTCACCTGAGCATTTGCTACTTTTTGTTGGTAAGCAAAAACTTTCAGACATATTATCTCCTGAGATCTTAATAACATGCCTGCCAAAACAGTGCAGCCAGTTTCTGGTATATTTTTTTCTGATAAGTACACATATCTATCTGAGGTCACAACCATGGGCATAGAAAACAGGATCCTGTTCAGGATAACATGCATCATTACAGCCAACAACACAAGTAAGATGCCCATCCTTTCCATACCTTCTCTTTTTGTGCAATGTAGTTTACATTAAGGATCCCATTCTATGGCTTGATCTTAACTATTTCATTAGTTAAAACATAGTACATATAGAAATAATAACAGAAAAAAAAAGCTGATTATGGTGGCTTATGTTTATAATGGCAACACTTGAGAAAATAAGACAGAAGATTGCCATGAGTTTTAGGCGAGCCTGGGGTACATGGAAAGTTCCAGGCCATCCTATAACTCTGAGATATTGAGATTGTGTCTCAAAAGAAAAAATAAAAAAAAAACCTGCATACACAGTAGTACAATCACCTTGGTGAAAATTTTGATAGTTATTCCACTGTTGAAGCTGAAGTTGTCATGGGGCAGTAGTTCTCCAAGGGAAATGAGAGTGCATGTCTCCAGGGAAGCTTAGACAAGTGCTCCTAGCAGAGACAACCCTGAGGCTTGGCAATGACAATACTGTAGAGTATTATGTGCTAACAAAACGGTGTGAAGCATTATTCATCTGGGAGGTTTTTCATTAAGTGGAAGCATTATACTTCATCAACCTATAACAAAAGTCCCATAGAGTATGACACCATTTATAAAAGGATCCAGAATTTGCAAATCTATAGAGATAGAAATTAGATTAATAAGATTAGCTATGGATAAGGGTAGGGGAAAACTTGTAAAGAATGACTGGTGTTTTATAAATGGAAGATTTCTTACAATCTATGGTTAGATTGTGCTGGGAACCATTAAGAACAACATGTCTGATTTTAATGTTTAATGTTTAAAATATATGGAAAATAGATGATGTCCTTAGTCGACAAATGGTATGGAATTCCAAAGACCTATCAGAAGAAAGTTCAATGGCCCAGGCCAAGTGTGTATATGGTACTCCTCTCCCATTGACTAGCTGTGTATCCAAGGTTGAACCTTTGAGCCTCTACAAGTGTGTACTTCCTACTCAGGATCATATTATAGTTCACAAAATTATAAAAGGATCAACTATTTTTGAACTGAAAAACACTAACTTGTGTTATTTATGACTTTGACAATTAGTGGATATA
This sequence comes from Apodemus agrarius, assembly GCA_964023405.1. NCBI lineage: Eukaryota > Metazoa > Chordata > Mammalia > Rodentia > Muridae > Apodemus > Apodemus agrarius. The sequence goes on from OZ030018.1 coordinate 74,198,034, forward strand.
AAAGGATGTGAATATCTCTGGCACATGGTAAAAAAAAAGCAAGATTACATATGTTTGTTGCAATGGAGAAAGAGATTCAGGAAGGCTGACAGATGAAGGAAAAAGAAGTCATTTGTTTAACTCATACATAATCAATGCCTACAGAAATTGAAATGTTGACAGTTGGATGAGCATACTGTGCAGTCTGATTTTTGTCTACACAGTACAAAACAACCAGCAAACCAACAAAACAACCAAACAAACAACCAAACAAGCCAAACTAAAAACTACTTGTAATCAAAAGGAATGTTTACAAATTTAAATAAGTGAGGGAAGAATCTAAGTATCTTGGAAACCAAGCACTCCAAGTTAGCAAATGTTGATGAACAAAAAAGTGAAAACTCACTGATTGTAACGCCTAAGTGTTTGTATAGTTAATATTTAATGTTATGGCCATATAGGCCTAACAGATACACAAATAGGAATTATTATTATAGTGCATAAATATCAATAGATATCACTCTTGTTCCTCATAGAGCATATTACTTAGTAGTCTACCAATGTATTCACAGAAAGACTGGCATTAAGCCATCCTGACTCAACCATTCAGAGCTTCATGATTTTCTATTTGTAAAAATAAAGTTAGTCTTCCTTAGCACACTGGTGATTCATCTGACCTGCCCCCCAGGGACCTAGAACATGCTTATGTCATCACCTGTCACAGAGTGATGCTCCAGGTGTATACAGATAGATAGAAGGACCTACCTACCACCTCAGCTCTCCCCCTCCACCGCTGGTGTCCCCTCATGCTTCCTTTCAGCCCACATGACCTCTGCCCTTATGGATCTGCTACTGTCTGTTTACCTGTCCACTTGTCTGCCTCTGTTTCCAGAACCTTCACTCCCCCACTGATCTCCAAGAAAACACTTTTACACAAGGTCTATTGCACAGTTTAATTACTAAAGGGTACATTTCCCTTCACCATATTATACTTCATACCTGTCTTTATTTTTAAATGATAAGTAAAATAGAAGCATGATTTTATTAGGACAATAAGTAAAATTATGTAAGTAAGGAAACCAAGGGCAATTTAATTCTGTCTCCTAAAAGGAGTACCATTGGGCTCTATGCCCATGAATATACTTCTCACACTGAGTGAACTAACTGGGTATTTAAAAGACCATATCATGGTACCAAGCATCCTGAAGGAGCTGTTTGACAAAGTCCCAGTGCTTGGATGACCTGGACTGAATCTTCACTGCCCTTGGTGGAAATTTGCCACACGCCTTTTGCTTATATGTATCTTTCTCACTGTTAAAGGCTTTGTTCCCAAGGCTAGAGCTGAGATAACAAAAAGCTGGCATAAACAAGAATGAAAGCAATGAAAGGTCCCCAGGAAACCAGTTATTCAGAAAATTGAATCTTTCTTAAGAACTTATTATTTAGATATACAATTAGGTTATTAATATATGTTAATGATGTAATGAACATTAGACAGGGGATTTGAGAAAACTTATTAAAGTATACAATTAGGGAAATAAAAGCTAATAAACTATAATTCCATCAGTCAGCCTATATGTTCAAATTCTGAAATAAGGAACTAGCATGAATAGGAAGAGATTTTGATAAGACAGTAAATGACAAGGTTTGGTACCTTCCTGAAGGTAAAAGTAAATAGTTTTTGGAATCCTGATGTTCCTCCATTCTTTACCAAATTGTAATAAAAATAGGAATCGTACTGAAACAAAAGTTCATGACAGAGACACAGAGGAAAATATTTTGGCTAAGTGAACTGTGTGCCTTCCTGAACAGATTTGTCACACTAGAATTCCAATATTATAGACAAACAATGACCAGAACATCTTTGCTTCAGCAAGGGGCTGTACAACATTTTAAGAATACAAGAAAAAGGATGGTAGTCTTATGTCACATATGAAAGAAATATAGAGGAAGGAAAGGAAGAATCTAACAGGGGTCAGAGAGATTGAACTTTTTGTAGAAATCCAAGTTTGATATAACGGGTAATAGGAAATAACTTTTGATCTATTAACTCTGTGCCAAACTGAAACAGAATCAAATTCAAATACAGTCATCCTATCTAGCATTTCCATAACTGCAAGGCTTTACAACACCAATCTTAAGAAAAAAGACTTTGGCTTAAAAAATTGATTTTCATAATAATGTTAATTTTTAGTTCTCATAAAATTGTTGTTTGCTTTGTTCCTCTTTTAATACTCTTATGTAATCAAGGAAGAGTTTCAAAGTATTTTTAAAAGCTGTGTAATCAATGAATAAAGTTTTTGAGGAAATGATTTTATGTATAAATTAAGTCTGTGAGATACACAGGTTGTCAGAACAGGTCTAGCCATACTGGGATGTGCTTCTGTCCCGTCTCTCATGAAACTAAACTGACTGGTGTCCCACATCTGGTTCCTCTCTCGATGCTCATGCTCCCGAATCCGCCGGGGCTGGAGTGGTAGACGTAGGAGATGAATTTGACCAGAACACATTATATGTGTGTATTAAATTCTCAAGAAATAAATTAATAATAGAAAGATATCAGGGGCTGAGGAAAAATCCTGCCAAAGGCTTTCTGTAATTTCATGCCTTTGCGTCAGGCTGGTAGCACAGCTGGGAAGACAGGAGGGGTAATTTGTAGCATGGTTTCCATATAACTAATACTTTCAAAGAACACAATTTTAGAATGTTGATAACTGGATCAAAAATATCTGAAAAATTAACATTCAGGACATAGCAATATTATTTATCCAACTCTAGAAAAGAGCTAAAAAAGATGTTAAAGTCTTCTGCTTTATCATTGCTATTTTAAAGCATAATTGTTTGTAAGGGACAAAAATGTCTACCACATCAGCTAATATATGTGTAGACTATTTCTTGAATGGCTCTAAATTGTCATACTTTACTCTATTGAAGAATATTTGCATTCTTTGCATGGAGTTGGTTTTATACATCCTAGGGCTACATGTGAATGTATCTTTCTTTGCTTCTTTTAGTACGAAAAGATTCATTTCAAGGTTAAAGGGAGAGATTCTGGTGACATCTTTGACACAAAAACAAGGTGTCCTCCACAGCTTCCTCAGTCATCAGTCACATTATCCACTGTGTGTGGCTCACCATGACCTGAAGGCACACCTAGGACTGTATTCATAAAATTTTTACAACCTGAAGAGTTAAAAAAAATAAAACAACAACAACAACAACAACAACAACAACAACAAAGTCACCTTATTGTTGCTTTCTCTTCAAATTAAATCCAAATGAAATTTATTCTAGGTGATCAAGTTCTTATGAACTTCCATTCAAATCATTTTATAAAAAAATCTAGGGTGCACTTTATATTAGAGGAATTTCTTTTTGATGTAAACATCCTTGTTTTATGATGCCATAAATTTTTGTCTGATTTTAACATATCTATATTTGCTTAATTTTAACTTGACATATAGACCATAATATTTTTAAATCTTTTGAAATTGGATGTGTATGTGTGTTTTGGTTCCATGCAGGTCCACAACAGATGTAAATCTGGTGAATACAGCAGGCAGAAGAGAGCAAGCCTTGGGTTCTCTAGAGTTGAGAATACTGATCATTGTGAGTTGCCATGTGTGTAGACTGGGAATTGAAGCCAGGTACTATCAAGGAGCAACCAGTGTTCTTAACTGCTGAGCCATCTCTCCAGCCCTAGGTCATACTATTTTGATGCCAGACTCACCATTTACAAATATTTACATTGTTAGTTATATTGAATTGTTATCTAACTTTGTTGATATACTTATGAAAACATTTTTCTCTCCAATCCCAATTTCATAAAATGCTTGATTCTGGTACACTTAAGAATTTATATTTTCACTTTTGAAATTTAATGCAACTGAGTTCAGTTTTGGTATAAACTTTAAGGTAAGAATTTTATTTTGAGAAAAACTATCTAAATGTCCCAATATATACTTTGCCATTGGCTGAAGTTAACCAGGCATCAACCTGACACAGAGCTAGCTTCTTTTCTTTTTGGATTCCTACTTCGACTTCAAATTGGGCCTCTGAAGTATTCTAATGTACTCAGGAATTCATTGGGAAACATGTTCATTTTAAAATTCAGTATTTCTACACACTTTTAATTGCCAAAAGAATTATTTAAATGATCTTGTCCACCATGTTGAGGAAAATTCAAAATATTCTCCAATCCATCTTTTATATAATATCGGTACAAATCCTTAATAACTTAGGTCAGTGATATGACCTAAGTTATTCTCAATTTGTTGAAGGAAATTGTAAGTGCAGCTGTGATATTTCCTGGGTCCTGGATACTTCCTTTTCAACCCATACTCTTTACCCCTGATTCCTGAAGCTCCAGCAATATTGACCAAGTGAGCCAATGTCTCATGGCATTCAACCCCATACATGCTGCTGGCCCACTGCTACTCCTTGCTCATTGCACACAGCAGATCTTTGTCATCCTGAAACTCCTAATAGAAGAATGGTGTCTTTTTTAAAAGAATCCTTCTATCCTGGTGACCAGTCAAGTAAAGTATGATTATAGCTGACTTTCCATCAAGATGATGCTCTACTGATGACTTCTGAGAAACTTTTATAAATTCTTTAATTACTTCATTCCTCCAGCCCTCAACCTATCCCCAAGACTGTAAACACAATGAGACCAGAGAAAATGCCTGTCCTACTAATTAATACAAAGAAGCAGAACTGGATGGATGGATGGATGGATGGATGGATGGATGGATGGATGGGTGGATAGATGGATGGATTATTCAAAATGCCTTCATTGTTTTCTCAATTCCATTATACAAAGATTTTGCATTTTATCATGTATTGGTGGTTTGAAAACATCTGGTGAACAGAAGAGATTCATATTTCATTAAGTTCCAGCCACTCTAAAGGTAAGGAGTAAGAGTAAGGAGTACAGAGTGGTGTGTGTGTGCACAGATTGGGGTCCACAGATACTCAGTCTATTTCTATCAATAATAAGACTGTCTCAAAATAGAGATACTTATTATATTATGGCAAAGGTATTACATGCTTTGAAATGAATGGATGGGCTAATGAGAAAGGATTTTTTGGGGCTCAAAAAGAATTGTGCACTAATAAGCTGGGGTTTCAATTTGGGAAATTTGTGGTAAATGAAAGAGGATACCTGTGAATAGACAGATGGCAATCTCTCCAGCACAGTTTTGCTCACTTGCCAAATCCAAGTCCAGGTGACAATTGTTCTAGCTGTTTTGTTGCTACATAAAAAAATGACAGTTTCTGAGAAGCATAAACTATTCCAACTCCATCAGAAATAACCTAGAACTTGGAGTGAAACCACAATCAAATTTGAAAATTCACACGCGATCACTGCCAAAGTCTGCAGAAAGAAACTGTCATTTTTAGAATGAAAAGAGTTCTCTAGAACTATATGCTTACTGAAAATCAAAAGAAAGTTGCAGAGCTGCATGTTTAAAATCCCTTATTAAGATCCTTAACAAGCTGGAGAAGGGACAGAGTCTATCGTAGTTGGTAAGGAGGAAGAGTCATGCTCCTTGGTTAGCATCTTTGTGTTAACCCTGAAGGACATGAAATGGCTAGCCCCAGAGCCCACAGGATGTGTGCAGCCTCCTGAGGCTAACAGTTTCAGCTCCACATAAACCCACATGGTCCATACTGAGATACCATTCATGTACACAACTGCAAATGTGTTCTTGAGGAGAACTTCTGTCCTTTAGGAAATGTCCATCAACTAGAAAGCATTAACTCCAATCTGAATAAATACAACATGCTGTGTATGTCCTATGATGTGCTAGACAAATCAATTTAAGAGAGAATTTGCATTATTAATGCACATTTATGTTTTCTGCTTTGTTCACTGGTAGAAGATTGCTTTTCAAACATGTCTTATATGTCTTCAATTATTGACAGGAACCTTGGCTGGCATATTTTGAAAATAAAATATCTTCATTAAATGGATTCAGTGCCGGCAGGGTATATTCAAATTCTATGCATCTTGAAAAGCAATACTGTTTTTCTTCTCCCTAGCTGTAGTGAACTTAGAATAATTAATTTGCTCTTCTGAACCTGGACTTCCTCATGGGTAAAGACAGAAACGTCCCTCTATCCCAGCAGTACATCTACATAATATTATATATGCTGTAGTTCAAATAATTTTTTCTTTTGTCTCCATTTCTTTCACACACACACACACACACACACACACACACACACACACATCCACCATAGAGTTGTTTCCAATTTTTAGACTATTGAAAGATGTTTAAAGTCATGCTTAACTTAACATGATCTTATTTTCCTCTACTGATTAAACATTTCAGTATCATATTTATTGTGGCTCTTGTTGCCAATATCAGTTATCATTTCATTCTGAATGAGAGGAAGAACACTTTTAATAGCATGGCATTCAAAGCTCAAAAGGTACCATAAGAGAGCTTTTGCTCTAATGAAGCAGCTAAGAACAATAGCTTTGTCTTCTCTTTTCCCCTGAAAGCCCCTTAGCATCTCTCTGACACTATACATAATGAGAGGGAAGGCTTCCTCCAACTCTTCCATTTACTAATTATTCCATTGCCATTTCCAGGATTTCAACTATTCTCCAGACAAAGCCACATTCTCTGTCTAGACTTCAGTAGAAACAGTTCATACCAAACATTCATCAATATATGGCCCTAGCAAAGACTGCATTGCCAGCTCAACTACAAGCAATAGCAGATTACATTTGCTTCTAAAATGCAGACACACAAAAGATGATCCAGGGTCCTATACTGACTCCCGCTGTCACCTCTTCCATCAGGACCACCAAGGCCACGCAGAGCTCTCTGGACTGTCAATCTCTGCTATCCATTTCCATCAGAAGGAAAGTGTGCCTGACCAGACAGAGCCTTTTCACTGGAGACCAAGACAGTTCTTACGACTGGAGGGGCACCCAGTGTCAAGAAACTTCTGGAACATCTACAGAATAAATATGCTCCCATCATTTTAACACAAAAAGAAATACGAAATGTTTAATGAAAAATTTTTAAAAAACTAAAAAGATTTAACATTCCAAAAAGGACACTATCCAGTGAAATGCTTAGGATAAATTTGAATATTTTAGTATCATTGAAATGATTTCTGTAATCTGAGAAAAAAGATGAAGTTAGATTTGTATCAATTTACAGATTCCTTAGTGGGCGACTATCCTTATATCTTTATTTTTAAATCTATTTTCCTTTCTCTCTGTCTCTTCTTTTTTCTATTTTTTTTGGTTCTCTTTCTTCTTCATTCTCTTCTCTCTCCCTCTTTCATCATCCTTTTTCTTGAATGAACAGTAAAAAATTCTGAAGAGACACTTATTATCAATCCACAACTGTCAAAATATCCTACATAAGAGAAATTTCATTTTCTCTAGGTGAGCAAATAAACCAAGAGTCCAAAGAAAATTAGAAATTAGAGGGACAAATTTAATGTTTTCTCTCAGAAAAAGCAAAACTCCGTTCATTAATTAGCATTTGAACAGTCTGAGATCCCAGAGAATCCAGAAAAAGATGTAAGTTAACTAAAAACTAATTTGTTGATGTATCTGAGACAAAAAAAAATCTGTGGTGCACAGTTAAAGGTTGGTTGTCCAAATAAAATAGGAAGAACAAACTATCAATAATAGTAGTCAATAATTGATGGGATCCACTGGGAATAATAATCTGTGTATCTATGTTGCTTTAAAACACAGCTTATGTTGGCTCTAAGTCAACATGTATGCAACTTGGAATCAAAATACAAATACAACAAATTAATAGCTGGTAATGTCGATATAGAAAAGTTATAAGTGACTAATGGACACTTGTGTTTTCTGTGTCCCGTGAAGTGTCTATAAGAAGGAGCAGACACTGGAAATTCTATTGTGAAAGAAACTGGTGGATACAGCATGGCAAGGCCCAGCCTCAGAAGGGTCACGTGACATCTCATGACTAAGTTACATGGAAAACACCAATGGCAGCACCCTAGTGTCCATGCCAAAATGACCTCTCCTGTCGACCTCTGAGGGCATTTCAATTACTACAAGAAAGTTCCAGGTGAAGAAATCAGGTTCCTATTTAACAACTTTGAATTCCAGTCTCTACCTCCATGAAAATTATGAGAAAGCAAGATTCACTTTCCAGAATGGGTTGCCACAGCATGGCTCATCCCAAAAGAGAGAGAGAAAATGAAGTCCCCAGAAAGAGCACAGTTCTGTCATACTGCTTAAGGTGTAATGAGTTTCTCTTTCCTTGCTTTCTCAGTCACCTTATGTCCACAATCTTCCTCCTGTCTCGGAAGCAGGAAAAGATAAAGCACAGCAACTCTGAACATCAGCTCTTTGGGGTTTGTACAGCAGATACTTGAAGGTATTGGTTGTGGTTTCTTCATTTAAAAAAATGTAACTATTTTCTATGTCTCTCAAAAACAAGGGAAAGCTGGAGATAGCTGTTAGATTTTAAAGTGCAAGAATCCTGTTGTTTCTTCATGTGTAAATATATTTCATTCCCCCAAAGAATTGAGTCAGCGAAACTGAAAATGAAACATTTAAACTGTAAAATAAAAATAGGTAGAGACCCACCTGGCAGCAAGTTGCCACTGAGGCTTGGGAGTGCCCAAGTGGATTGCCATGGGGCCAGAAATATCGACTGCAGAAGGGGAAGAGAACACAGTAGACATGGAGACTGAAAGGTCACAGTCATTCTTAGGAACCCAGTCTACCTGTCTACAACCACAGACACCATGAACTCTCCAAAACCTCTAGTCTCCTGTAACTAACAAAATCAAGTCATTTTCCCTAACATAAAATGATCACTGTGGCACAGACACTCCCTATTTGCAAACTCGGCATCAGACCAGTCAAATGTGCTCAAATCTCTTCTGAGTGCATGTAATACTCACCCATAGGAAGCAAAAATATACAAATAAGCAGCGAAGTGTATTTCAAAATGCACACAGCCTGGCTGTAAAGGACTGGTGAGAACTGCTCCCAGAAGCAGAGTTTAAAGAATGAGGAGAAATTCTATAACTCCAATGACCTTTAAGACTCAGAATACAATGAAATCGCATTCTTCATACATTCTCCAAATGTTTGGACAGAATGGCATAGAAATCAAGTGGACAGTATGTGCAGCCGGGGGTAACAGAGACAGGACTGAATGTCACAAGTACATCTGAATGCTGAGTGCTTCAAAATACATATTCAAATAAAATGAGGCCATTGAGGCTGGCAACAAATTGAATTCTTATAAGAAGCTAAAAGAATCATTATAGAACATTAAGAAAATTATACGTCTGGTTAAATTTGGGATCTCAGTTTTTTATTTATTTGCAATGCTCAAATAAAATTTTATCAAAATAATATTACAAAGTCAAAATATTACAAGAAAACAGAATTAAAAAAAAACTACTTTAAGCAATTCTAATTCCAGACAGTATACTTTTATCACATTTACCTCCAGCTCCTCTCTCTAACTTCTCTCAGATCCTCCCCAAACCCCAACTTCATAGTCTCTTTGCTTGTTTGTTTGTTTATGTAATAAATAACTAACTGGTTCCAATTTGTGCTCCTCATATAGTTCCATTTGTGGAGGAACCAGCTGTTGTCTCATGGTCATCCTACCAGAAACATTAAAGAACTGACTCATCCAGAGGCATAAACTAGACTAACTCCTCAGTCAGAGGTGGGGATGTCCTGAAACCCTCCCCTGTAGAAGACTAAAGAGCAAAATCTTTTAAAGTCTTTCCTGGTGACCCCTAAAGAGGTTGAGAGTTTCTCTGGGTCCTGGTGACACTCTATCTAGTGCTTAGGCTCTTTATTATGAATCTTTGAAAATAGACTATAGTTCCTCTAAAATAAGAATCACCTCAGTTCCACATTGGATTAAACCATATAAAAATGGTAAAAATGGAATTGGAGCTACAGACTGTTGTGAGCTGTCATGTCAGAAGAAGAAATCAGATCTTCTGGAAAAGGAGTCAGTGATCTCTCCAGCCTTGATTCATTTGTTTTAAAGGTAAGGAGCATGGGGACAAGACATGATGCATTAGCAGTATTAAACAACTCAAAGAATGAACCTCTCGGAATGGGAACCAATGGCTCAACTGCTAGGAAAGTGTGGAGTTTTCACTTATTTTTTCATCCTGAATAATTCATACTCTATAAATCAACAGACTTCTACCCTTTGTAAATGTCAATAAAGCTTAATAAAGAGAATGTGACTTTCATTATGAGAACAATGTTCTAGGAAGACAACGCAGTATAAAGAAAAAAGTTGGGGGCTAGGGAGATGGCTTGGTGTGTGGTGTGGGGGGGTTGGTCAGAGCACTTGAAAATATGAAAACCTGAGTTCAAATATCCAGCACCAATGGGAAGATCCAGGCATGCCTAGGCTTCCTGCAAAGTTGGTGCTTGAAGATGGAGACAGGCAGATCCCCAGGCCACATTCTATAGCTCAGCCAACTTCTAAGTCCTTTACTTCCTAAATTGCAAGGGCTCCTCCCTCTTTGGACATGTATGCAAAATCTTACCCTATGCATGGCCCATATGTATCTCTGTTGACTTTGAAACAAAGCCAAAAAAAGCACATCCATAGATCTTTTGTGTGCCCACACATTTTGGGGAGATAACAAATGCGTTGCCTTTTGTTATTTTAAAATATGATCTACAGAGAAAGTAAATTTTGCTATGGCAAGATTTTCAAGTTCATCCTTCTGGACTCTCATTTCACTGTCTCTCCAACTTTGAGCCAAAGGGGTCAACCAAATATGTATTCTTACCCAGAGGTAGCTTCAGCAGTCCAGCCCTCTAACAGGTATCCAATGGGAAAGGAACCAAAGGGGAATGATGACCTGAGCTGACACTTTCCCTTTTAATTCCTGTAAGCAGGAACTCTTTCCAGCTAATAGTGGAAATGCTAAGAAGTATAACAAGCAAAAGGGGGAGCACTGAGATTTGAAATGAGAATCGCAGTGATCTTCCATCTGAAGAAAATAGTCTTGAGGGAATGGTAAAGATATAACCACTTAAGTAGACAGCACAGAATCTTAAGCAGGCACCTCTCCCAGAGTGACTGAGTGACTTCCCCCCAATGGTGTCCCGTTTGTCTTTGCACCACAACCTTCTCTCTACATCATTAGCATTTTTGGTGAAGCCCATAGGATCCATATTTAATACAAATAATAGGCATCTTTGGAAGTGAAGAACGAGTGGAGACCAGTTATGCTGAACACTCAGCATAAATGCTCTGTTGATTTAACTCATTGAACCACATGGGATGTAAGTATCTAGTGAAAAAGTCAGAGCTACAATAGTCATGATCTGGGTAGTGCAAAAAGTGTTTAAAGAAAGGGAATTAGTTACATGACTTCCAAAAGAGCCACATTTAATTATGTTGCCACTAACATAATTATCCAAGCTTTAATTCCTTAATGTAATACTTGTTATTACATTGTCTGTTGTTGTTCTTGTTGTGTTTTCTTCAAATATTATTTGAGATTAAATGTTTCCTTCTCATTGTTTAAAAGTATGAAGAAAACAAAGTTCTGCAAGTAGAAGACCACACTCTGATGTCAGAATTTTAGGCCTAGACAGCCAGTTCTCTGCACAGGAATCTCATTGTAGGACAGTAAACTCTGGGTCCAGAGTGCCAAAGCCTTGACTTGTGTCCTACAAATATAGAGTATGATAGATCGCTCAGGATATTTCTGCTCTGTTCCTAATGCTAGTGTGTGGTTTCAGTAGGAGGGGAAACTGAACCACAGAGAGCCTCAGGGAAGACCAACAAGTCTGCCTACGTCTCCATCCTTGTCAAAGGTGACACCTTCCTGTAGAGAGGTTGGCAGATCCTTCAAGATCGCAATGATCCCTTTTATCCCCAGTGCCAGTTGCCCCTTTCATTTTTTTTTGTCAACAACACTTCCTTTTTGTTCCTCTCCCTCCAATGGGGAAGTACAGCAGAGACACAGACACAATACACCTCTTCATAAGGAAGGCATGAGTGTGTGCCAGATGGGCAGAGGGGATTACAACATGTTTCCTCTCCCATAGTGACTCAATGGAGCTGGTATGAGAACTCATCTTATTCAAGAAGGCAGCTTCCCCTGACAGAATTATGAGTCACAGTTCCTGGGAAGAAAGTACACTTACCAACAACATTTGGGGGAAGGGGATCCCTGGGAGAATACAGTGAAGGTCATTCAGAAAGGCAGCACTGTCAGGGCCATTGGGCAGGCAAGAGACCTCCCAAACTGGGAAGCCTTGATCTCTCAACAACAGTAGCATGAACATCTCTCACTTTAACTTCCAGGCATGGTACTTGTCATGCTAATGGCAATTATTAGTGTGGGTTTAAACACTAGCAACTCGAATCGGTCCAGTTGAGGAAAGGTTCCTCTGATGAGATATTTACCCATTTGTTTATCATGAATGAACTTGTACTATATCTCTATGTGTTAATCATTATTCCAAATGTTTAGAAAAAATGAAAAGAAAAATAAATAAATCTGTGCCATCAGATTTAGGGGGAGGGAGATGACAAAGGTAAAGTAGAAGGAGACGAGGAAGGAAGAGAGGTTTTAAAGAAGAAGAAGAAAGGCAGGGGAGAAGAGGGTAAGGATGGATTGAAAGGCAAATATCAGAGAAGTACAATAAAGAGTTAATGGAATATCAGCAGATGACGGGAGATGCTAAGGCAATGCAAGGGGTAGAGGGTAACTAGCAGGGCTGTTGTAATTAAAATAGTCAAGTAAAGCCTCTGTAAGAAAATAACATTCAATTAGTAATAAGTCAAGTGAAAATAAATTATAGTCCAGGGTTATCATCAGCATATTTAAGAATCAGTACAGCAAGTCCCTTCCAATCAAATGAGACAGGTATGGAATAGATGCTGGTATATTAATGTGGCCCAGCTGTATGCTAGTGCATCCCAGTTGGATAGAAGGCCTGGTTAGAATACAGCCTTTCCTCTGTGAAGTCCCAAAGGGCCAGCAAGTTTAGATATTATCTGTACTTTCAGCTCTACTCTGTCCTAGTTACACCCTGTCTTTAGAGTTATTTTTGGTTTCTAATACAATGCTCTAAGTGGCATAGAAAAACTGAAATGCACCCAGCAAAGATGATCAGGATGGCAGGAGGGCTGAAATTCATGCCAAGGGAAGAAGAGTTGAAGGCACCGGATGGCAGAACACTGGGGTCATAGTTACATAACGCTGACTTAACACTTCCAAAGGGTTCTCACAGGGAACAGGCATTAAAGCAATGACAGTCAAAGCAGAGCCCATGGTGTTCATAGGAATTTTACATAGGGATCCTTCTTAAAATTAGGATCCCTGGAGTCCCTGCATAAAAATTAAAGAACCAGCGCTTTAGGTATTTTCTTTTTTAATCATGAGGCAAAATCAAAGAAATATATGGAAATGACAGAGACTAATTTCAGTCCTATAGGCAAGAATTTTTATAAAAACTCTATGACTCAAAAAATTGAACTGCCTGCAATTAGATGCTCAGATAGAACAAACATGGGTGACACTGAGAAGCAATTCAGAGATGAGAGGCATATAGCCAACTTTTCCTACCTCTGCCTTACATGTAATCCACCATCATGATGGCAATGTTTGGTTATTAAAACTCAAGAAATATCTTGGTTGGCTCCTTATGCAAAGCCATGGACAAAGAGAGAGCGTACCAACAAATTCTTTGTTGCCTATATACATGCAGTTTGATCAAAACTGTAATTTTTGGATTGTTTGTTTCTTCAGCATCCAAGTGGTCAAAGTTGGGGAAACAGGATGTACCATCTACCTGCCATTTCCTCCACAGGACTTGAGATGAGAATACAGACAATGGTGATGAAGTGGGCATGAAGTTGATGAGATATCCCTGTGTTTATACATATCAAACCCCTTCTTAAGTTTTCTAGTTCCTCTCATCCCCTAGTTCGATGGTTCTTTCAGATACTTGGTTCTATGCAACTACACAAGACTGTGGAACAAAACCAATGTTACACTCTTTTAAATTCACTGTACATGATCCTGTATGTTAACTTAATTCCAGTCATTTATCTAGCATCACATACTCACCGGAAGCATGAGTCTGCAGGATCCCGTAGAAGGACAGACTGATCAAACACCACAGAAGTCCCATCCTGTCAAGATAAATAAAAAAGTAAGGAAGGGTCCTTCTTCACTGGAGAGTTCTAATAACAATCACTGTGAATGTGTGTTAGCTAAAGGTTAAGAACCATTCCAAGGGTTTTAGAATATTCCCAAGCTTTGTTGTCAGAAACAACAAGTTTGCTAGCTTTTGCTCTTCACTGTCATTTGCTTTTAAATCCCCAAATTACAGAAAGATAAGCTCAAATAAGGTTAAATAATGTAACCGAGATCCCTTGACTAGAAAGTGGTCTGGCCATCATTAAATTCCAGCTGGGAGGCTAACGAACTCTCCACTAATCACTGAACTACAACTGCTACATGAAAATAAAAATGTTCATCTGGATTGTCTGACCTGGAGTAAAACTTCTAGCAGGTGAATTTGACCCTTTTGCCCTTCGTTCAGTTCCCTTGTCTAGTCTCAGTGGGAAATATGTTATGATCCAGGTACTGTTCCCATCTCAGTGATAAATTGAAAGTCTAGAGATATTGGATTCAGACATAGTCTGCACTCAACCACACAGAATTTAGATCATTGGGAAATATGGAAACCTCCTGCCCGGATGTTCTTGCTTATCCACTGCAAAGACAAATGACAAGGCAAGAATCTCCATACATCTTAGCATTCTAATGATAACCAGAGGAAACTGCCAACTAGCAAGGGCCCTGCTCCTATATTTGGTTTATGGTCTCTTATGCAGGAGATTTAACAACTCTGTAATGTACGACTTTTTCTATGCCTCTAGACCTTCCTGGTCAATGGTAAAATGTCTCCATGGTTATAAATACAGAAATATGGAATGACTCAGAAATTCCTGGCTCATGACTGCCCTCTCATTGATGAAAGCCTTCATACAGACATGCATGGAGACATCTGGTAGCTTGACCACAGGGTACTTTTAGAAAGCAACATAGATAGGATACCAAAAAAAACCAAACCAAAACAAAAAATCTCATCAAGTACAGGAACCCACATACCTAAAATGTTTTAAATAAATAAATAAATAAATAAATAAATAAATAAGTGATAGATAAAACAGGAAAATGGTCACTTATACAAATACTACATGGATCCATTCCTCCATTGAGGGACATCTGGGTTCTTTCCAGCTTCTGGCTATTACAAATAAGGCTACTATGAACATAGGGGGGCATGTGTCCTTATTGCATGCCAGGGAATCCCCTGGGTATATGCTCAGGAGTGGTATAGCAGGGTGGAATACAGCAGGGTGGAATGGATACAGAAAATGTGGTATATTTACACAATGGAATACTACTCAGCAATGAAAAACAATGAATTTTTGAAGTTCTTAGGCAAATGGATGGAACTGGAAAATATCATGCTAAGTGAGGTGACCTAATCACGAAAGACACACATGGAATGCAGTCACTGATAAGTGGATATTAGCCCAGAAGCTCTGAATAACCAAGACACAATTCACATAACAAATGACTCCCAAGAAGAAGGAAGGAGAGGTCCCTAGTCCTGGAAAGGCTTGATCCAGCATTGTAGGAGAGTACCAGGACAGAGAAGGAGGGGGTTGATTAGAGAACGGGCAGAGGGATGAGGGCTTTTGGGACTTATGAGGAGGGGGGAACCGGGAATGGGAAAATCAATTTGAATGTAAACAAAGAATATAGAAAATAAAAAAAAAAGAGTACTACATGGAAATAAATTGTATAAATTGGATTTACCCAAACAGCTTCAGGTGTATTGTATATGCTAACCCAAAGTGCAAATTTCTACACCTACCATTTATCTTAACCACAGACAATCAAAAATCTCTAATTCATTCCTTAGGTTATCTATATAAAAATCAGAGGTAAGTTTATCACAAGAGGTATCACATGAAAACATTTCATTTCAAATAGTAAATGTCCTTTCCCAGGACAGATGTATTCCAATCCTCAGACCATTATCTTAGGGACATTTAGTTGTATCCATCCATCTGTCATTTAATCACTCATTCAATAAAATCATGTTGCAGGCTTCAGAGGTAGCCTGTTGTTATAGCACTTCCATAAGATATGTAATACCCAGGTCCTGAACCCCAGTACCACCTTCCTCCACAAAATATTTCACATTTCTTATTAATAAGTTACATTCATCTAACTGCAGTGGATTCTAGTAAGGATAATGCATAAGCTTTTGATAAATACTTCTCTACAGTCAGTAAACCCATGAAGACTACCTCAATGTCTTCAACTATGTATAAAATATATACATGCAGACAAAGATGAGAAATAGGACCTATCAGACAGAGGACTTAGTAATAAGCACTGTCTTATGGAAACTTAAAATATGTACCAAAAGAAGACACTGGAGTACAAAGTAAAATGTGGTAAAAGAAAGCAAGAAATCAATACAACTCAAGATGAGCACATACAAGATTGCTCCCAATAAAGACTGCGAAGCTGAAACAGGAGGCTTTCACAGGAGGGAGAACTAGTTGGTTATTGGGAATTGAAGCAGAAAGAGCATGTGGAGAAAAGAGGATCTTGGAGACTAACATTCAAAGATGAAGAAAATAAGAGACATAATATAAAATAGCATAATAGTAGTCTAATGATACTTCTGTTTGGCTCAAGTACTGGGTATTAGCAAGAGAACTGTGGATGATTCTGTTGGAAAGCAGAAAGGTACTGGAAGAGAAGATACCACTGCAGAGAAAAGCAAGCCAAAGACGTGCAAGCCAACTTACATGGCAGACTAGATAACTGATATTTTCTGCATGGAGACCTGATACAGTGACACAGGAGTGACTTAGGGAAGCCACTCCACCAGGCACATAATGGGAGAGAATGGCCACTAAAGTCTGTGTTGGAGTCATTTGGGGTCCTGAATTTGTTGTCACAGTCCCTGCTGTCCTGCTAGTCTTTTGTCATTGACACACTTGCTCAGCATGCGACCTATGTCCTTACCCAAGTCATTAATAAAAGTCATTAATAATTCTGCATCAATCCTTGTCAGCAAGAGCAATAAGATTTTGCACTGCAGATACAGAGCACAGCAGTTTCAGCCCTACTAAAGTATTCTGGTTATATTAAAGTATTCTGACCTTCCTCATTGCTTTTTACTATTCACACACACACACACACACACACACACACACACACACAAAGAGAGGTGGGGGTAGGGAGGCTCATACACAGACCTGCACACACATACCTCTTTGGATTTTACCAATTACCTGTTTATAAGCTGTTGTGTTCCTACGGCAACATGTACAAGACATTCTAATTAGTGTGATTGAGGACCTTAATTGATATTCCCAAGAGTTACTGGATTATGCACGATGGAGCAGAGTCAGGTCACCAACAGAGAGCTAATCCAGAGATAACCTTTGTTCAAACATAAATCCAGGGTCAACCTTGTCTTGTGATGAATAAAACATCAAGCCAACAAAACCGAAATTGGATTGTGCAGCTTGTTCTGACAGACTAAAGGTACCAAGGTTAGTGGGAGATGGCTGGCTAGCCTGAACCCTCTTAGAGGATGATGGTTCATTTAATACTGACTTGCATTCAGCCTTGGAATTTTTGTCATTGTAAAAGGGAATACACTTTCAATTATTGGTTCTTGGAGTGAGAGGACATTGAGTCAGATGGAGAAAGTGACTCACAATATTTGAATTTCAACTAGCTTTCCATAACTGTGATGGTATCTAGCGGATCATGTTCTAGGTTCAGATTATAGTTGTGTGTGTGTGTGTGTGTGTGTGTGTGTGTGTGTGTGTGTGTGCCAGCCAACCTTTCCTGTTACCCATTCTATTTTCTATCATATCCCCTTTTGTGTCCATACTTCTCAGATATTCAATGTCATTGTTTCTTGATAGACCTACCACCTTGGGTGCATGCATCATTTAGCAAAGAATTTCAAATGCATGTTTAATTCTACATAGGCATAGAAAAGTTAGTAAGGATTCACTTTCTCCTCCCCACTCTATACCTGCCTCTCCATGGAAACTTTCCATTATCCACATTCTCAAGGCTTGCTAAGCTTCCGGATGACCCCGGCTCTGAGTCAGCTGTTAGGCGTTCTCTCCCTGGACCAACATTCTAGGCTCAAGGCCACAAGGTCACTTTCTCAGTTTCTCTTTCACACAATGTCATTTCCCTGAGCCGCAGAGTAGTGGTTATCTGTTAGCTGGCCCTATGCATTCCTCTATGCTTGAAGAACAGTCACTCCTATGACTCACCAGGAGAGCCTGACTCAGACCTTAACACTGGCCATTGTCAGTTTTTCTTCCTCCTTTTACTTGTGTCTCCTATCAGGTCACCCTTAAAGCTGGGTGATCTTCCTATGGTCAGTTTATGTTTATTAAGAAGTGGGGAATGTTTTCATCCATCTTGTATTGCCTCACAATCCTGCCATAAGAGGTTCTCGGTGAGACAATTTCATGAGCCAATATTAAGCAATAAGGGAACTTTTAAAAAAGCCAACATAAAAAGCACTAATTATAGGCAATATGAAAGAAGTGCTGTCCTTCCTAGAAATGAAGTTAAAGAACACAATAATAATAAGGAGCATCCTTCTGGGGCTTACTAAATGCAAACAATTGACTAACCTATTTAAGCACTCAGATAGGTCATATCATTTGACAGGAATCAAACCATAGCATCTTTAAAGGAAATGAGAGGACAATCTTTAAACATAAGGTTCAATCAGACAAAAAATCAGGGAAGTAAAGGGAGGAATGTAGTTCTAAATAACCGGTGGATCAAAAGTCATATCTCCAAGAGAGAAGAAATGAGATTAAAATATCACACTAATGATGTGCTCCTTGGAAAATAGTTTGTTGTATTAAAGACATTGTGCTTGAAAGAAAGACATAAAGAGAGCAGTTTAAGATTCCATTTTAGATCCTAGGAATGACAAGATAAACCAAGTAAGCAAATTGAAAAATGAAAGAATAAAAGAGAGATCAAATAGTTTTTAAATGGGAAAAATGGTGGGGGAGTCAAATGGGTTCTCTGAGAAGAGTGATAAGTCTGATAGATCTCCAGCCAGGTGAAGCAAGGAGAGAAAGGAAATACAGAAAGCAGTAATAAACAAAGAAATATAGCTACTGATCACAGAGACAATAAATGTATTTGCTGATGCTATGCATACCAGGCTTATAAGCCATATAAATGGACCAGGTCAATATATCAAAAGGTACAAACCCACAGCATGAAGCTAAAATGAAAGACAGTCTTATTCATCCTTCAAATACTGAAGATGGGGAAAGGCCTTCATCTCTAGAGCAGTGAAGAGAGAGCATGGCCTTGACAGTACCTAGATGTCAATCTTCTAAGAGCAAACACAGAGAAGCAAGTCCAGTGCTATGCCCCCATCCTTCTGGCTCTCAGAAAAACATGCAATGACACATTGGTGTTGTGTGGTTGCTGCGTTGTTTATATATTTGAGTCCAGGGCATTTTCCTCCATTTCACTGATTATTGAAGAACCTATTTTGATGATAGCCACTCCCAAGTCTTCCCCCAACTCTTCCCAGTTGATCCACTCTACAACTTTATGCCTTTTTCTGTTCTGTTTTTAAAGTAAAGAATCTAATTGCTGTCCCCCATATATTCCTGGGTGTGGGACCATCTACTGATGTCTAGATCATAGTCAGTCTACCATGATCCAGTATTAAGGAAAATCTCTCTCTCTCTCTCTCTCTCTCTCTCTCTCTCTCTCTCTCTCTCTCTCTCTTCCCTCCCTCCCTCCCTCTCACTCCCTCTCCCTCTCTGTCTCTCTCCCTCCCTCTCTTCCTCTCCCTCCCTCCTTCCCTGTCCCTCCCTCTCTCTTCCTCTCCCTCTCTCTTTCCCTCTCCCTCCCTCCCTTCCACCCCCTCTCTCCCCCTCCCTCCCTCCTTCCCACCCTCTCTCTCTTCCACCCTCCCTCCTTCCCAGTCTCTCCCTCCTTCCCACCCTCTCTCTCTCCTCCCTCTCTCCTTCCTTCCCTCCCTCTCCCTCCTTTCCTTCCCCTCCCCTCTCTCTTTCCCCTCCAGAACCTTGAATCAATACCCATAGCTTCTCAGTGAATGAATGGCCATGGCTCATTAATTCCTCCACTCTCCATGCTGAAATGACAGCTGCTTTGATCCTATGTAGACACCTATAGCTGCCGTATGTGAGTTCATGAGTACAGCAGCCCTATACCATCCATAAGATACTGCTGTAGTCTGGCCTTCTCAACCTCTGTTAACAATATTTTTGCTCCTATTCCATGGCAGTTCCTGAGACCTGGGAACAAGGATGTCCCAATTGTGCCTGAATATTAAATTGCACTCTCTGCAGTCACCCTAGATGTGAGTTTCTGTGTTAACCACCATGCACCACAAAGAAACTCCTCTAATGAGAGGCAAGTGTCTTTTTATGTAGCCCAAGCTTGTCATAAGTTCTTAATCCTCCTGGGTCTGCTTTCAGAATACTGGAATTGTGAATGTGTGGAAGGCGTTGTGGGTATCTTATAAATGGACATTTTGGTTATTTGTCCCATTAGTGAGAGTAAATAACATGATAGGTTTAATTAATTTCAAACAACTATCATAGGGATAGCGTTAGATAAAGATAAATGAGGTTAGGTTTACATAAAAAGAAGGAGGGCCCCATGATACTAAGCAATTTGAAAAATGATAATAAAGTTGGAGGCATCACACCATAAACAAACTATTCTTGGAATATTAAGTTTGTGAATAAAAAAGATAACTTTACCAAAAAGAATATGCAGAAGGCAAACTAACATATCAAAGGGTTTCAGGACCATGGCTCACTTGGGGAATACAGATTACAAACCACAATAAATTAATATCGCTGCTACACCTTGTCAAAATAGCTATTATAATTTTAAAAATTGAAAATATCTAAGGCCTAAAAAGATAGAAAGTATTTGGGAGTGTTGTGTGCAATAATGTGTAAAGTCCAGACTGAAAAACAGAATGGAAGATGTTTGTAAAGTTAAACATGGTCCTGCTATATGACTCCACAGTCTTGCGTTCAGGTCTTTCCCCATAATAAATAAAAACTATACAAACACACACACACACACACACACACACACACACATGCACACACACACACACACACATACGTGAAAATGTATATTTCACTATCATCAATAAGCTTTGGGACATACAAAAAGAAAAAGAAAGGAAGAAAAAGAAAGAAGGAAAAGAGAAAGAAAAAAAGTGTTCAGCATCTTTAAACAATGAGCATTATCCTGGGTGTCCAGTATATGTTTATAAGTTACTCAGGGCAACTTCAAAGGAATTCTACTAGATGAAAAAAGCCACTCTGAAAAGGCTACACACTGAATGATTCCATTTATATACGATTACGATTCTCAGAAAGACGGAAATGGTGTGACAAACATTGAGGGTTGGACAGGCAGAACTGCATGTCTGTAAATGAGCTGTATAGTGGTGGTAGAAAGCACTTGAATCACATGATTGGGGCAATTGCTCTGGGATCCAGGATACAACCTCAAATCCATTGTCTTGGTTTTGGTCTTGTCACCATGATAAAATAATCTGAGAGGGGAATGGGTCTCTTCAGGCTCAGAGTTCCAGCTTGCTGTCCATCACTGAAGAGAAGTTAAGGCATGGGGAACTTGAAGCAGCTAGTCACATTACATCTGCAGTCGCAACCAGAAGATGTTGAAGGTGTGCTCACTTTCCATCCTCCAGAATCCTCTGCCCAAAACATGGCTGCACCTACATTTCAGTCTCCACACACTGATTAATTTAATAAATATGGTGTAACAGGCTACAGAGACAGCTCAAAGGTTAAAAGCACTTGTCACTTGATGACGGGAACCTGGCCACCTGGTTAATCTCCAGCAGCCACACATGTGTGGAAGGGAAAAACTGACTCCCCAAGTTGCCCTCTGACATCCAGATGTGCACTGACTCAAGTTGACGTCTGACATACACACACACATAGCCCACACATTCATCATTCATATACAAAATACATTTTTAAAAGTACAACCTCAGTCAGGCCTGGTGGCGCATGCCTGAAATCCCAGCACTTGGGAGGCAGAGGCAGGTGGATTTCTGAGTTTGAGGCCAGCCTGGTCTACAGAGTGAGTTCCAGGACAATCAGGGCAACACAGAGAAACCCTGTCTCGAAAAACCAAAAAAAAAAGAAAAGAAAGAAAGAAAGAAAGAAAGAAAGAAAGAAAGAAAGAAAGAAAGAAAAAAGAAAAGAAAAAGAAAAGAAAAAAGTACAACCTCTTACAGACACTCTCATGGCAATCCTGCCCAGTCATGGCCAGAGTCTATGGCCCCCAAGTTTTAAGTTAGTGATGAATGATAACCATCCCATCCACAGATTTGTGCATCAAAGCAGGTCAATCTTATCATATTAAATGAATTTTAAGTAACATGATTCTTTTTTTTTTAAATGGTGATTCGTGATATCTTCTAGGCAGTTTTAATAAAGGCTTTTTTTTAAACACAAATATATTGAATTCTATTTTCGACATTCACTTTCCAAATAACAGCCTTGTCATTATGTACTGAATGTTCCAGAAAAGTCCAGCAGTAGATGTAAAAGCGAGAGATCAAAGAACTGCCCTCAACCTCAAGTCAGTGCTGCTAACCATTACTGATGTGTGAGAGCCAGAGTCAAGTTTCACACCAGAAAACATTAGCACACTCTTGGACACTGGTTTCCCCACAGCTTCAAAATACCGGGTACTTCTGAGAGGATGGATAGAATTCACCTCTTGCCACCTTCTGAAGCTTGAGAAAGGATGTGAACAGGAGGCCTTCACCTGGGGCTTTAATGCTTTGAATAGCAACATGCTCTGAGCGGTGAGGGAGGACACACCACCCTGAAGACACATCTGTGTCACACAGAGAGTAGAAGTAAGTTTGCACTGAGAGATCTAAGAGGAGTTTAACAGAACGGCAGACCCGGGCTTGTATGTTTGACTCCATGACCCTGGCCACTCTGAGAAAAGTGGCGAGGCAAACATGAGATGAAAGGTGTCCATTTCAGGATAACAGCGACCTGCTCATTCTCCAGAGACAACTAAAGACTGATGTGCTAGAAGTTCCCCGACAATTTCAAGCAAAGCTGGGAGTGTCTTACATGCCTTCAGTCTGGTGTGCAGACTCTCTAATAACTTGACATTTATTTTAGGGACAGTGAGGTTGGGAGATAATATATATTGATGATTTGCCTCATTTTTTGATAGATACCCTTGAATAGAGAACTTAGCGATGTCCAAGAAGATAAATAGTTGTCCACATATACAAACAACCATTTGCCTATTCAGTGAGATAACAAAGAATTAACACTTGGAATTGTGGAGTCATCTAACAGGTCTGCAACTCAAGCTATGTTGATTATGGTTTGTAAAAAAATAAAATAAACAAAATGAATCTCAACTAACTAGGACCTTACCTAGAACCAACTTCTGGGTACAATTCTTCGTGGCTTATTCTTTGGTATATCAGGCCCAAATTTAGTGTAGTTTTTTCTAAAATTTTTCAAAGGAAATGGTTAAGGATCAGATTGAACATAACTATATAGAGAAAAGTCAAGTCCATCATATTATTCTCTACAATAAAAAGTGAACTTGGAGACAATGATGCTATTAAAAGTACGGAAAGTACCCAAGACACAACTCACATATCAAATCATTCCCAAGAAGAAGGAAGGAGAGGGCTGTGGTCCTGGAAAGGCTTGATGCAGCATTGTAGGGGATTGCCAGGACAGAGAAATGGGAGGGGGTGATTGGGGCATGGGCAGAGGAAAGAGGGCTTATGGGACTTATGGGGAGGGGGGAACCAGGAAAGAGAAAATCATTTGAAAGGTAAACAAAGAATATAGAAAATTAAAAAAATATATATATATATAAATAAAAATAAGTAAATAAAAGTACAGAAAAATCTTTCTAATTACAAATATTATATAAACTCTTAGCACTAGAAATGTATTTTTATTACAAAATAAGTTTGTTTTACTTATGTTTGAAAGGAGGCTATGGTTAAGTAATCATTTTATTGCACTCAAACTTCATATATGTTTATGAAGAACTAGGTAGAATGGTTGTTGTCCTATCCATATGAAAGATTAATTGTCTGGCAAATAGAAGCTCACAGTCTGGAATCCTGCACCAACCCACCTGGGCACTATGATGCCACCTGAACTTCAAGAAGGGAAATAGGTGGAATTATTGCCATCGCAGACACAGAAGAGTCATGACACCTTAGGACTAACACTCAATCACTTCCTGGTTAGGAAATTAATTACTTTTCCCTACATAGAAAGCTCTTCAGCCATCTGAGGGTTTTCTGCTACTTAAATTTTATGTCAAGACATGACTACCAATTATCCTTCTAATTAAAGGGAATGGCATACAGGACACGATCCTGCCTGTGGAACACTCAAAAGAGAGGCACCCGCACAAACCATTGCAAAGGGCTGGAGCAGCGAACATTTTCATAGAGGTGTGCTTAAAACACTGCACGTTCCACCTCCTCAGTCTCCAGCATCGTACTCTATTCAAATCGTGAAATTATCTGTGAAGCCCGATTCCACAAACTTTACAGAGATGAACACAGAGACGGTTAATGTTCCTTATCAACTTGAGAAGGTCTAGCTTCACCCAGCCACAAGCCTCTTGACATGTTTGTAACAGGATTTTGAGACTGGATTTTTGTGAGAAGACCTACCCTAAATGTGACTAGGGTTATTCCACTGGCCCAGGGCCTGGACCTTGATCATAAGTAGAAGCAAGCAGAGTATCTACATTTATATACTTTTGTTGTCCTGATTACAAATGCAATGTTGCCACCACCTCAGGCTCCCTCCCCCACCCCCCAAGACAGACTATGCTTCAAATCTCTGAGCCAAAATAAACCTTCCCTTGTTTAGGTTGTATTTGCTCATATTCTGTCACAGCAGTGAGTGAACTAAGAAGTATTCTGTTGCTATAATCAGGATCCTCATATCTCGCCTACCAGGAGACATATATAAAATGGAAACAAAAGAAAACACAAACAAAATAACAAGAAATTCAGTGTTCAACCTCATTACAAATGCCACCAGAGTCATAATGAATTACCCTGACTGTCAAGCAAAACTTTTTAAAAATGTGTTTCAAGAGTAATGTACCACAGCTCTCACGAAGGTTCACAATTTCTAATGGCATTTTAATGTCTTGAGACAATCTGTTAAGTAAATATCATCGTTAGCTTTGTTTAACAAAAAAATCAACTGAATGTATTTGCCCATGAACTTCTTCATAAGTAGAATACCTTTCTGAGTCTCAGTAGAAATAAAGACCCAGCCAATAAAAGGTCTAACTAGAGAAGGCAGGGAGACAACAAGCCATACGTTACAGATCAATGCTGGGTCCCGAAGACACAGCTGCCTTCCCACTTGATGCTGAAATGAAATAAAGCTGTCCACAAACTTGTGCGTGCCTAAGACAGTACTTTCTGGCCTTTCCCTCTTCATTTTCCAGAAATAAACTGACCTCTTTCAAAAAATATCAGAGTAGCTGTTTGTACTTCCCAAAGTACTTTAAGGTAGTTCTGCTCTGGTTCAATTTGTTCAAAGTGGGAATTCAAGTTTGCATTCATAACATACAATCCACTGTGAGTGTGTGTGCATGTGTGTGTGTGTATCAGAGAGAGAGAGAAAGAGAGAGAGAGAGAGAGAGAGAGAGAGAGAGAGAGAGAGAGAGACAGAGACAGAGACAGAGACAGAGAGACAGAGAGACAGAGAGAGAGAGAAAGTTCTTCTAAATAAGAGAGACATTTTCCAAGACAATCAACATCTGATTTAATTTATCTATCATTGATCATTTTTATTTGTGGACTTGGCTGTGTCATGCAAAAACTAGCGCATCCTTATCAGTAACATAGTATAGGCATCTTTATTTTGAAGACTACTAGAGGATAATGTTAGATAATCTTCATGAAATAGCCTCCTAAATTGTGAGAGGTAATAAAATGTAAGGTATCAGTACTCTATTTTGTACACTTATCGACAGGTTCCGTCTGAGGTGTGAGCCTCCTGGAGAATTCTGAGGCTTGTCACTGTCTCCTATGCAATAAGCCTGTCCATAGCAAATAGACGTGAATGGATCTTGGGGGGGTCCTCCTTCCACACATACTTCCCTATAGTATCCCCCCAAATTCTATCCAAACAGTGACTAGTTTGCTAGATACAATTCATCAGACTACAGCCTCACCTGTCCCCTTGCCTATTCCCCAGGGTCCTAGACAAGGCTCCATTATTCTGTCAAACCCAGCAACATCAACAGCACCCTTATTCTCAATTACAAAAGAAAAAATGAAGACTCCTGGGTCCCAGTACAGACTGTCTTTACTCACTCTGTGAAGTCGGCCATGAATTGTATTGGTTAAATGTCTCGGCTCCTACAACTAGCTTTATTAGAAAGAGTGAGAGTTGAGAGTTAAGACAGAACCTCCAGGTTGACGCGGTGCCAACATAGAGCTGTCTATGCCTACACTGTCAGACCACTGGAAAAAAATAAAACAGTCTGCTCAGCATCCTCCCCATCCGTATCCCCAATCTTGTCTCCGAAATGCAAAAGTCATATTCCTTCCCTTGATGGAAACTTACATCAGGCAGTTTTAAAGAGGGTGGCAATAGCAAGGCTTAAAGACGATACCCTCTCTCTGTGTCTAAAGTGTTAAAGGAAATCTGCCCAGGAGCTAACACTGAGGAAGTCTGTGTCTCCTTTGAGAAAATTCTATGGCTCCTTTCACGAGGTTTTGGACACCAGGACCATCCTGACAGATGGCAATGTACACCCACCAGTCCCAGAGTCTGGGCTGTGACCTCAGTCCACCAGATCACACTGAAAGGGAGGGGAGGGGCTTCTCTGCCACATTTCACTTCTTACGCGTGGGATATCTGGTGAGCTTATTGCAAATAAAGTAATGTCGTGTGATCTACCTTACGCAATAATAAAAATGAGCTGGCATTGCACAGAGTTGTCATCTAACTGTGTAGAAACCACTAAACGTTCAATTGACTCTAATTCCTAAAGAAATGTCCTACCATTTTTACTATATTGATCCTGCCAATCCAGGAGCAAGAAATATTTTTCCATCTTCTGAGGTCTTCTTCGATTTCTTTCTTCAAGGACTTGAAGTTCCTGTTGTACAGATCTTTCGCTTGTTTGGTTAGAGTTACGCCAAGATACTTTATGTTGTTTGTGGCTATTGTGAAGGGTGTTATTTCCCTAATTTCTTTCTCAGCCTGCTTGTCCTTTGAGTACAAGAAGGCCACTGACTTGCTTGAGTTAATTTTATAACCTGCCACTTTGCTGAAGTTGTTTATCAGCTGTAGAAGTTCTCTGGTGGAGTTTTTTGGGTCGCTTAGGTAAACTATCATATCGTCTGCAAATAATGATAGTTTCACTTCTTCCTTTCCAATTTGTATCCCTTTGACTTCCTTATGTTGTCTAATTGCTCTTGCTAGAACTTCAAGTACTATATTGAAAAGATATGGAGAGAGAGGGCAGCCTTGTCTAGTCCCTGATTTTAGTGGGAATGCTTCAAGTTTCTCTCCATTTATTTTGATGTTGGCTACTGGTTTGCTGTAGATTGCTTTTACTATGTTTAGGTATGGGCCTTGAATTCCTGCTCTTTCCAAGACTTTTAGCATGAAAGGATGCTGAATTTTGTCGAATGCTTTTTCAGCATCTAATGAGATGACCATGTGGTTTTTTTCTTTCAGTTTGTTTATGTAGTGGATTACATTGATGGATTTCCGTATATTGAACCATCCCTGCATCCCTGGGATGAAGCCTACTTGATCATGGTGGATGATCGTTTTGATGTGCTCTTGGATTCGGTTGGCCAGAATTTTATTTAGTATTTTTGCATCTATATTCATCAGAGAAATTGGCCTGAAGTTCTCTTTCTTTGTTGGATCTTTTTGTGGTTTAGGTATTAGCGTAATTGTGGCTTCGAAGAATGAGTTGGGCAGTGTCCCTTCTGTCTCTATTTTGTGGAATAGTTTGGAGAGTATTGGTGTTAAGTCTTCTTTGAAGGTCTGGTAGAATTCTGCACTAAAACCATCTGGTCCCGTACTTTTTTTGGTTGGGAGGCTTTCTATAACCCCTTCTATTTCTTTAGGGGTTATGGGACTATTTAGCTGGTCTACTTGATGCTGATTTAATTTTGGTATTTGATATCTGTCTAGGAAATCGTCCATTTCCTCCAGATTCTCCAGTTGTTTTGAGTATAGACCTTTGTAGTAGGATCTGATGATCTTTTGAATTTCCTCAGTTTCTGTTGTTATGTCTCCCTTTTCATTTCTAATTTTGTTAATTTGTATACTGTCTCTGTGTCCTTTGGTTAGTCTGGCTAAGGGTTTCAATGCAATCCCCATCAAAATCCCAAATCAATTCTTCATAGATCTAGAAAGAGCAATTCTCAAATTCATCTGGAGCAACAAAAAACCCAGGATAGCTAAAACTATTCTCAACAATAGAAGGACTTCTGGGGGAATCAATATCCCTGACCTCAAGCAGTACTACAGAGCAATTGTGTTAAAAACTGCATGGTATTGGTATAGCAACAGGCAAGCAGATCAATGGAACAGGATTGAAGACCCAGAAATTAACCCACAGACTTATGGTCACTTGATCTTTGATAAAGGAGCCACAACCATCCGATGGAATAAAGATAGCCTTTTCAACAAATGGTGCTGGTTCAACTGGAGGTCAACATGCAGAAGAATGCGAATTGACCCACTCTTATCTCTTTGCTCTAAGATCAACTCCAAGTGGATCAAGGACCTCCACATAAAACCAGACACACTGAAACTATTAGAAAAGAAACTTGGGAAGACCCTGGAGGACTTGGGCACAGGGGAAAAGTTCCTGAACAGAACACCAATAGCGTACGCACTAAGATCAAGAATCGACAAATGGGACCTCATAAAATTACAAAGTTTCTGCAAAGCAAAGGACACTGTCAGAAGGACAAAACGGCAACCAACAAAGTGGGAAAAGATCTTTACCAACCCCACATCCGACAGAGGGCTAATATCCAATATATACAAAGAACTCAAGAAGTTAGACCGCAAAGAACCAAATAACCCTATCAAAAAATGGGGCACAGAGCTAAACAAAGAATTTTCACCAGAAGAAATTCGGATGGCCGAGAAACACCTTAAGAGATGTTCAACATCATTAGTCATCAGGGAAATGCAAATCAAAACAACCCTGAGATTCCACCTCACACCAGTCAGAATGGCTAAGATTAAAAACTCAAGAGACAACAAGTGCTGGCGAGGATGTGGAGAAAGAGGAACACTCCTCCACTGTTGGTGGGATTGCAAAATGGTAAAACCGCTCTGGAAATCAATTTGGCGGTTCCTCAGAAAATTGGGCATGGCACTTCCAGAGGACCCTGGCATACCACTCCTGGGCATATACCCAGAGGATTCCCCAGCATGCAATAAAGACACATGCTCCACTATGTTTATAGCAGCCTTGTTTATAATAGCCAGAAATTGGAAGGAGCCCAAATATCCCTCAAAGGAGGAATGGATACAGAAAATGTGGTATATTTATACAATGGAATACTACTCAGCAATTAAAAATAATGAATTCATGCAATTTGTAGGTAAATGGTTAGACCTAGAAAATATCATCCTGAGTGAGCTAACCCAATCACAAAAGAATGCACATGAAATGCAATCACTGATAAGTGGATATTAATGAGCCCAGAAGCACTAAATACTCAAGACACAAATAGCAAGTCAAATGATTCCCAAGAAGAAGAAAGGAGAGGACCCTGGGCATGTAAAGATTGCATCCAGTTTAGTAAAGAAACCGAGGGGGGAGGGGGAATGATTGGGGAATAGTTGGGGGGGAGAAGAACTATGGGAACTATGGTGGGTGGGAACTGGGAAAGGGGAAAGCCTTTGAAATGTAAACATAGAATATAGAAAATAAAAATAACTAAAAAAAAAAAAAAAAAAAAAAAAAAGAAATGCCCTACCTTGACCATGCAGCTACCTGCCAAAGAATTCCCTACCCCCACCCTTGCAGAATGTTCTCCACATAGTGTTTAATGTGAGATTTTAAACATCAGAGCAAGAAGATAGAACATGTACAAGACCAGCATTTTGTGGCTCTACCATAATAGTGTTAGGGCCTTTTTCCCAGTGCAAAACTAATTACTAGCATGAGTGAGAACCTACGGCATGGCGCTCCTGTGTCAGGTGCTCCTGGGGGCGGAGATTATTATTACATCTCAGACATCCGGGAGCTAACAACCTAGCAGAGAGTCTCTACCTTAAATGCGACTGATTATAACTGATTAAAATTGACTGCAATCAGTTATAATCAACTGCAAAATTGGGAGATTAAAGTCCATACTTTATCTGTTTATTAATGAGATGATAGCAGTTAACATATATATTATACATAAATATAGAGGGTGCCTAAAAAGAGTATTTGCTATCAGTGCTTAAGTGCCACTTAACTATGTTTTCTTATCCTATTAGTGAGGATGCATTCAGGCTGCCTGTGAGGGAAGCATTACCCGCATTTCAATAGGCTAGGGAGCCTGGGGGGCTTGTTTGTTAGCTGATAGAAAGGTGATTCAACCCAGAGGTGAGGTGGTTGAAGCTCTCTTGGAGATGCAACTCTATTGTACCCTGAAAGCAGGTCTCACTCCTAAAGTACAGCCACGCATACAGAAAGAAAGCACTCTGGACAAAAAGGGCAGCCCCAAACAGGCCACACTTTCACCAGTGCTCCTAGAAGGCAACAGGAAACATGCTAATTGGGTGTATGTACTTTTTTTTTCAGGCGTGTGGATGGGCAGTGGGAATTTCGTCCTGTGAACTCTAAGGATGAGCACCCCTCGGAACTGCCCATCATACCAGTTCTCGGTTACTTCGTTCTGCTCTAGGCAGCATTGCCAGCGCGTATAGGAGTTGACAGGATATTTCTTAAGCTGTGGGGCCATAAAAACAGGTTTGATCAAAACAAAACTGACCGTTGATGAGATGAGTCTACTTCCATGGGAGAAAGAGGTAGTTTTAGAACACTTTGTCTCACACAGTCTTCTTCATACAGAAGCACATTTAAATCCCCTCGGGCTTCCAAGAGAGTGTCATTTAATATTGAGACTCTTCTATAGAACCAGTGATTTCCCCAAAGTTCCACCGATGATAAACGGAGAGGCCTGTGCTCCAACCCAAACATCTACACACTAAAGCTCTGGATCATTCATTCCTTCCCAGGGAATGCTCCCTATCTGCTCTTGTAATTACTTTAAAAGTTGGTGTTAAAGACAGAAAGTGACAAAGGCACTATTTTCAACCTGAATCTGAATGTCTGATTTTGGCTTAACAAACCCTGTTAGCTTCATCATGTCCCAGGGAAAATCCCTCATCCCAATTGCCTCGTGTCATTGATTTGCCACTGTCTCCAACAAA
This sequence comes from Apodemus agrarius, assembly GCA_964023405.1. Taxonomy (NCBI): domain Eukaryota; kingdom Metazoa; phylum Chordata; class Mammalia; order Rodentia; family Muridae; genus Apodemus; species Apodemus agrarius. The sequence continues at coordinate 74,229,617 of OZ030018.1, forward strand.
AGGACCTGCATGCCTGCAGAGGCCCTGGGAATTTTAAATAAGAAGTCAATGAGAGATGCTGGTAAGTGGTCTGTAATTGTCTAGGGGCCGAGGAAACCTTGCTGGAATGACAATCATATCAATACACCAGCTACATGAATGATCCTGCAGTGAATTACAACAGGATACTTACACTCCAAAGCCTAGGGTGGCCGCTCTGCATAATTAATCTCACTCTGCAGTAACTCCGCAGGGTCATCAGCCTTGGTAGTCCACAGTCAAAATTAATGTCTTATTATTTCTCTCCTCTTTGGTGTTTCTTGAGATACATGAAAATAATATCACACGTAGGAAAATAGTATCAGATGTAGCAGCTCTGTTACCGCAGATGGCATGGTAAAGGGTCACTGAACTACATACATTAGAAATACTCAATCCAAGCAGAAGGACACAGAACCAAATACATACATACATACACACACACACACACACACACACACAGACACACACACACACAGACACACACACACACACACACACACACACACATACACACATATTCCAATGAGTACAGCTACTAAACTCTGGATACTTCAAATTTTTACTCTTATATTACAATAGAACCTCTAGAGGTCACATGCCCAGGCTTCTACAGAATGGCTTTTTGGTAAGTCACAGATTGGTGTTAAGCCACCTTTTTAGGTATATACTACGAGGCTATAAATAATAGGTGAAGGCTTAAGTGAAGAAGAGATCATTTCTGTAGGACATTTTGGGGCCTTTCACAATGCTGATGCCTGTTATAAAACTAAATTACTTAGGGATAAATGGCAGTATTCCTCCATCTTAACCAACTGTAAAGATTGCCCTTTTATATCTCCAAACATTAGAACCCTTGGCAGAGTTTAAAAATGCTGACTGCACATCCTTTAGACAAGCTGAGGTTTTGACTGTTTAAAACAACCCCAACAGAGACCAAGTTTAGGAGGTGCCTATAAATTCATGAGGAGCAATGCCAGTTGGGTAGAAAGGAGAAGCGTAAGGATCATGAATTCTTCACTGGCGAAAAGAAAAATGGACAACTTCAAGTCAATGTTTTCATTTGCTAAATCATTTCTAGCAAGAGCTCAGGGAGGAAGTAGGGCATAATTACAATAGAGGCTGTGACACAAACCATGCTGGTGGGAGGTAAGCACAGAGACACTGTGCTGTTAGTACAGTTGGGTGGTAGGGACTAGATTCCACTTCTAGCATATGAATATTGAAAACCACTGTCAAATCCAAACACAAAACTCTAGATTCATTAAAAAAGAGGGGTGCCATTATTCTCCCAATTCTCTCAGTGCACGGTGGGAAACCCAGGCATCACTAATATGTACCAGAAAACTATAAGACACCACAACTCTTTAAAATTGCTGGGCAATTCTGAAAAATAGAGAAAGAAAACGTGTTTTATAATGAGACTGGCCTAAAATCCAATAGTTTTCACAGTAAATAATCCCTCCATCCAGGAATGCATGAAAGACAAACTGAAACCTTGCTCTCTAAATCCACAGGAAGAGATGTTTATAACTCCACAAGAGGAACTTTTACAAAAGGCATCAGGTGTACTGGAGACTCCTGTAGAAGAACTTGACTGATGATGGTGTCCAAAGTAATCTTTCCACACAGCACATTCTAATGCTATTTCCCTGATGTCCTTTGTATGACATTCCAGATCCTTCACGTTCTCCTCAGCCCCAATTTCCCACACAGGTACACATAGAGACGGCTCCCTAAGTCCTTTGTGAACCTTCATTCCTCTCTAATGGGCTCTCCTGTCAAGAATGCTCTTCCCTTTCCTCTTCAGAGGAACAAATGCTATCATTCCTTCAAGAACTGGTATCAAGCATCAATGGGAGGAGAGGTCCTTGTTCTAATGAAGGCTTGATAGCCGCCCCAGAGTAGGGGAATTGAGGAAGGGGGAGGTGGGAGGTAGGTAGGTGGAGGAAAACCCTCATAGAAGCAGGGGAAGAGAGAATGGGATAGGGGGTTTCCTGGAAGGAGGAAACCTTGAAAGCGGACAACATTTGAAATGTAAATAAAGAAAATATCCACTTAAACAAACAAACAAACAAAAAAAACTGGTATCAAAACCAAACCATTCATGAGGTGCCCTGTTTCCGTCTATGGAAGGAGACTGCTTCCTTATTCTTATACCTTATACTGTACTTCCTCCATAGCACCAGAAATATAACATTCTTGTTATGCCACAGCTTCATATGCAGGGTTTCTCTCTTCAGACCTTGGAGACAGGCCTACCTACTTCTCTGTGCCATGACTGTCTCCTAAGGTCTAGCATGAAGTCTGGTACAGGCAGAGCACTTGGGCTATTAACTGAATTGCTAGTCACCTGAACACAGTGGTTCTACAGATTGTTTCTCAGTATGGAAAAAAATCTAATACTTTCATTGTTTTCTAATTGTTTTCATTTGTTCAGCCTGTACACACTCATTTATTGCCCTGGGTCCTCTGCAGGAAGTTCCTCACTAAAACTGGTCCAGGGACACTCAACAAAATGCTTTTGGGTTGGCAGCTGTCTTCATCAGAATGGTCTTGGGTATACTTCAAAAGTCCCACGTTGGCATTTATTTATGATGTGCATGGTGACACTGCACAAGAGTCATTCAGGAAGCCTGAGTTCACACACAGGGAACTCTTGGGATTGGGCCCTCAATATTGCTTAATTTGGATTCATGATATCTGATTCAACATTATTGTACCACATTATCTTCGAGTGGGATGAAATCCCTACAGCATGCAGACACCGGACAGAGAGGAGATAATCTTCCCCCACCCTAAGTGTCTCAGTGGATGATTCCTTCTAACTATAGTTCACCCTCCCAAAGGGATTACAAAAGAAGTTATATTTTAGAAAGGAGGATCCTCTTATCAGAAAGCCCAAGCAGTTCTTCAGTCTGCCCGCCCACCCCTACAATTCTGATGAGGTCAGGAACAAATGGAGAGCAAATGGCGAGATTGTGGGCCCGCTCATGGGAGCACTTGAAGAAGACAGAACCCCAGGTTACAGAACTTTGGGAATAAATACTTTGTCATTGCTGCTGTATGCCTCCCTGTCTCACTGAGCAGAAATAACTTGTGGTATGACAGAGTACAGTGCTTCTCTTCACGTCTCATGCTACTTGATATTCATATAGCTCATTCAAAAGAGGATATTTTAATTTTCCTCTTTTACAGATCATGAAATTAGGTGCAGAAAGGTGAAGTGTCTAATTCAGGATATTACAGCCCTCAAACCGCGGCACCTGGCTTTGAGTGAGGTTCCATGAGGCCAACAGAGAGGGCAGTAAGTTGTCTGCCCTGGCTCTTCGCCTTGTTGTCCCCGGTGCCTACTGCAAGCTACGCACAAAGTACCTGATATTAGTTTCCTATATTTCACAAAATAATCCGAAAGATCAATGAAGACAGGCAAAGACTCACTGGAGCAAATGTCATAGAAACTGCCACATCTGTGTTAGTAAAATGACCAAATTATAAGGAAAGATAAATTTGAGGAGGAAAGCTTTTCAATTCCTTTAAAGTAATGGAATAGCAGAAATGAGATGCCTCTGAGTGGTGCACAGGCTTAAACTGCTGGTAATTAGGGTGGCGTCACCCGTGTAAGTGGGGGCAAGACATGCAAAAGCTTCGGAGGTACCCCACCCCCCCCACTTTTGAAGAAAACACCTTTGCCTTTCAAATCCAGAGAAACAGAGCTCTCTATTAGCTGCCCCTTGGCAGGATATGCAAATGTGCAGGGCAGTTTTTAACATAATGTTTAAAATGTTAATAATAGCAGTGGTGTAGGGGAGCTGGGCAGGTTGGAAAGTAGGAAATCAGTGATAATAGGGTACAGTTTCGCTTGCAAAGATGACACACATCTGGAGATGGATTGAACTAGACAGAGCTTCAGAATAGCACCAATGCCCCTATCACCACGGCAGACTTTAAAAAGCAATGGCTAAAATGGTAATGAGCATATTCATATCATTTATCCAAAAATGGCAACAATTTTAAAAGGCTTATGATTTTTAAACGTCAGATGCCATCATGGAGGTGTGAACCAAAGATGAGGGCCAGAGCAATAAATGGTAACCAGGGCAGTGCTTTCCACGTGTCCTAGTGAGGCTTTGATTGCTGTCATAAAACACCAAGGCCAAAGCCACCTGGAGAGAAAGATTACAGTTTCAATTTATAGAAGACAGGCCATCAGGAAAGGAAGTCAAGTCGGGAACCTGGAGGCAGGGACCGAAACAGAAGCCAAAGAGAAACACTGCTTACTACCTTGCTCCCCATTGCTTATACAACCTGGTTTCTTATCTGCACAAAGACCACCTGCCCAGGACTAGCATGATCATTTCTCAAGAAAATGCCACGTAGCTAACAGAGAGGGTCATTGCAGCTGCCATGCGAGACATGGTATTGAGGCAACTTCTTACTGTTTATCTTTAAAACATGCATTATGATAGAGCAATGGACCATATATAAAGGAGTGGAGTGTCTGTCTCTCTCTCTCTCTCTCTCTCTCTCTCTCTCTCTCTCTCTCTCTCTGTGTGTGTGTGTGTGTGTGTGTGTGTGTGTGTGTGAAAGAAAAGAGAGAGTGGGAGATGTATAAGAGGAGAGGGAAGAGGGGTACAGCAATTATCTTTAAGTGTCAATGAGACAGAATGTAGAAATCAATTGGAAAGTTAAGTCTCAGTGAGGAACTGTCTATATTAGGTAACCCAGTGCATATCGATGCAAAATAACCTTGATCGGTGGGAAGCCCTGCCCACTGTGGGTGGCACCATCCCCTAACCAGGATAGCTTGAATTATACAGAATGAAGGAAGCAGGTGAGCTGAGCACAGGCTGGTGTGTGCATTCACTACTCAACTGCTCTTGACTGAGGATGCAATGTGACTCTATGCTTCGCTGCTGCTCACCCTCGCTTCCTGTGATGATGGACTAAAACTTGGAATAGAATAAAGCCTTTCTCCCTTAGGTTGATGCTGTCAGGGCATTTTATCACAGCAAGGGGAAACAAAACTAAGACAGGTGAGGGGGTAGGTAACAAGAGACAGTGGTGAACTATCTGTGGCATGAATTCAGATGAGGGGACCGAGGAAGTGGCGAGACAGTAAGAACACACTATAGTGGAACATGTACACAAAAACACCACAATGAAATTCATTACTTAGTGTAATGGCTATCAAAATTAATTTTAAAACTGTAAGTTTTTTTTGAGTGAATGAGTGATGTTTTACTCTGGCTTTGCAATCACTTAGTGAATTCCATACAACTTGGTTCATATTCTACAGAAATGCTTATTTAAAAGGAAATCCGTTGCTTTCTTACTGACTTGTGTGAAGACAATTTGTTGAATAGGAATGATTTTTGTGTCTAATTTTATTTACCTAACACTTTCTAAACCTACAATCTTTATTTTTATTTACATTAGAACAAAGTTTATGGGAGCCAAAAAAAAAAGCTGTCGATACACATGAGGAAGGTTGTTTACTGTTAGCGCAGTCAGCCAGGGCACTCAGAAAAACACAGTAGACTTGGAAGAAAAGAAAGATACACACACACAAACACACAGAGACATACAGACACACTCACATACACACATGTTTTAAAATATGAGTGTTGGCATCTAGGAAAACAAATGCATGGTTGACTATGCACTTAAGATGGGGGTAAAATACCTGTCCATAGTCTCATGACTTCCCTCAAGAGAATTCTGTGCCTTCAAACTTTCAGATTCAAGACTGCATTTTGTAAAGATCCACCCAGTGAAGACACAAACAGAAAACCAGAAGGCTAAATAGGTAAATGAATAAATAAATAAATACATAAATAGTAAATAAATAATTGTAGGAAGAGACAGGGGTGAAAATATGTAAGAATCTCTCTCCCCCTTTCTCTCCCTCTCTCCCTTTTTCTCCTTCTCTCTCCCTCTCTCTCCGTCTCTCTCTCTCCTCTCCCTCTCTCTCCCCCTCTCTCCCTCTCTCTCCCCCTCTCTCTTCCACCATCTCTCTCCCTCTCTCCTTCTCTCCCTCTCTCCCTTTCTCTCCCTCTCTCCCTTTTTCTCCTTCTCTCTCCCTCTCTCTCCCTCTCTCTCTCTCTCTCTCCTCTCCCTCTCTCTCCCCCTCTCTCCCTCTCTCTCCCCCTCTCTCTTCCACCATCTCTCTCCCTCTCTCTCCCTCTCTCCTTCTCTCCCTCTCTCCCTCTCTCCCTCTCTCCCTCTCTCCCTGTCTCCCTCTCTCCCTCTCTCCCCCTCTCTTCCCTAACAGGCTTCCTGGGCTGCCTCTCATCCTTTCTGAATAGGCAGCCCCTTACGGGAAAAATCTCTCAATTCTTTTGCTCATTTGCTGGCATTTATGCGCTCCTCCCTTCTTTTTTGATTATGCGTTTAAATTTTTGAGTGATCACTCCAAGCTCACCTAGAATGCCAACAAATTATCCACTGCACCCTGTGAGTGGCAATCATTTGCAAAACCCACAGCTGAGTTGAAGATCTTTCATACTGGCTGACTGATGAAAGTCCTGCGATTGCAAGATGCAGTGCCACTGACCAAGAACCAGAATTATCCTAGGCGATTTTGGGTCCTTAACACTCATTTCCTATCAGACTCCTAAGTGACCTAAAGTCTTTGTGACTATCACTTTAAGCATTTAGAATGGCCAACTTCTTGACCTATTTGGTCCCACCAACCTTAAAGCTGAGACTATTGCTCTCAGATAATATCTGAAAATCATAAAACAGATTTACTCAACTCAGCTCCAAATCATCTACCTCACCTTCCCACCTAACATATTTGGTGAGTATATTCATCTATGACTTCATTTTTATCTCTTGAAAATGAAAGTATAAATAGTCACTTCCACAGTGGAAGCCGTTATTCAGGATAACCTAGATCTGTACCTCTAAGCCATGGCCACTTATATTTGGTTCAGAATAAACTATCTTTGTTTGTCCTTTAAAAAAACATACCACCTAGCCAGCTTATTAGTGCATATCTCAGCTCTTTCATTTCATATAAAGTTTAAGTGTTTGAAGACAAAAATAGTTATGTGGCTTTTTAAATAACTTATTTTTATCCATTGCAATAATACATGCAGGGCACAACTCAAAAAAAAATACTGAATACTTCTGAGATAAACCTCTGGATTATATCACTCTGCGTGAGACAGTGAGGGAAAATCAGGAGAACAAATTGGCCTTAAAGAGAGTAAGATTGAACACAGATCACAAGGCAGAAAGGGAGTAATAGTATAGGCAAGAAGTGTAGAGAAATAGACAAGCAAGCATGGGGGAAAAAGAGCAACACGCAGCTCCAGCTACCCCTGGAAGAGGAGTGGAGACTTGCAACCCCTCCCACAGGGTGTGATCACAGCTCTCTCAAACCTGCAACCCAGCTGGGGTTTGGGTGAGGCAGTGACATCTCAGGCAAGATAGGCCAGCAATGAGGAGGTCTGTGTTATCACTTTCTATGGCTCAGAGAGCTGTGTCCAGTCTTCATCTTAAAAGACCTCTTACTTTATATTGGAATTCTCTAAGGGCCTGATAACAAGAACAGCCAGGAGTCAGGGTCCCTGGGGACAACTTGTCACAACAGTAAAGTAGAAGATTTCCACAGGAGGCAGCTGTGGAGAGAAGAAGTACCAGACATCATGAAAATGAGAAGTTCAGAGAGTGGAACTTAGGCTAAGTTATCAAGGGGGAAAGTGGGTACCAGGCTTTCCCTGGGTGGCTAGGAGCCAAGCCTACCACTGGAGCACAAGTGTGGAACCTGATAGTTTATATCCTGAAGTCAGACATTAGCCCAGCCTGTAGAATTGCCTAGAAGGTTCACTGCTCTAGGGCTGGAGACCTCTGATGCTCCAATACCATTTTCGATTTCTAGAACCTCACCCCTCCGCCACCAAGGGGTTCATTCAGGCTGTTTGAGCTCAAGGAGATTTGTTCATCTGTAGAGGTCTGTGCTATAGTTGCTTTCTCCACAACCAATGCACCTGTGAAATGGTCCTGCCTCGATTAGCAAGCACAGGTGTGCAGACTGGAGAATCCTGACAATGATAGTGTGAAAGACAAAACGCTAGTGTGGTCATCAGGGTGCCCTGCTACATGGAAGCAGACAGCACCTGAAAGGGAAGTTTCAGGTGGATATCTGGCCCTTCAGTGGTCCACATGCAGCCGTAACAAAACTGATATGCTTTTAATAATATGTTGATTTATTTGTAATTGATGTTTTTTATTTTTCTCCTTTTTCTGTTTAATTTTCTGCACTTTTTTCTTTACATTATAAATATAGGTTCTCTGAAGATGAGTGTAGTAATTATTAAAAAAAAATTCAAAACACATATGTAGAAAGTTCAAGACAAGATGCTATCGACCAGATACTAGATCCAGGAAGAAAGCAGTAGTGCCAGGGGACATCACAAGAGAGACATGATAGGGCATAAATGGGCAAATGATCCAGGGGACATCACAAAAGGGACACGGTAGGGCCAGACAACTGCTGATGATCCAGGAAACATCGCAAGAGGGACATGATAAGACAGAACATCTGCTGGTGATCCAGAGCAGAAAATAAAGGCAGTGCTACCAAGACTAGGAAACTTCCCCTCTTCCATTTTGTTGCATTTTGTTTTTGGTAAATGTAGCCCATGAGGAAAAATTCTTTCTCTGAGGCCAGATACACTCAACTCTTATCCTTATGATATTTGTATCCCGGTGTCTGATTCCTGAAGCAAATCCACAATTATACCAGCCTAAGACCTGCTCTCCTGACAGAAACCTTGACATTGTCTATTCTTCTGTGTGATAGTCACTGAATTGTAGCTTTTCTCCAATAACTGAGGAACAAACCCACTTGATAGTGGGGTCAATCCTTTGTACTCTCTCTCTGAAAGCATAGACTCCCTTTCACGAGCATACACACATGCAGCCCCATCTGAACATGTAGCACCCCACCTTTCCTTGTGGAGGAAAGCTGTAGAGATGGTTTCTGATCACATATGACAGCCTCAGACTCCACTGACCCAAAAGTAACCAAAGGAAAGGGAATTTGTGGACATGTTCTCTGACATTGCTGCCCATGGAGGAGTTGTGTGAGGATAGCTGAAGATATGGGCAGGACTGAGACTTGCATTCGCTGAGGCTAGGGTAAGACAGGCTTCTGCGTCTCCTCTAGTCAACCCACAGAGACTGCTATGTTTGCTGCTCCACAAGTCCAGACATTGAAAAGAGCAATGACAGGGTCCTCTGGTAGTGTCATGCCCAGTTTTCTGCGGAACCACCAGACTGATTCCCAGAATGGTTGTACCAGCTTGCAATCCCACCAGCAGTGGAAGAGTGTTCCTTTTCCTCCACGTTTGCCAGCACCTGCTGTCTCCTGAGTTTTTGATCTTAGCCATTCTGACTGGTGTGAGGTGAAATCTCAGGATTGTTGTGATTTGCATTTCCCTGATGACTAAGGATATTGAACATTTCTTTAGGTGCTTCTCAGCCAGTCGATATTCCTCAGGTGAAAATTCTTTGTTTAGCTCTGTACCCCATTTTTAATAGGGTTATTTAGCTCTCTGGAGTCTAACTTCTTGAGTTCTTTGTATGTATTGGATATTAGCCCTCTGTCGGATGTAGGGTTGACAAAGATCTTTTCCCAATTTGTTTGTTGTCGTTTTGTCCTATTGACAGTGTCCTTTCCTGGGCACATACCCAGAAGATTCCTCAGTATGGAATAAGGACACATGTTTCACTATGTTCATAGCAGACCTATTTATAATATCCAGAAGCTGTAAAGAACCCAGTTGTCCCACAATGGAGGAATGGATACAGAAAGGTATATTTACACAGTGGAATACTACTCAGCTATTAAAAACAATGAATTCATGAAATTCTTAGGCAAATGGGTGGAACTGGAAAATATTATCCTAAGTGAGGTAATCCAATCACAAAAGAACACACATGGTATGCACTCACTGATGAGTGGATATTAGGCCAGAAGCCTGGAATACCCAAGACACAATTCATATATCAAATGATGCCCAAGAAGAAGGAAGAACAAAGTATGGATACTCTGGTGCTTCTTAGAAGGGGCAACAAAATACCCACAGAAGGAGATACAGAGACAAAGTGTGGAGCAGAGTCTGAGGGAAAGACCATCCAGAAGCTACCCCACCTAGTGATCCATCCCATACACAGTTACAAAACCCAGACACTATTATCGATACCCACAAGTGCTTGCTGACCAGAGCTGGATATAGCTGCCACCTGGGTAGCTCTGCTAGTGCATGAAAAATACAGAGGGGGACACTCTCAGCCAGCCATTGAACTGAGTACAGGGTCCCCAATGGGGGAGCTAGAGAAAGTACCCAAAGAGCTGAAGGGGTTTGCAGTACCATAGGAGGAACAACGATATGAGTCACCTAGTACTTCCAGAGCTCCCAGGGACAAAACCATCAACCAGATAGTACACATAGTGTTACCCATGGCTCCAGACACCTAGGCAGCAGAGGATGGTCTTGTTGGACAACAAAGTGAGGAGAGACCCCTGGTCCTGGAAAGGATCTATGCAGCAATGTAGGGGAATACCAGGACATGAAAGATGGAGGGGGTTGATTGGGGAACGGGGGAGGAGAGATGGCTTATGGAACTTTTTGCAGAGGGTAGGGGAACCAGGAAAGGGGAAATCATTTGTAATGTAAATAAAGAATATATCTAATAAAAAAGAAAAGAGCAATGAGCCACTGTGCAGACAGGGGTTGCTATTAGCACTGACCACTTCTGGGTTTAGAAACCATTTATTTATCTATCTATTTGTCTGTCGTCTGTCTGTCTATCTATCTATCTATCTATCTATCTATCTATCTATTTAACATCCTGACAGCCGCACCCCCAACCCAACAGAAACAGAGACCCACCTTGTAGGCAAGCACCAATCCCTGACACTATTAATGATATTCTGTTAGACATTTGCAAACAGTAGCCCAGCATGGCTGTTCTCTGAGAGGCTTCACCCAGCAGCTGATTCAGATGAAAACTGAGACCCACAGCGAAACACTGGATGGACCTCGGGGACGCTGATGGAAGAGTTGGGGGAAATATTGAGCGCCCTGAAGATGATAGGAATTTCACAGGAAGACCAAGACTAACCTGGACCCTTGGGGGTTCCCAGAGACTAGACCATCAAAGAGCAAGCGTGGGCTGTGCCTAGCTCCCCCCACGCCCAGCTCGTAGGTAGAAATGTTTTAAATGGAAGAACTGTGTCTATGTGGGGAGAGAGGCAGATGTAACAGATTGCTATGTGTCTGCGTGGGTAGGTGGGGACCAGAAAGAGCACTCAATGAAGAGGAAAGAAAGTTTTTTTTAAAAAAAGAGAGAGACAGAAAACAATTTGATCAAAACTTACAATGCATAAAAGTGAATGAAATATTAGAGGAAATCAAGGACTCTGAGAAGAGGTATTTAACCTGCAGAGGAACAGACAAAGAAGCGAGAGGAACAAGACTAGAGAAGCATGCTTAGGGGCAGGATGCAGAGCCTCCTGATGTGGATCTGACTCTACATGGAAAGGGGAAACGGAAGGAAATTCTAGTCGGCAACAAGATTGGTACATCCCAGTAGAAAAAATGAATTAAGCAAAAGAGCAGGTCAACAGCACAGATCTAGATAACTCTTTTTTTTTTCTGTTCATCACAACCTAATCTCAAATGAACAGTTCTGTCAAATTAGTTATTTAGGATCAAACTAAGAGTATATACTACCCCAGGCTCTTCACAATGTCTTCCGGACTGCCCGGAAATCAAACAGCAACGCGATGAGAGCACACATCATTTATACTTATTCTCAGATCCTGATCATTTGTGGGAATGTTTCATGGTACAATATGAGAGAGAGAGAGAGAGAGAGAGAGAGAGAGAGAGAGAGAGAGAGAGAGAGAGAGAGAATGAGAATAAATGAGGGCATAAGAAAGCATAGTGTTTTGCACAGCTGCCTACATGGAGAGGTGTGAAGAAGGGTCAAGACTGGGTATCAGGAGAAAGAGATGACACCACACCACCCAGGATGCCCAAAATAATGCAGATGCCTAAAGGGCGAGTTGACTTGGCACTGTCTGGCAATTCTGTTAGTGGTAAAGAGAAAAGGTAAAGTAAAGGCATCTAATAAATTCTCTGTCAATGCCTCCTTATGTGTCTGTTCAAATCAGCAAAATCTTTAAACCTAACATTGGCTCTGGGATAGGAGATAACACTGTCTCAGAAATGAGTCACAGGTCAGCTCCTTCTGTAGGTAAATAAGTCTGCAGACAGCACACCATGCAAACATGGTCATCCACAGATAGATAGATAGATAGATAGATAGATAGATAGAGATAGTTTAGATTTGTAACAAAGCAACCATTGTATAAAGATAATAGAAGTGAATTAGTATATATGCAGTCACTGGGACACATTTCCAACTTTGTTATGTGTTTTTAAAGGTTCATGATGATAATGGAGCAATTTGTGGAAACTTTCTGATTTATTTTGATCTCTCTTCTGATCATTCACCTGGTCTCCCTCCCAGAGTAACTAACAGAGCCACAGTCTTCCATTTTCACCCTTTCTGTTTCCTTGCTGTCGGATGAATTGTGCATGGATCTGAATTTGCCTTTTACTTAACAAATCATCAATCATGTTTTCCCAGATCAGCCCATGTAACTGTATTTTATTCCTTTTAATCACCAAATGGAATTGCACTGCCTCACGACACCAAAGTGTATTTCAATTATTTCTCCATTAACAGCATTTTGATTAGTTTTTAAAAAAAATCCCCTTTTATACATACCACACTGAGGCTTATTCTCCTTTAAAACAAAAACACTAATAGCATTCTACAATGTCACACAGTAAATAGCTCAAATGAGCCTGTTGGCCAAGGATAGCAATGTTTGAATGAAGAGAAAAGGAAGACCCACATAAAGGCTCATAAAAGGCATGAGTCTTCCCTCCCACAGGCAGTAGCAATGACTGCAGAGTATCAGATATAAATCCGTGCCCAATAGCCAACAGCTAGGCACACCAACCTTTCACCAACAGATTAGAATGCAATGTGAAAAAAAAATTAGAAAGTCGGTTTTCTGTACAGTACGGCTCCTCTGCTTCTCATTCTAACTTAGTTATCTGGGTTCCCTTGCCTAAGCAGCGAAGGAACAAACTAATGAGAAGACATTAACAAGTAGACATGTTCGTTCGTAAGGAAAGCCAACCTATTTACAAAGAAAACAGCTTGGGGGATGGCTGGGTGGGCAAACGCAGAAGCATGAGGAGCCAAGGAAAGATCATGTGCAGTACAGGTGTGAAAACCTGCATCTCCACCGCGGGCATTGATATGTAAAGGCTAGGCTTGCCAGAGCCTCCTGTGTCAGGAAGCCCAGAGCTAGAGGGTAGGAGTGGGAGAGGGGAGGGTTGCTGGGGCGTGCTGGATATCAGCCCGTCCTCTAAAAAGGACGAGATCCAGGTTCAGCAAGAAGCATTGTCTCAAGGACTATCCTCCTCTGGACTCTGCAGGAGTGCACACATATGCTACACATACACAAAATTAATAATTTAAACAGAAAGGTATTAAAATAAAATTCATTAAAAAAAAACAAAGGCGTAAGTTGTCTATGGCCATTTGCTTTTAGGGTTTTATTTGTTTCGGTATCTTCTGGAGATATTAAATACAAAGTGAAAAGTAATGGATTTTCAAAATTATGAATCAGAAGTATCAGCAAGTGCACCATTTCTCAGGAAATCATTTTGTAAGACTGCAGTATAGCAGAGAACATACTTTAAGAAAAATAAAGCCTTGTCCAGATAGATACAAGATCCGTAATCATAGGTGACCTGAGAAGGACATAGCCTCGACCACCTGCCACAAAGGACAAGAGAACAAAAGACTGAACTCATTAGATTCATCCTAAATCCGTGAGTGTCTGGAAACAGAGTTATAGCGCAAGGCACGTGGATTTTATGCCACCATTTGATGCTCTCCCTGGACTTCAAAATTAGTGGGTATGGCCTATAGTTTAGCTTTCCTTAATGCCCTATGACCTACAATGCACACAGCCTTAGTTTACAGAAAACTTATTTTTTTTCTCCTCACTGTGATTAGAAATATGAACATGAGTAGCTCATGGGGAGGAGCTAAGCCTGAGTCATTCTGCTTTGGTTTTCTGATGAAAAACCCAAAAGACAAAAAGAGGCATCTGTTGACTTCTGTGCTCACAGGGTAAGATGGAGGAAAACATAAGCTCTACAAATACCCAATAGCAAATCCTGCTAGCAGATTCTTCCAGCCACAAACCTTCCTTATTCAGCATCAAACGTCTTTTAAAAAGGAGCCTCACTCTTTCTCTAAGTCATGGTCATCCTAAACTAAAGGCAGTGCATCTGAATAAAACATGGCTAAGGAGAGAGAAAACTTAGGATCATCGCTCTAAGTGACACCAGACCGGGTCCTCACAGATGCTTTTTAAATGTACAAACTGAACATAATGATCTTTTAAACTTCCCAGAGGCTCTCAGTCCTGTTTGCAACTGGCTATCAGCAGATAGAGAGAAGGTAAATGGGGTTGTCCTTGTGGCAAGCCACGCTGACTAGATGTCCTTTCAGGGCCTCTGTTACAACAAAGGCTTTCTGAGAATTACTTAGAACAGTGCTCTCCTGTTCTGAGCTTGCATCCTGTAATTTGCTATTATTTTGTTTCATTCTCTGACCCTTCTTATCTACCAAGATAGCCCCTGGAAAATCAGTAAGGACCTCAGAAGTCAATAATGTCATTAGGAACATTGTTGGGACACAGAAGCCGAGACAGGCTACGATGCCTTTCAGGATGCTGATAAATTTTGAGTAGAAATGTGAGGATGTCTTTTGAGTCTCAGTTCAGGCCTTTCTCAGCTGATGAAACCGTGCTTCCTCCAAAGCTCTGTGAAACGTCCCCTAAAAATAACGTACCATTTAGATGCCAAGAAAGATTTATTTCAAAACAAGCAATGGTCCTGCATTTCTGCATTAAAAAAAAAAGGAGAAAAAAAAAAAAAAAGACTGCTTCCGGGCTCCCGATAAGCAAGCTGCAGAAGAAGCTAAAGCTGCCTTTCTCTCCCGTCACACAGTTGAGATTTATGGCGCACATGGGAAATCTTGGCCAAACTTCCTACAGACAGCTCTGAACAGATCCCTGTGGAGTTTCCGCAGCTAGCAAGTTTGTAACATTTTTATTTCTTGGCAACAGTTGGACTGACCTAACCGAAGCTATCTAAGCATGCTGGGGCTCGCTGATAAGGGACAGAAATTCATATATTTGAGATCCCAGTGTGATAGGCTTGAACAAAACATCCTAAGATGGCCTATCTCATCTTACGAAGTTGAAGTGGTTCGTGAAGTGTCTGTACATATGAAGGGCCAGATCGCCTTATGTAACTAAGCACTGACCGTACAACTCTCAGCGAAATATCCCTTCCATCGAGAGAGAACAAACTGGCTGAATTCTGGCATTAAGGGATTATCATTTTTGAACAGCAGAGCTTTGGAACTGGTAATAAAGCAACTGAAAAAGGCTGAAAGAAAACAGGGTGAAGACGACCGCTCTATCCCTGACACCCTGGCCTGCTAGTAGCTTGCCTTTGAAATGACAAGAAGAAGAAACCTCTCTGAAAGACACTTTTTCATCTCTTGCCAGCTGAGAAGGAGGATATTTTTTTCAGGGGGGTGCTTGTCTGGTCTGATTGGAACTTGTTTCTGGGTGTGCCGCCGCCGTTCCGTTCCTTCCTTCAAGGGCTTTGCCCTAGGCAAGGCTACATTCAAGAATACAAAGTTCAAAAGGAAAGAAAGCAAGTCCAGAGCCAGCAGCCGTGGGTGGCTTTTCAACACGGATGTGCACTTCCCACGTGCTCTGGTCACAGACAGGACCGGGCTGGTCAGGGGGCTTGACGGAACGGTGCCAGGTCCAGACACAAGCCCTCCATTCTGACAGGCTGTGCTGCCAAGTGGGAAAGGAGCAGCCTCCTTCCTCATCCTAAGTCCCCTTCTTAAATTGAGTAGTTGTTCCGAGGAGGGCAGCACAGCGGGGGAGGGCGGGGGAGGCATCTCTAGTTGGTATTAATTATAACAAGGGGAAACCTTTATTCCCAATATAAAGTTTCTAAGTGAATTCAAGACAGACTCTGCAGCCCAGAAAGACACTTAAATGTCATTTTGATGCAGACTCTTTTGTTTGTTCCCCAATATTCACATTTTTCCTCTAAAGTCCTCGCCAAGTTGCTGTTTAGACTCTCTTTAAACATCTGTTGTGATAGAGAGTCCATTACCAACCTCATTTTCACACGGCCTTCTCTATAATGAAGTGCTAATATATGGAACTGGTTGGGGGGGGAGGGGGGGATCCTCTGTCACTGTGTGACTGTGTATAACTATCCTGACTGAGATCTCTGCAGCAAGGTCAGACAAGTGACCCTCTTCAACAGAAACATCTGGATCCAGCTGTCAACGCAGAATTTCCATATCTCCACAAAGCTCACTTTCCAAAGTGAAGGTATCAGGCTAGTTCCCTCTCCGACCCTGAGGATGAGGAAAACATACCCAGGACATGGAAATGTCATTAAAACGTCAGCAATCCATTAAGGTATCTCTCATGGGGTTGTAGTCTCAAGGAAAACTGATAAAGAGGAGAAGAAAGCAGTAGGAGGCCAGAAGTGCTAAGGGCCAGTGGGGCTGGCTTAGCCCACTGTGCATTTCTAGGAAACTGTCAGACACACCAGCTTATTAACTATGTCTCTGTTACAAAATGCTCAGGTATACATAGAAGAGAATGACAGAGGAGCCTGGAGATGTGGGGTAAGGCTTAGTGCCTCGCAGCAAGGTGGAGGGCTTCACGACTGGCTTTAGTGCCACACAGGAGCAGCATCTCTCCCACGGCCATGCAAGCTCTGCAGCCATACTGAGACTCAGTCTAAGCAAGATGAATAGTCGGGGAAGTGCCTCATCATAGTGTTGGTGTGTGTGTGTGTGTGTGTGTGTGTGTGTGTGTGTGTAGCTCGTTTAGCACCTGGCACAGGGTCAACACTCAGTCATTAGTGCTAGTGCTATTATTTTTTCTTATCATTATTAGAAGGCTAACCTTTGATTCTCCTACATATTTCCCCAAACACTGTAATGAATATAAAGAGTTAGAAACCCATGTATAGTAGTGGGACTATGAGTCTGCTGTGAGTACTGAGTCAAGAGAAAGAGAATTGCAGTAAGAGTACCTATACTAGACCCTGGAAGGCTAATTATAAATAGGATTGGCTGATTCTAAACAGGGCATATTCCGCAATAGCTTATTTGCAAAGCCAGACAATTAGTTTTCAACCCCAGTAATGTAGTATATATACCCTGAGACATACTCCACACAATGGCACTGTGCAAGCTTGCTTTCTGTACACTTCCTTCAGTTCCCTGAAGTTCCACACTTCTGTCGTTAGCTATAGAAGGAGGGCACTTCCAATATGTTTGCTCTGGAGTTCTCTGCACTGAGTGGTGCTCCGGGGTCATCTAATCGCTGGCTTCTTGTATCTCAGGCAATGTGGCACCCACCGGATGTTAAGTATCCGGTGTTTTAAATGGGTCAAGGCAAGTGGGTGAGTTCAGCTGCCTCTTGACATGTAAGAAGCCAGCAAATACAAACTGTAAATATTCAAGAGTGTGCCCTAGACGTGCTGGCTGGGAAGACATAGGAAACGCCTCCGTGGGGGATGTGCACACCAGGGCATCCCGGCCCTTGCTCGGTTATATTTTTGTAAAAGACACTTTCCCCTTTTCCTTGCCTTTGATGGAAGCTTTCAAAATGCTACAAGGGAGGGGAGGAGCAGTGCCATGCGGGTTACTGGAAACCTGTTTCAGTGGAAAGGGACCTTGAAAGTGACCATGTCTAAGTACTGTAGACACATTTAGAACAGGGACACAACATAACCAAAGGTGTGTTCCAACAATGCTGTTGGGCAGGGCTGGTGAGGGATGGAAGGTTAGCAGAGAGAGATGCTCACGGAACATGCAGAACTCCAACAGATATGATGCAATCATCAAGGGCTGAGTGGCCACTTAATAGTCATTTCAACCTCTGAGCTACAGTAGTCTCATGTCCAAATGGGAACAAACTGACCTGACAGAGCTGCGATCAAGTCAAGTGGCACAACAGACACACGAGCATCTTGTAAATTACTAGGCTCTTTGCTGTGCATCAGAAAATGTTCCTTTTGTCACCTAGGGAAGCCAAAACCACATTGGCTTACTAATGAAAAAAAGGCAACTTTCTTTATGGGATCTGTCCTCTCAAGGGTGATAATAACATGGTCCCATTTAAGCCTGTGCTCCAATATATGTAGACTTCTGCTCTTCACATATGAGAGAAAAACATCCTCCTGGACTCGTGAAGAAGGCATACAGCTATGGATTTATGTGGTTATAGTTGAGGATGCAGTTTGAAGTCACTGTGGTTCACAATGGGCAATGTCCTACAGCAGCCTGGAGCAGTCTCTGTGATGCCTCTGGAGCAGCCCAGATGAGCACATCACTGGTCACTGCTGGCTCACTTTTTAAATGGAAAACACATCAACTGTTCGTCTGATGCCTGCAAGATCTGACCTTTCAAGTTCAAAACCAGGCAGGCATGACCCTGCAAGGCTGTATATATCAGGCCCTTCTGTGGGTAACTGATTATTGGGATAATAGAGAGAGAATAAAGGGTTGCAATTATGGCTTCCACACCACCTTCCTCTTCACCACTAGCTTTGCTTTTCTAGTGTTGTCTTGGCACAGCCTTTTGTACCAATTCCTTTACCAGGTCCTTTGTAAGAGACTTTTATTGTGCCCCTGTGGTCCCCTTTTGTGGCCATTTATTATCCTCTCAAAATAATTGGATCCTCTACCCTGTGAGCACTAATATGTGTGTGTGTGTGTGTGTGTGTGTGTGTGTGTGTGTGTATAGATTGTTCCTCAAAGAAAATCATCAAACTATATTTGCTAAGACACCTGGGTTTTAAGAGATTGGGAAAAGATCTTTCCCAATCCTACATCCAATAGAGGACTAATATCTAATATATACAAAGAACTCAAGAAGCTAGACTTCAGAGAACCAAATAACCCTATTAAAAATGGGGTAAAGAGTTAAAGAATTCTCAACGGAGGAATAGTGAATGGCTCAGAAATATCTAAAGAAATGTTCAACATCCTTAGTCATCAGGGAAATGCAAATCAAAACAACCCTGAGATTCCACCTCACACCAGTCAGAATGGCCAAGATCAAAAACTCAGGGAACAGCAGATGTTGGAGAGGATGTGGAGAAAGAGGAACACTCCTCCTTTGCTGGTGGGATTGCGAGCTGGTACAACCCACTCTGGAAATCACTCTGGTGGTTCCTCAGAAAATTGGATATAGTACTATCTGAGGACACAGTTATACTACTCCTGGGCAAATACCCAGAAGATGCTCCAGCAGGTAATAAAGACACATGCTCCACTATGTTCACAGCAGCTTTATTTATAATATCCAGAAACTGGAAAGAACCTAGAAGTCCCTCAACAGAGGAATGGATACAGAAAATATGGTACATTTACACAATGAAGTACTACTCGGCTATGAAAAAAACAATGAATTCATGAAATTCTTAGGCAAATAGATGGCACCAGAAAATATCCTGAGTGAGGTAACCCAATCACAAAAAAACATACATGATATACACTCACTGATAAGTGGATATTCACCCAAAAGCTCAGAATACCCAAGATACAATTCACAGACCACATGAAGCTCAAGAAGAAGGAAGACCAAAGTGTGGATACTTTGGTCCTTCTTAGAAGGGGGAACAAAATACCCATGGCTCACAGCCAACCAATAGACTGAGTATAAGGTCCCCAATGGAGAAACTAGAGAAAGGACCAAAGGAGCTGAAGAGGTTTGCAGCCCTGCAGGAGGAACAATAATATGTACTAACCAGAACCCCCAAAGCTCCCAGGGACTAAACCATCCACCAAAGAGTACACATGGAGGGACCCATGACTCCAACTACATATGTAGCAGAGGATGGCCATTTCAGACATCAATGAGAGGAGAGGCCATTGGTCCTATGAAGGCTCAATTCCCCAGAACAGGGGAATGCAAGTCAGGAAATTGGGAGGGAGGGGGATGAACAGGGAGAGGGGGAAGGGATAGGGGGTTTTCAGAGGAATAAAGAGGAAAGGAGGAAAAGGGATACCATTTGAAATGTAAATAAAGCAGATATCTAGAAAGAAAGAAAGAAAGAAAGAAAGAAAGAAAGAAAGAAGGAAAGAAAGAAAGAAAGAAGGAAAGAAAGAAAGAAAGAAGGAAAGAAAGAAAAGACACCGGGTTTTACTTACTATATGCGAGAAGACAGAAACTTCTCCTTTAAATCATTTCATAAAAGCAACAACAAAGAGATTGCAAATGCTATAGTTCAAATAGGTTTCCTAAATCTGGAGGGTTCAAAACTGAACTCACAGTGTAGCAGTGTGGAGAGGTATGCTTTTTAGGTGGTGATGAACCAGGAAGAGCTCTCCCTGCACTCCTGAACATGTTAATGCCATACCACTGGGAACACATTTGTTATCAGGGAAGTGGACTGGTAAAAAATGAGTTCAGCTCCCTTTTCTCTTATGTGCAGAAACACTGGTCATTTTGTTTTCTGTCTGGAGGTCACGCAGCATGATGGTTTTCCAGACATGGTCACTCTACCATGGACTTCCTAGCAGCTGGAAGCAGCAGAAATAAATCTCTTGTTCTTCATCCATTCTTCAGTTTTAGACATTCTCTTACAGAAACTCAACATGAGCTCCTACATATACATAAGCAGCACCTCAGCTTCTAACGAAGACTTAACACATGCGTCTATGTAACAGCACTGGGCTCCACACATTAGCTTCATCTCAAGCACACACGCACTGACTGCTAAGCAAAGCAAAGCTTCTTGACTTAGTTTTGCTTCATTTCCCTGCCAAACATCTCTTCATTGCAGGGTCCACCCCCCCATTCCCCTGGTGCTACTAGTCTGCATAGTTTGTCTTTAAGAAAAGTAAAGCAAATTAAATGTAAGAGATATCTCATTTTACTTCTCATCAAAGCCTATAACCATACGTGGAGGTAACAACAGCAATGATTTGTTGCCGTTGTTTTGGTTTTGTTATTAGTTAATTAGTTAGTTAGTTAGTTAGTTAGTTAGTTAGCTAGTTAGGTAGGTAGGTAGGTAGTTTCTAAATTAGGTATACAACTAAAATTTAAAGCCTTCGCAGCAGTGGTTAAATAGAGTCATGGATGCAAAGCCTTGGGCACAGCTCCAGGCATATAGATTTGGACCAACCAGGTGTAGGTTCTACATTCACAACTCCATAAACTGACCTCCAGAAGTGTTACTGGAGAAAAAGTCTTGAATTTGCACTGCCTTTTTTCCTTATGACTCAAGATGCCCTGCAGTCATTGGTAGAATACAAAATAACTTTCCAGCTAGGCAGAACCAGTCAGGAGAAGGATAGCAATCATTGGAAGCAATGCCTACAGGTCTCAACACATCGTTTGCTTCCTTGTAACACCAGAACCTGGCTGTTCTTCCAATAAGGTGGCCTTTTAGAATCCACAAGGCACGTTTGCTTTGAGCAAGATGCCAGAGTGGGCCAAAATTAACATCACTGATTATGAACGGATCTCTGGCTCTAATTTTTGAAGGGGGGATTAAAACAAGCACAACTGAAACATTCCCTGTATATATAAGCATATGCATGTTATTTTAGTCCAAAAACATAATAAAAATGGCAAAAATGGACTGAGTACTACTAATTACATTCCAGGCACGACGTGAAGTACTCTATAATGTATATTTTATTTAATCTCTAAAATGGCCAAGAACACAGATGAAGAAGCACACTTAGAGAGGTAAAATAATTTTACCAATCCAAGGGTGCTAATATGATCCCCCTGCCCAGATTATCTCAGCCCCAAAAACAGGTTTTTATCACTAAAGGCTAATGAAGAGATGTAATCTCGAAGAACAAACCATGTATTGATTCCCAGATTAAACACACTTATTGAACTATTTCTCTTAAATTAAGCAACAGGAAGTAGGTAGGGCAAATGAAAATGAATATTTATTCATTAGGTCATCTCTTATACAGTAAGGAATAGGGTCTTTGTACAGGCTCGACCAGTGACCAAGTCTACAAGGTTGGATCTTCATTTCCTCTTCTGCAGAATATTGACTATAACTATATCTGCCTCATAGGGTAATTCTAAGCTTTTTTAAAAAAATGAATATTTATAAACCACATGGAACAGTACCTGGCCTGTATTGCCAAGCTATCTGAAACCCATATTAAGATGCATTAATGAGACTGTATATGTACAGGCCCATAAGGCTCCACAAGGAAATTACCTGCAAGCCACTTGTAGACAGGGTAGGAACTGTTTAAACTCATGGAGTCAGTGCAAAGAGACTCATCCTATGTGGAATTACATATTCCCACTCTTCAAAACAGCAGGGTTCAAAAACTGGTAGTTGAAGATTTACAAGGAAATGATCCTAGCCTCAATGTTTTGGGGAACTGATTACATAAAACTCCTACACAGAACTGTAAAATTCCCAGCTGAATTGAATTGAGCAACAGGCATACGTTTCCTTCATTACTTAATGCATTTGGAAAGGAGATAGATTCGTTGGAGGAAAACCAAAGGAACCCGGTTTTGCCTATTTTACCTAATTCTTTTTTTCTTTTAAGATGTTCCAATGAGAACTAGAGTCTTTCTCTAGAACTAGATTGTCTTTCTCATCTACTCACAACAGCTCGTACCAGGTCAGGCTGGTTTATCAGCTTATCAGGTGAATAACTTGCTTGGCTTCATTCCCTGTTTACCTCCCTGCCCTGCCCTGTGTTGACATTCCACAGTCCTTCTTGGGACATCAAGGCTCCTTACTACTGCAGCAGGGCAGATCTACTCTTACCCCTGACTACTACAAAACTTTATTTCCAAATGTCAACCTAACCCAGCCCTCAGCTCAGCCTTGACCTCGGGGCTATCCTGGCTCCTCAGAGCCTTCTCTGACCACGTCATTTAAAACTGTCCTCATTCATCTCGTTTTTGCTTTCTTCTCTTGTGATCTACTTACAGGAAGGTAAGTAGGAAGATAGATAGATAGATAGATAGATAGATAGATAGATAGATAGATAGATACAGACAGATAGCTTTTTAATCTTCCTCCCAAATGGGTACTGTATCCAAACAAGAGAATATGCTTTTCAGCACTGGCAGATTTAGACACTCAAAAAGTTATGGCTGATCAGATTTGTATTTATATATACACACAGAGAGAGACATGTACATGTCATATGTCATCATTAAGAATTCTATATAAAATCTTCAATACATCTACTTATATTCATGTATACATACATACATATAGAGACACACATACTATATATATACATATATGTACATGTTTATGTTTGTTTATACATGTATCAAATTGTTTCAGTATTACATATATACATATACCACTTATTTTTTTATCCAGTTCTAGATATTTCTTTCCACCTCTCAGGGACAAATAATCACATTGGCATCTACCCATATACTTGTTTGATCACTGAGTCATGATTGGGAAACATCTCTAGACATATTTCTAGCCTCCTACAATGTGACAGTAAACACATACTTCTGACCATGTATATTTTACTTTGAAGTGGGGCTGGAATAAAAATAAACAGTAGACTAAATAAATACAGTGATTAAATAATGTGTGGAAATTTGATAGACACACCTAGGGGATGACTGAAATATGCTTACTATTATTTATAGATAAGAGAACTGAGTCTAAACAGGCTGAGCATACAGTATCTAAGATTTGAATCTTATCCTGTATCCAACGCCTCCCTCTTTTCAACAACTATTTCAAGTCCTGCCTTCATCAGTCACACTCTGCAATTAGAAAACCAAAGTCAAACTTTCCAGAGAAGCATTACTTTGTGTGCACTGTCACTCTTTAATCTCACCCATTTCCAAGACTTGAATGAACTTTATTTTAATAAGAACTAAGATTCTCTCATGAACAATTTTGAAAAGCTCAAAAAAGGTACATTCATAATTCCAGAATCACAGAAGGCAAAGATTGCAGAATTATAGACATATTATGCTCATTATACATAATATGTTATATTAATATTTGTATTATATTATGAATAAATACATAATATAATATTACATAATATCTATTATATATAAATATATAATATACAATTATATATATTTCAAAATATTATGGTGATACAGAGTTTGCTTTATAATTTTAAGGCTATTTTTTTCCTTCCAAAATGGCAAATGTACATATGCCTAACTCAGCTGACTCCTTTCTCTTCCCATCTGCAAAACTGGATTTCAGAGCATGGAGGAGTCTATAGTCAAAAAACTAATGTAGATTCATATTACCCTAGACACAGAGGTACCTTTACGGATCTGTAGCGCCGTGACTCTCACTGAAGCCTGCCAAGTGCCTGCGACGGTGACACCTCACAGACTGTGATGTGCAGGCGACTTTGTGGAAGGAATGAAGCTCTGCTCTCAGCCTTGCACACTCTTGCCCTCACCTTACTCTACAGCAACAGATTCAAAGCAGCTACCTAACAAAGTGTTCTGTCCACATCCTCATTCTTCAGTTTCAAATAGCAGACCTACGGAAGAAATCCATGCCAGGCTGGTGGGCTGACTGGCTGCGGATTGGGAGGAACGTGGTGTTGGTCATGCACTAAGGGATAGAAAGGAGAATGATCCAAGGCTCTGCTGCAATGTTTCCTGCACCCAAAGGCCTTAGCAATGTTTAGTCTTTTTAAGACTAGGGATAAAATATGTGGGCAACTTATGATCCAATTACCTCAGAACTTTCAATTTTACAAAATGATTTTATATCTATGTGCATATACGAATGTCATAACAAACATTAATAAACATTGAAATGAAATATATTTAAAAAAGCTGTTAGTATTCAGACACAGAGCGTCTTTTATTGTCTTATCTAGTATACATACACATGGACATACCTGGGAAATGCTATCACTGCTGTTGATCATGACAGAGGCCAATGCACCCAGGCACCAGGCTTTTAACAAATCACAGCATATGACTGACACCTACCAAATACCCAATGATGTGGGTGTGTTTTATTATCCTATTGTAGAGATCATAGTGATAATAACGCAGTAGCAGAGCAAATAACCCCTCCAAAGTCAATTCCAGAAAGGTCATCTGATGTCTAAGCCACCTGTGTCACAGAGCCACAATTTAAGTCATAATAGCTTCCAACAATAACTGGCTTAAAGGATTTTGCTGTCAATGAAAAGAACATCTTCGGATAGCTGAATTTATAAAATGCTTTCCTCTCTTTTCTGTTCACTTTGAAATTTATTGGGAGACTAAGGAATGACAGAAACCATAAGGACACCTGACAGGTTCTACTCAGGAAGAAAGGAGAAGCACCTGCTGGACAGAAGCTAGAACAAAAGGATTACCAGTTCTTAGGTTCAGCTGAGGCCAATTACACTAAGGAATAGTGGGAGATGGATTCACCACCAGCTTTAGAAATCATTAAGATCCAAGCTTGCTGCAGTAGCCCACTTCCACGGATACTTCTTTCACTCAGGGTTATGTGTTTGTTACACTTGACAGTATCCTTGGGGTCAGGACAAGCAAGACCATTTCCTTCACTGTTCACTGAAAAACATCCTTTATTAGAAAGAAACACCATAAGCTTCCCATCCCTAAGGTAGTGATGTCCACACTTCTTAGAGTTTGTGACTCTTTATCACTTGTCCGATCTTATAACATCATTTTTAAAATTTAAAATAATTTATCTTATAGAAGCAACATTTAAAATAAGCAATTCTGTGATGGAGTAGAAGGAAGCTAATTATGGACATATAGCATCTACTACTGATCTATCAATCATTCAGTTTATCTCTTGTTTGGACAAGACATTGTGCTATGCACAAGGTAGGATAAGTATTGATCGGGGACAGAGGCAAAGTTATAAGTAATTAGCCCACAGATTTCAATATGAAAATACATACACAAGGTGTTATGAGCACTTAAGTGGAGTTTCATGAACTAGGTTGAATTTGGAAGGGATTTGGAAGGAAAGAAGACAGTAAGAGCAGCAAGACTACAGCCAAGAACACAATAGGGGGAATTATAAAAGCAGATACACAGGCCTACAGACTCTGCAATGCATCATCTAATAAATATAGCAAAAGTAGACCAAAGGCCTTGTAATGTAGTATGGTCTGATCTTTTCAGGCTACATAAGCTTGGTCAAATCTGCATGCTTCTCTGCATTTCTTTTCCTTCACTTAAAAAAGATACAATTTTAGATAAATGAACAGATACATAGAAGATAATAAATATGTATAGATACTAAATATATAATTAGGTAGGTAGGTAGACAGATAGATAGATAGATACATGATAGTTGATTGATAGGCATATTACATAAAGATATAATAGTTATAAAAACAATAGTTATTTTGTGCCTAAAAGAAAAGACAAGATTACATGTACATGCTTATTTCTCTTGCTTTTTCCTTTTTGGTAGGAAAGTAAATTAGAGCATCAAACAAGAGTGTATTCTCTTTAGTTCCTTTTTCCCCATTACATTATATTATAGATGAAGGAGGAGAAGGAAGAAGAAGAAGAAGAAGAGGAAGAAGAAGAAGAAGAAGAAGAAGAAGAAGAAGAAGAAGAAGAAGAAGAAGAAGAAGAAGAGGAAGAGGAAGAAACTAAACAAAACAAAAAACCATGCGATTATGGAATTTGAGAGTTGAACTGGTTCTAAAGAAGGTGTCAGGTGTAGCATGGCAGAATGAACATTTACTCATTTCTCTCACATTTAGGCCCCAAATGGGCAACGTAACATCAGGACTATATTGTTGGTGTATGGATGGGATGGGCCACAGGTCTAAGTGCTGTTGTTCAACTCTAGCCAGAAGTCAGGAAATTCGAGTTTCTCCGAGTTCTAAGATGAGATGAAAGGATGGATCTCAGAAGCATTACTAGATTTCTGCTACATGACATGGGCCATGAACCTCAGTGTCCTCAAAACAGAACCCATAGAATCATTGCAGGGATTAGAACGTGGGGAGAACATTCTGCACAAATCTCAGAAGAGTACATAAAAGAGAGCTGTTAAATATTGAAGACTATGATGTATCAGATTGACAAGGAAGAAACTGTGAACAGAAAAATTAGTGTTTATAGAATATTTCCCATAAAACAATGTGCTAGGGTTGGGAAGATAGCAAGAAGATGATCAGAAATTCAAGGTCACTTTTGGCTATGCAGCAAATTTGTGGCCAGCCTGGACTATATGAGTCTCTATCTCACAAAGCAAGCAAACAAACAACTAAATGAAAGAAAGGAGAGAGAGAGAGAGAGAGAGAGAGAGAGAGAGAGAGAGAGAGAGAGAGACCCTAGGAATCACTTGCTTCGGGTACCAGCCAGAGTCTAGAACTCACGGTTGATAAATTCAGCTAACCACTCCATCATAAAAGCTTACATATTCTACATTACAAATAAATGAGAAAATGAGTAGCTAACCTGCATATATCCTCCAAAATATCAAATATCAAGTGTTCTGTAACCTTCATGTTCTCCGGTGCCTTTTTTGTTCTCTCCCCCTACAGAACAAATTCCAAAATGGGCACAGAGCACAGTAGGTGGCTCTCTTTAATATGTCACAGACAAGGCAGCAATGACTCACTGGATCATACATCTGTGCCACCAGCGAAGGCCTGAAGAAGTTGAGAAACAAATGACTCCATGTGTATGGTGAAGATAACCTTTTCCTTTTCCCTCAGCCCCATCCTCTGAGTTCCTCTAGCTGTGCTCTGCTTCCCTAACTATACCTGGTAAGATCTACTTTGGGGCATCTACTTTGGGGCAAGGCCAGAGATGGGATCCCAGATGACTAAACATTTCTCCTAGAAGTGAATTAATAAGCCTGCCTGTTAGCTACAAAGGAGAGAGGCCTGACTCAGGAAGACTCTCCACGGACAAATAGCTTCATTGGCTTTATTCATCTTCTGCTCTCTGCCTGAAGCTATCATGTCCTTCCAGCAGGACAGAAAATCTAAACCGGTGGTTAGTGGTAATAGTGAGGATTGGTTCCCTTGAAATGCTGCTTTCGCATACTTTATAGTTAGCCTTTTACCCTTGCAACCAACATACCTAGCATGGGATCTTCAATGGAGGAGGGGTTAATTTTGGATGAGAAGGTGTACTCCATGGTTGCTTGGGGCCTGCGCTCTAGGACAAAAGATCACTGGGGTAGAAGGTTGTGGCACAGAGTTGCTGCTTATATCATGGCTAACAAGGACACACACACACACACACACACACACACACACATGCATACACACACACATACACACACACAGAAAAACAACTGTTCTGCTGATATTTTCTTTTATCCTTTTATTCTGTCTAAACCTCCATCCCGTGGGATGTTGTCTGTATTCAGGGTGGGTTCCCTCATTCACAATTATTCCTCTCTGGAAACGCCCTCCCCCTGCCACACACACCGAAGCGTGTCTCACAAATCTAAGTGATTCTATGTTCTGTCAACTTGACATTAAAGATTACACATTACATGTTCTCTCCATTCAAGCTGTGTCCTAGGAAGTAGTGAGAGAACCGGAGACCGCTGGACCACCCGTGGCACCTGAGCTTGAATTGCTGAGCTGGCAACGAACCAATCACAGGAAGGCAGGTGGAAGAAGCCATTCTGAACAGGGAGAGCGACCTGACATAGCGTATTTTCCCTCCTAGTGTCTGAAGGGGCATCCCACGAAGTGGATGAGAAGGGAATGCCACTTTCGAGAGCATCAGCGTGAACTCTACACAGAGTCAACCCCACAAACTCTACAGAGCCATGCTGAAGAATCGTTCTCTGAGCAAAGAAATAAGCACGTGGTGACCTGAAATTACCAGCCATATAAGGTCAATCAAAGAATGAAGACTTGTTCAGGTTCTATGGGAGAGGTGTCAGGGTGTGACAGGGAAGGAGAACCCAAGGGCCTGAACTATGTTCCTAGGGCAGAAATTCACCAACCATGTGGCCCCGGGGAAACCTCTTGTTTCTGCAAATCTCACTTTAATTTTCTTCCCCAGGAATGGAGATAAGCTGAGAGAAGGTGTGATTTAATGAGCAGTTCTCTACTGCCTGCACTTGATATTATGCACAGAGCTTCATCTTCACGTGAGAGCCTAGCATAAGCATTTTTAAGTCATTTCAGAACTGGATAAAAACAGACGCTCTGATAGTTGAAACAATTTTCCCAGTAACACCCATGGGAGGTCAGATCCAGAATTTAAAATCAAGTAGCTTTGACCACCCCATAGGACCTGCCACTATTTCTCTGCTTGCAGTGAGCATCTACACACACACACACACACACACACACACACACTTTGGGTATAACAACATGTATCAGGAAGGACAAAACTCAATATGCTCTTTTCAAAAACACAGAAGCAAAAGGGACTTTGCTTTCAATGCCCATCCCAAACCCTTGTTTGACCTTATTTTGAAGAGCTCCCTTGTCCCCACAAGTCCCTGGTTTCTAAGGCACACAATCAGACATATCCTGGCCAAGTCATCACAATGTGAGCCCAAGGAACAAGGTGACAAACAGACGTGTCCCTGTCTCGTAGCAATGCCTGGTATGGGAGGTACCTAGTGGACATCAGCAAACCCTCACCTCCTCTCGGGATGTATCCCGCCCCTTCCCTGGAGTCCATCAATACAGCACGCAAGTGCTGTGGACTGTGAAGGAGGCAGCCCCCTTATAAATGCTAACTACTCGTTTCAGGGACTTGCAGCGTGGCCAGTAGATGGTAGTAAATAATCGTATGGATCAAAATAAAATCAATTGTCAGGCACGTAGGGTGGAAGAATCTATGGAAGCTGCTTAATTTTTAAAAGACAAGTAACACGGGAAGGCTCATGTGAGCACATGTGTGTGCTTGGGCTTAAATAAAGCAAATTAGTATCCAGGAGAGACCCAACTTAACAGTGTTACGGAACTGTTACTATACAAAGATCGCCCTTGCTTCTTGATGCTCGTAAAGACTATGAAGTAGAGATGGACCTAAGCGCAGGGATAGAAGAAGGCTGGGCACGATCTACGGCGTCACTACAACTTCGAGCTTCTTCTTGCTGTCTTTTTTATCCTTTATCAAACATAAAAACCCTCTGTGCCAACGTAGGCTGCCTCCTATCAGGGCAGTTCCTAGGCTGGAGGCTTGACCTCAAAACGAGGAGGAAATTCACACTGCTCGAATGCCAGATTTACAAGCAAGTTTACCTGTGGACCATGCTCAGAAAACACCGGAGAACTGCTCAAGCCCGGCAGGTAATGATGCCTGCTCCCAAACCCGAACACCAGAGGACTTCCATCCACATGACCTCCCACACATGTGCCTCATGGGCTTGCACACACACACACACACACACACACACACACTGTTCTTTGACCTACCCACACACATGCACACACATACACACATAAATAATTGAATGCAAAAAAAAATATTTTTTTCAATGCCCAAACTCTAAAGGGTAAATATCATTCTATTTTTAGATTAAAAAAAAAAAAAAAGTCACACCAAGGTAGTAGGAAATCACCCTTCTCAAATCCAGTGAATCCAATATCAGTACGGAGGAACAATATTTGCCAAAGTCGCCAGGCCAGACACCCACTCTGAACATATCGCTTGAACTGTTCTATTCCATCCTCCCAAGTACCCCGAGCACTCACAGGGAGCACTCTAGTGTTCATTTTGCCACATGAAATGGGCTCGGAAAGGTGAGCTAAACTGCCCGAATTTACACAGCCAACATAAGGCAACGGCACAGACACGGAGCTAGCCTGTACAGCTTATTGCTAACCATGGCTTACTGCACAGCAAAGCATCTCATGTTTGCTGTGGTGCCTTGGTTCACAATTTCACAATCAGTGGGTTTGCGGAGGGAAGGGGGGGGCAACTGTCTCCTAATGGAAACAGCAGAAGTTTGCTTTTGTGTTTTTGATTTTCTCTTTCACTCGGCTTCAGTCCCATTCAGGACTTAGAGGTAGAAGGAGGCTTCAGTCATCACTGTAAATCAGCTGTTCTAAAGGGCAGGCATCCCATGTTCTGTCCTCCCCGCCCCCCCAACACACACACACACACACACACACACACACACACACACCAGGGAAAAGAGTTCCTGCTATCTCCAAGACTGGGAGAGTGGTGACCAGCCCCTGAGGTCTCTCCCCACTTCCTGAACTCACCACCTGATAGAGACCCTAGGAAGAAGCGTCCCTCAGAAGAAAAAAAAAAAAAAAAAAAAAGCAGGTCAGGAAAGGAGCTAGCAAGGCTGCTGGCTGGCAGCCTCTCCCCAGGGCTGTCATAGCTGGGACTGCGAGCGAGCGAGCGAGCGAGTGAGCGAGCGACTTGATGGAGTGGGTGTGCGGGGACACAGCCTCCTGCTCGCCTCAAGCTTACACCGGCACTCCTGAGAACCCTAGGCACAGGGAGACTGGAATGGATCCCTCAAAAGGCTGAGAACCCACACAGCCCCGGGCGAAATAAGCCTCCTGTTCGCTAAGTTCGAACCCCGACCGCCCTAATAGCTAGTAGCCTGATTTGTTTAGCCTGGCCGCTGACTCGCCCGGTGCCTCAGTTTTGCAGTCTGTAAAACAGAAGGGTTGTGGAAGCCGATCTACAAGAATCCTACTAACCGGAGTTACTGCGGCTGGCCTTTTCAACCCAAGCTTCCCTGCAGAGCAAGACTCACCTTACTAGGCGACAGCAACCAGATGGGAGCAGGGTGGCCGGCCACTGCCTCTTTCAGAGCCCTGGTCCAAGATGAACCCAGGAGAGCCAGATGCTGGCAGCCTTCCCCGACTAGCCTCTTACTTTCCGCCGCACTTTCTTTTTCCCCCTCCGGAGCTCCTCCCCCGCCACCGCGCGATTGGCCCCGGGATCCGGCCACAGGCTCCACCCGCCGCGGTGACTCGAGCTCCGCCCGCGATCCGGGCTTGCCAAGGCTGGGGTTGGGGCGGCACGGCGGGGCAGTCCCGCCCGCTGCGAGGAGGAGCCGCGCGGGGCCCGCCCGCCGGCGGATGCCTGGCTTCTCTGGGTGCCCCCGCGTGGGCCACCCGGGCTGGGACGGAACGCGCGTGGAAGGGCTAGCCCTGCAGCCGGTTGGGCGCAAGACCAAATACTCAGAGCAGGTACAGAGCCTCTGCACACCTAGGCTCACGGTTATGCTCCACGCAAGACTGCGGTCCTGCAACCCAAGTGGATTCTAGCCTACGGTTCCCTTGGTCTGTGTATTCACCTGTCACACACTAATGGCCCTGAGTCGATTAAGGTTGCACCCCCAGAGAGAGCCCACCAAGTGTGGGCGGTTCTAGAGCAACAGGAACCAGCAGCAGCACAGCCTTTTTCTCAATCAGCGCTATCTTGCTCTGCTAGAAGTAGTGGACACTGGAAAAGAGAGCACCCATCCTGACGGTAGGACACTATCAATATGGTCCACTGCTCATAATCAGCGATTAGTATAATGAGAGGCAAAAAGCTAGCATTCAGGACGAGTCAGCTGACAAAGAAGAATACATAGGTGATTGAGTGGAATAATCGATTACAGAAGAAAATAATTTTCTATTCCTTCATTCTCCTCTCTCCGGGTCCTTCGAGAGGCTTTAGCTTCCATCTGCACTGTACACTGCAGTTATGTAATTATCTGAGGAGCTTTATAATGGTCTTCCTTAAGTCAATTTCCTTGTTCAAAAGCCTCCTCGAAAGCAAGGCCCCGTTTCAGAGTATCCCCAACTCAGGCAATCGGCCAAACATACTTGTCTCTTCCCACAGGCCTTGCTCCTTGCACCTCCTTGAAGTCCGCTCCACCCTCAAGCTACTTAACTGGGTCTTACTAATTTGTTTATTCAAGAAATGGAGTCCCAGATCAGGCAATTAAGCAATGAGGAAAGAGGTGTAAAAGGAAAGGGCGTGTGTGCACACGGGAACAAAATCGGAGCCGAGAAGATGTCAGCCTTACTAAAGATTCTGCTTGTCAGAACCTCGCACACTTCCCGACCTGCTGGAGCATTGGTTACATTTACTTTGCGGTAACCAAAACCCCTGAAAGAACAACTTAAGTCATGGAAAAATCTCCTTTGACTCTAGAGTCTACAAGTTTTAATCCACAGTCTTCCGCTCCAGTACCTTTGTGCTGCATTGTGGGAAGAGGTGAAGCTGTTCACTTTCTGGACTACCAGAGGCACAGGGAAGGGAGAAAGTAAGGGACCAAATAGAATTGTCGCATCCGTGCTACACCAACCTGCTTCCTCCGACTAGAGCTCGAACCTAAATTTCCAGACTCTCCCAAAACAGACCAGTTATTCAACACACAAACCTATGGGAGGGGTGGCATTTCATACTCACACTGCAATAACAGGGATGCTCGCATGTCGTTCTGACCTCAAGAAAATTTAACCATTACATTATTATCTTATATCTGGGTATCTGACACATAGTCTACGCCCACAAGATTGTCACTGATCCCAAGAAGAAATGATCCAGAACAGTTTTAAAGTTACCGGAGATAAGCACAAATAAAAATTCTTTGGTTTCTTTCTCATTCATTAGACGCGCTCCAGGCACCAAGTTTTCCTTTTAATGCAGTGCACTTATTAAGCACTACACTAATGCTTTCGCAGGTTACCTACAAAATAGAAGGCACAAACCAATCATAATGGCCTCAGATATATTAATTCACTTAACTCTAAGAGCAACTAATAGGGTGCTATGCAAAAGGAGTGAAGAAATTTTAAATAATTTTCTCAATGCTGTAAATCTAAAAGTGGAAGGTGCAAAAACCAGGACCCAAGCAGCCAGCATCAACTTTCCAAAGCACCCCCTGGACAAAAGTACCTTGGGTTACCTAGAAGCCAGGAAAAGTATGGCCGTTGCCAAGGGACCCAGATATTTCCCTGGACACTTAGCAGCTGCATATAACATGGAGATAGACAGCATATTAAAAAAAAAACATAGCATATTAAGATTTCATTCTACATATATAGTAGAAATAAAATAGTTACCCAAAGCTAACTATTCATAAAATAAGGCATTTATTGTCATGCTTACTACATCATGAGCATATATCTGAAAATAGGCTTTGATTATAACTAACGGGATAAAACAAAAGTTAATAGACAAATGGATAACAATTAAAAGGAATGTGAAAACCAATGCAGTGTGGATTGTGTGGTCAGTGTGTGCTGAGTGTTGATATGACACAAGGTATCATCATCTGGGAACTGAGTCTTAATGAAGTCTCTAAACTGGGTTGGTCTGTAAACTGGCCAGTGATTGGCTTAACTGAGATGAGAAAACCCACCCCAAATCTGGGAGGTACCATTTCATTGGCTGTGCTCTGGACTTGGTGAAACAGAGAGAGCTGGCTGAGCATGGCCATGCAGGTCTTAAGTAATTGCTCTCTGCTCTTAACTGTGGATAAAATCATGCAGTTCCCTCAGGCTTCTGTCACCTTCTCCACTCACGTGATTGACTGAGATACGGAATTGAGAGCTAAATCAGCCCCTTCTCTCTCAGGTTGTTTTTGTCAGGGTATTGTATCACAACCCCAGAAAAAGGAAACAAACAAGAATACTAAAGACAGTCATCATTTCTTCCCTTTAAATATTTAGTTCATTACTGAAAGATCAGTATCTAAATAAAATTGTTCTCAAATATCCATCACAATATGGATATTCAAAGAATAGTTGTCACCTGAGCAAATGAATGAACAACTGAATATTCCGATTCATTGCTGTTCAGTGTCTGGACAGCAGAAGTTCTGGACATGCAGAAGATATACAATAAGTATCTTGTAGTTGATTGAGGTGTTTGGGGACAGTCACCACATTTCCCTCTTTCTGCCTCTTTAGGCACCGTTAATTACCTTAGCAAAGCTAGAAGGGGCACAGGTTTGATAGTTATTTTTCCAACCTCATCGATTAGGATGTTATCACTAAGATGCCACTCTGAAGGTCTCTGACGACCTTGTTAGCGTTCAGTCACCTTTCAGTCTTCATCCTGCTTGACCGCTCAAGCTGCATTAGATAAATTTGACCCATTGATCTTTTACTCTCGGTCATGCTTCGCTCTGGTTTTCCTCTGCCCCATCTGCTGCACGTCATGGGCCTTTCGATTAGACCTCTCTCTTTCTAAAATCAGGGAGTATCCAGCTCAGCCTATGGGATGATTCTATTCCCTCTTTCAGGCATCTTATCTAGACACACAGCTTTCTAAAATATCTATATGATAATGACCTGCAAATTTAAATCTTCAGCCCAAACCAAAGACTAAGCATACGGTTCGCCTTCTTCATATAGATTCTTGATATTATTGCCTGTACATCTCAAACCTCACATATTCAGAATCAAGCTCATTAAGGGCACAGTTTCTAAAGCCAGACTGAAGCAGATTTCATATTCTGTAACACGTTGACATAAAATCACCATGTTACTTCCTTTTTGTCTTAGTTTTATGCTCCGAAAAATAGGAAGAATAGTATGTTTACTGTAATACTCTTTTAAAATTAAGTGCCATATGAGAATAAAAATTTTAGGACAGAGATCTTGGGACAGAAACTATTTATAAATACTCATTATGATGTTTTATAGAAGTAGTATGAGTGGTGCTGTTGGAACATTTGCAGACATGCATGAGTACCTTAGTTCAAGCTCCAGTACGACGAGAAAAACACGAAAGAAATACATCATCTTCGGCTCCCAAATATTCCACAATTTGTCATCACATTGAGCTGACCTCCAGAGTCCTCACTAGAGCCAATATAACCTGACATCATCCAGTGCTATGCTATTTCTTAAACCTGTCACTGTGTGGCCTCCGTGCTTACTCAGGTTCACTAGCATGTCCCCCACATCAGGATTTTTACTCCTTTGATCTTAGGGCTTCATGTCCTAAGTCCCCTGTAAAGGGACATCATGACCAAAACAACTCTTTTCTTTTAATTGGATATTTTCTTTATTTACATTTCAAACGTTATCCCCTTTCCTGGTTTCCCCCATCCTGGAAACCCCCTATCCCATCTTCCTTCCCCTCTTTCTATGAGGGTGTTCCTACACTGGGGCATAGATCAAGCCTTCATAGGACCAAGGACCTCTCCTCCCATTGATGCCTTACAAAGCAATCCTCTGCTACATAGGCAGCTGGAACTATGTGTAGACCTTGCTTGATGGCTTAGTCCCTGGGAGCTCTGGGGCGTCTGGTTGTTTGGTATGGTTGTTCTTATGAGGTTGAAAACCCCTTCAGCTCCTTCAGTCCTTTCTCTAACTCTTCCATTGGGGACCCCATGCTCAATCTAGTGGTTGGCTG
The DNA here is from genome assembly GCA_964023405.1 of Apodemus agrarius. NCBI lineage: Eukaryota > Metazoa > Chordata > Mammalia > Rodentia > Muridae > Apodemus > Apodemus agrarius. The sequence continues at coordinate 74,266,116 of OZ030018.1, forward strand.
TGAGCATCTGCCTCTGTATTTGTAAGGTTCTGGCAGAGCCTCTCAGGAGACAGCCATATCAGGCTTCTCAAAAGCAACTCTTATCAGGCAACTCTTATAAAGGCATAGATTTAAATGGAGTTGGCTTACAATTTCAGAGTTTTAGTCTATTATCATCATGGTCGGAAGGATGGCAGTGTCTAGGCAGACGTGTGGATGGAGGAGCCAAAAGCTCTACAACTTGATCCAAAGGCAATCAGGAGAAAAGACTACTTGGTCTCACACTGGACAGAGGTTGGGCATATATGGAGGTCCTGACTCCAAGTGACACACTTCCTCCAACAAGGCCACACTTCCTAATAGTGTCACTCCCTGGGCCAAGCGTATTCAGACCACCACACCGTCTGTTCTTTCTTTTTGGAATTCTTTTCCTGCATTGTGTCCCTGTCACTCACACCTTCCTGCATTAGTCAGCTGCCACTTCAGGGACGCCTTTTCCCAGATTGCATGGAATCCCTTTGTTCTCGTATGTTATTACATTGGAATTTCTCTAAGTTTCACAAGGGCAGCTCCCCTAGCAAAAGGGAAAAAACTAAGAACAACAACAACAACAACAACAAATAACACTTAACAAGTGTAGCTATTGAAGTATAAACCCATCTCAAAACTTTCTTCTTACTAATACTTTTATTACATTTATTTATGTTTTTATTTATTTTTTATTGTTTGTTCATTTATTCATTGTATGGGTATATATGTGTGTATGAGTGTGTATATGTGTATGTGAAAGCATGTGTTTGGGGAATGAGTGCTATAGTACATGGGCCTTTACCTGCTAAGCCATATGATTGGTTCTAGCCCAAAATTCTCGAGGTTAAACTAAGGTCCAGAATTATTATATGACAAGAGCTTCTGAGTCTTATCTAGAAATCCATTTCTGTGCACGGGGATCAGTTGGGAACCCAAAATGGAAAAACATGAAGCTGTCCAAGATGAACTCTGTTGTTCATTGTAAGGCAAGGAAACAGATTTAATTCAGTTACCATTCATAATAGGGGAATGAACCAAATTTCATTCCTTTGGATACAGAAGTCAACTGGACATTGCAAAGGGACATTGTTTGGGAAAGGTAAGATGAGTAACAGTAACTGTTGCCAAGTCTGATTACCTGAGTTCAGTCCTCAGGACCTGCAAGACAGAGGGACACGACTGACTCCTACAAGTTATCCTCCGTCCTGCACACGAGACATGGCCCATGTGCACTCACTCACATATACACAAATATACACATGGAGCAAATCAGTAAATGTAATTTTAAAATCTGAGGAACAGTGGTCACTATGAAATGAGGAGGTGGGCCATGGTTTTGGGGGAGCAGTTTCTGCCTTTCACAGAGACAGGGAGAGGGGCTCCCTTCTTCTGAATGATTACATCTAAAAGGACTGGCCCCAGCCCTTGAGATAATATTGAGGGGTAAGAGATTAATATTCACAAGGGTCATCACATTTAATTAACAATTTCTTAAGTATTTGATACACAATGACATTAGTTGACATACCAATGGGCATGGGTAAATTTTTCAAAGCCCCACCCTAAAGGAAATGTTACAGGCAATCAATTAATGGCTGCCAAGAGAGATAGAATTTGTCATCACCAGGGATGATCCTAATACGTTATTCAGTCCCAAGTAGGTTAGCCCCACACACATACATACACAGCTCTTTTCAGAAAATATTTTAAGGGAGTTTAGAGCCTATTATCTATCGTGAGCTGGCTAGACAGACATGTTAGTCTCCCAGAATCATAGAGATTTCAGACATTTCAGTTGGGTCTAGATCAGCATAGGACCACTGCTGGGCTATGACAGGGCATTCTAGGGTTCAGAATTGCCTATCTCTGTAGGTGTGAGTAGAGACAACACATGCAGATTGCTGCAACCCCCAGAAGATAGACAGTTCTGCAGCAATCCTAGACAAATAGCAGACCCGTTCCAAGTTCCTGCTTCTTCCATCTTTGTCTCTCCTTCCTTGAGTACTTGTCTTTCAGTGATAGCCCTCCAGTGTCCCCAGAGAGGCCTGCTTGTCAGTAACAGGGTAACAGTTAAAAGTAGGTTTTCCAGAAGAGCTTGGGTGGTTTTGGCTGCTCTAAAGCTTCGGGCTACTGTTAGAAAAGACCTAATTTTCTCACCTTGCTTTTCTCCTTCCAAACAGGAATGTTGAAGAAAGGTCAGGATTTTAATAAAGTCTTAGAGGGTGGTTATTATGCAGTGTTGACACTTGACTACTGCAGGAAATTTAAAGATCAGAACTTTGCATGCAAAGAAAGAAACTTCCCTATTATACTTCTCCATAGCCTTGTAAGTGGTTAACACCTTTACCAGCTTCCACCCTCAAAACTTTAACCTCAATTAAATTCATGTTCTCCGTATAAATATTGTCATCTGTGTTATCCTATACAGGAAGCCATTACAATATTCTCTTGGGCAGACCCTATCTATATTGCTCACCATCTGGTATAAAACCTCAGTCAGCAATGGTGTTAGAGTGCTGATATTTCCTTATTCTTGGCAATATGAAAGGCCAGTGCTATTAAGCCACATTGTCCATGTGCACCAGGAAGACCGACTGATGCTCTGGTAGAGAGGAAGTCATATTGCTCATCTACACACAAGGGTTTTCAAATGGTCATATGGGAATGTGCAATGCCCTGCAGGATTCTCCCTCTGACATCAATGTTGAGAGATTTGGTTTTTTCACTTGCTCATGCACACTTCCAAGAATTAGTTAAATGCGTATGCTGAGGGAAGTGTGAGCATTGCTGAGATAGCTTAGAGACGTTATTTTTATTACAGGTCAGAGGAGAAGGCAAGTAGTTACAGTGTCACCTTGCCACATATGACTCTGGAATGAAAGCATAAAGATCATCTCTCCACATAAAAAAGTGGCTTCAACTGAGTGGGTGGCATGCCTTTGTAACAAGAATACTTTAGTAAAGACTTCACCTCCGTGGTTCTGTTCTCTTCTTATCAGAGCAAATTCTTCAGCCCCAGCTGACCAGGACCACAGAGTCTGTGAAACTTCACAAGCCAGGTCTCCATCACTTTCACTGTTGTCAATATTCTTGTCTTTCCTGGCCCCAAAAAGTCCAATACATTCTGAGCAGTCAATGGCTTTCCCAGACCAAAGTTACAAAACATTTCTACACTCTCCACCTAAACATAGTCAAGTCCATTATAGCAACATTCCTGATACTGTCTTAGTTGGTTTTTTTTTTTTTTGTAGCTGTGATAAAACACTATGACCTAAAGCAACTTGGGGAGAGAGAGGCTTATTTGAGTTTATAACTCTCAAATTATACTCCATCTGAGAAAACTCAGGGCAGGAAGTCAGGGCAGGACTGTGGAGGCAGGAAGATGGAGGGAGGAGTGAAGGAGTGTCCATGAAGGAGCTCTGCTTACAAACTTGGTTTTTTTGACTTTTGAATCTTTCTTTCTTGTTCATCTCAGGACTACCTGCCTAGAGTTGGAGTCAGCCCAGGTATTATGAGCTCAGCCCACATTCGTCAACTATTGATCAAGAAAAGGTACTACAGACTTACCTGTGGATAATATAATGGAAGCATTTTCTCAATTGAAGTTCCTTTTCCCAGATAACATTGAGTCTAGCTGACCAAAAGAAAACCAACCAAACAATAACAACAGACCCCAACAAAACTAAAAACAAAGAAACAAACAAACAAAACTCCAAAGCAACAGAAAGAAAACTAACCAAGACAAAGCATAATCTGCTTTACTTTATGTTATACAAAGGCAAGGGAGATTTCTCCTGCTCTAGTAAGGAGAGAACTGACTCACAGAAACTGAGTTACAGAATGCTACACAGCCTGTTAGTGTTGAAACCAACACTAAATTCCAACTCCAAGAGCTACAGGAGGTCACACTCCCTTCATACCACAATAACATGCAAGAAAGAGCAGAAATCAAGTGCCCTTGGTACACTTGGGATGCTGAGCAAGGAAAATGGCCGCTATTGAGAAAAGATCAAGAAGAGAAACAGATAACACTAGCTTGGATTGGGCAGGGAGGTGGGATTATGTTTCCAGGCATGTGACAGCATTGATATCATCTCAATCTTCCAGAGGAAGCTGAGACAGGAGGATTGCAAGTTCAGTTCTGGCCCGAGTGAAGTGACTTTGGGGCCAGCCTTGGATATTTCACAAGACACATCTCAAAAGTGAATGGGGGTATGGGGAAGGTTTGTGGCTCAACAGAAAGAAGGGAAGCATTTTAGTTCATGCAATCACTATCTGACATATGAATCTAGGAGATGCAACAGAATTGGCATGAAATGTGGGAGTGTTAGTGTGGTACTCTGGCTAAGCCCAGTGGAAGCTACTTTCCCATATCCTGGGGAAATGGGAACGATTGTTCATGGAGGATCTTTTGACATTAGCTGGAAATCATATAGGGGGCAGTAGAAAAAAAGGCTGGGCAACTGTACTTGCCTGGGTTTGGAAGAAGAGGCAAAACATCATTTCATTACTATAACAATAAGAAGTGTGGCTTGTTTGACCTTCTGTGCCAGAATTTTGCTCAACATGAACAAAGGTTTGGGATAGATGAATGATAATTCTACCTAGGTGGTCTTTAAGCATTGCAAATGAAGAGGTCAGCTCAGGAAAATTGGAATATTCCACCAGGCACCCCTCCCCACTGGAAGGGAGAGGTTCTTTACATTCCTCAGAAAGACCCCGGCAGGGGGTGGGGGTGGGGACCAACCATTGGATGCCCACAGATAAGGGAAGCACTTGCTACCTCATTCCCTAAGGGCAAATCAGTTTAAGGGTCACACTGTTCTGCCAATCATATTGTGCCTAGTTGGAAACTGTATAAAAACTCGACCAACGGGCCACCTGGGGTTGCATCCTTCTCGTGCAGGATGATCCCAACATGCTGAAACAATAAATTCCTCTTGCTTTTGCATCGATCCCCAGCTCCTTGTAGCTCACTCAGGGGGTCCTGGGTAGCTAGGTCTCGTCGGAGTCTTTTTTTTTTTTAATTATTTATTTTATTATATGCAAGTACACTGTAGCTGTCTTCAGACACTCCAGAAGGGAGCATCAGATCTCATTACGGATGGTTGTGAGCCACCATGTGCTTGCTGGGATTTGGACTCAAGAGTAGTCAGTGCTCTTAACCCTCTGAGCCTTCTCTCCAGCCCCTCTTCAGAGTCTTAAACAGGTTTTATGTCTGTGACCATAGGCACAGCCTTTATAATTAAGTGTTTTTCCAGTTTAATAGGTAAAAATTATGAGACCTAGAGAGGATATGAAGACAGCCCAACACCACAGAGCTGAGACAGTTTTAAACTCTAATTCAAGAACCTACCATTATTTTCTACTCTGTCTTGCTCAAAGTGGCAAGCTAAGTCAATGTTGCACTGTTAATTTTTATTACTTTAAATAAACATTTTAGAAGTGCAAAACAAAGACACCACAGAACATGACTGGAAGCCTTGGCAAAGCAAACACAATCATGTAAAGAGAATCCATGTCAAACAGACTATCTTATAAATAACAGTTTTCATGTTGATACAATGTACGATATATGATATGATATGATATGATATGATATGATATGATATGATATGATATATGTGATATTACTTAGTATGCTAATACTTTCATTTTTAGTGGTACAAAATGTTTCAACTTATGGTTCTTATTGGGAACATGCTATTCCTGGCAATTAGTGAGCAACTGACTCATGTCTTGCCTGAAAAATGAGTTAATTGCTGAATGATGTCTTCTCTTTTGGGACTTTGCCTTCATTAAGTACCAGCGCTAGAGACATACCTGGTGATGATAGGTCCTGAGGAAACTCTAGCTACTTCTTAATACCAAACAGCAAGAAGAACCAGTGGAACAACTTCTACATCTAGTTTTCACAAGAATCTATAATTAGCACATTGTTTGGTTGCACCTTTAGGACTGTAATCTGAAATAGTTAAAGCATTCGGGAACTTAAGTGCATACAGAGCCCTGAAGAGATGGGTCGGGTGGTACTGCTAAGTACAGAGGGAAGCCTTCTACACGTGTCCTGCCTCAGGTTAGTTGCTCATTCTTGAAGGAATTGCCTGTTGTGGAGTAGCTGAGTTGCCACCTGGAACAAATCAGAAACTGTTACTACTGCCCTAGAGTGGTCCACAGTCACCATTAACCTCTCAAATCACTTACGTTCTTATCATACAGATCCTTCACTTGTTTGGTTTAGAGTGTTTTATACTGTTTGTGGCTATTGTGAATGGTGGGCTAATATCCAATATATACAAAGAACTCAAGAAGTTAGGCTCCAGAGAGCCAAATAACCCTACTAAAAATGCGGTACAGAGCTAAACAAAGAATTTTCACCTGAAGAACTTCGAATGGCTGAGAAGTACCTTAAGAAATGTTCAGCATCATTAGTCATTAGGGAAATGAAAATCAAAACAACCCTGAGATTTCATTTCACACCAGTCAAAATGGCTAAGATTAAAAACTCAGGAGACAGCAGGTGTTGGCGAGCAGTCACTGATAATGGATATTAGCTCAGAAGCTCTGAATACCCAAGACAAAATTCACATATCAAATGATTCCCAAGAAGAAGGAAGGAGAGGTCCCTGGTCCTGGAAAGGCTTGATCCAGCATTGTAGGGTACCAGGACAGAGAAGTAGGAGGGCGTTGATTAGAGAAAGGGCAGAGGGAAGAGGGCTTATGGGACTTATGGGGAGGGGGGAACCAGGAAAGGGAAAATTATTTGGAATGTAAACATAATATAGAAAATAAAAAATCTACAAGCCCCCATAAAAAGAAATATGGGACAGAAACATTTTATCATAGAATTGAAGAAAAAAAAAAAGAAAAATTTCTGGAACGAAAGTTAAATGGGACTGTTAGATACATTCACATTGTACACTGAACTAGAATGTGACTTCCAGGTAAGGAATCATCTATGCCATGATGTTGGGGTTGGGCACAGAGAGGATTTTGTAAGAAGGAAGGAAGGCAGAGGATACATAAACAGTAGGAAAGGGTGAGGACAGGTCAGGTGTTATAGAATTACTCAAAGGAGAGACAGGAAATGACCTCGTTCCTTGACCAAATCTCTATCCCAGGAAGTAGGTGGTGACAGAAAAAAATGGTGAGCCTTCTCCTAGCTGTGTGAGTGAATTGCTCAGCAAGCTAGGGGGAGTCCCTAGAAGCAAATAAATAAAAGAAAATTGCTCAGGTCTCACAGGTAATACTAGTTAGAGAGCTTGGGTGCTGGACAGATGGCTCGCTGTAGAAAAGCAAGCACTTGCTCTTGAAGCAGATGACCTGAGTTCCAATAGCAACATCCACATGAAAAATTGGGCATGGCTACTTATGCCCATGACCCCAGCATTGGCAAATGGAGACAGACTGTTGGCCAGTGACCTAACACAAGGCTTAGACTTTTGGTTTCTTTAGAGATGACCATAAATTAGGGAGTGATAGAGGAAGATACCAGTCACCTGAACAGGCATCTACATGTGTACCTGCATACTCACCCATTTGTATACATGGAATACACAAGCATGCACACACAGGCACAAATGCACATACATGCACACACTGGCACATACAGACATATACATGCATATATGCACACAAGCACAGACGTACACACACACACACACACATACACACACACACACACACACAAACATACACACATACATGCTTTTCATGCTTCAACTACACACAACATAGTCATTGAAGAATACCTAAGCCAAACAACATACTTAAAGATAGACAGACTTTTCTATAATAGACTAAGTTTTGGGGAGTCTTCAAAAGTTAAAGAGAGAAGTGACAGTAATAATAAATCTTCTCTGGTGGTGTCAAGGGTTCTCTAGAGCAGAGCTCAGTGGTGACTTTCCTATAAAGAGTAGCAGGATACAGCAAAGCTGGCCCCAGCAATGCTGGGAGGACTGCACTAGAAGTTGCAGAGGGGATTTAAAATTGCCTGAAAGCAATTACCCAGTTTGGAATTTGGCCAAGGTCTTAAGATTTAATATCCCCTCTCATCCTGGTACTTGTAAAGACCTCTGTGGTCAGAGACCTTAATTTTATTATTCCTGTAAAATTCATGGAACTGGATAGAATTTTTAGCCACCCCCACACATACCCAACCCCAACCAGAATCCTTTCCTTTATTCCTTGGTCATCGCGCTTCCAATATGGCTTTGATCGCTGCGGCTGACAGCAGGATACTTTCACTGCCGCCGAAGGCCACTTTATTTATTGGTGCTATGTTTCCGAAAGATGCATTTTCCTCCACCAAAATGTTCTGCTGGCCACGTAATAGCATAGGCTGACATTTGGGTGACCATTCACGAGAGCAGCAGTTTGTGTAAATTTCACAGCTCCAGCATGTCAATTGTGAAGTACCTTGAGTAAAACTGATACAGGATGACCTTGTTCTAAAAAGAAATAATATAAAATACAGCCGGAAGGACCCAGAATCAATTTTCAAAACACTGAAAGATGTTGCATACAGATATATAGTTTTAAACATCAGAAACTACAATATAGCTTAAAATTTAAATATGCATAGGGACACTATTACAGGATGATTGAAAAGTGATTAGACACACACCCAAATTTCAACAGTGAAACAGGCAAATGCACGATCCAACAATGGGCAAAATTGGGAAAGTAGAGTGACCGGCATAGATGTAGATGTGGCCTCTTCTACACCTATGCTCAAAAGCAAGAAAAGGCAGAGTGTGTGTGTGTGTGGGGGGGTGACCAAAAACATCTTTCCATTTATTACTGAAAGAAAAAGCTGAAATTTTACCAATAAAATTTGGTGACATCATTTCACTTTCACAGTGTTAAAGTTAATACATAATTCTTTAAAACTGCAATGTCACAAAAAGCAATGGAAACTTTAATCCTGAAAATGTATCTAAGAAAAAAATCATACTGAAAGGAAATAAAACAAAACAAAACAATATCAATCCAGTGGTAATTATAAAGAACAGAAATACAAATAACCTAATTAAATAATAATTAAGAGACTTGAATAGAGATGTATTTGCAGACTGTATGTCCATGGCTGATAAACATGTAAAAGATGCTTGCGGTTCTGAGTCGTGGGAGAAATGCATGTTAAAACCACGAGAGAAGAGTGGAACACATCACACCCATTGGAACGACTGCTCTCAGAAGAAGAAAGGGGAGGAAAGGGAAGAAAGAAAGAAAGAAAGAAAGAAAGAGTCTTGGGCCACGTGGAGAAATTAGCTGAGACACTGAGAAGAAAATGTGGAGTTTCTGTTTTGTGGAACTCAGATGCCAGTTCTGTACAGTGAAAGAGTTCTGAACATTGCTTGTCTAAGAATATGAATATAATTTAAAAATGAATATAATTTAAATTAAAATTTAATTTTCTGGAATGTGTGTTTTTAAAATCAATATGATTCTGATATAAATCTTCATAAGTGTGTGTGTGAGTGTGTGTGTGTGTGTGTGTGTGTGTGTGTGTGTGTGAGTGTTTTGCTGGGGATCCAACAGGGTGCACACACACATACACACACACACACACACATACACACACACACACACACACACACACACACATACACACACACATATACACACACTAGGCATGAACTATATCTCTGAGTTCTTCTGCTGGCTCAGTTCAACCACTTGTGACTGTCTTTTTCAGGCATTAGAAATTATATACATGATAATGATTCCTATATTTAAATGTTAAAATACAACATTCAACACTCTTGTGTGTTTAGCCATGTGGCCAATTATGAAAATGAAAAGAAGTGATGTATGAAAATGTATGACTGTATGCAACATCTGTGGTTTGTTTATGATACTCCACAATGACGTTTACTACAAAACAAATACAACCATCACTGTATCTTCCAAAGAGGGATTCTATCAGCTTTCTCTTAAGGGAAAAGACTAAATATAGTCTTCTTTCTCATAGAAAGATGGGGAAGCATGCAATCTGTTGTGTTTGAAAGGAAAAGTCAACCTAGTGTTTAGTTTATTGTAAAGACATCAATAAAGTAAATAAACAAAATAAATAAAAATCGAGCCACCAGCTTCAGAAAAGCCTAGGGCTACAAAAACGTGAATGTAATTCATTTTATTTCTTTCACCAGTTCTAATTTGTGATTTATTTTTCCACCATTATGAATGTTTTACACAACAGGTTCCTCCTCCCCCATTTGGGGTATATGGTTAGCACTTTTCCCTTGTAAGTATGCTCTTTATGTGGTGTTATGAAATTTCACTATTGGAATATATTTTTAATTGTTCAAAGCACATTAAAGTATGTGGTACATAACCTTTGTAAGTAATTTTCAAAAGATGTCAGTATTTACTGTAACTTTATTCAATAAGAGGCCACTTATTTTCTTTGCTAAGTAACGTAACTAATATTTAAAAGGAAAAGGAATGGCAATAAAGATGTTTAATGTTTTCAAGAAGTTATTTAAAGTGCTTCAACTTCGTATCAATATAAAGAAAGTAAGGACCCTCAGTCATCTGCATCAACTTAGGACTATCAACAGAGCCCAACTCTCTCTCTCTGTGAAGATACCGTCCATGAAGCGCTGGAGTGAGAGCCATGATTGACATGTTTTAATGAAAGGTTCTGGTGTGAATCACAAGACTGGATAAAGAGAGGAAGAGGGAAAGAAATAGAAATATAGGTTTCTCAGAGACACAAGTTGAAGAGAACCAAGATGGAAAGCCACAGAAAGCCACAGGAAGAGTACAAAGACCCACTCACCTCAGGTGTACCACACCAGGCCTGCTTAACATTTGTATTCCAAACTTTGAACTGATTAGTTTTGTGTGTGTGTGTGTGTGTGTGTGTGTGTGTGTGTGTGTGTGTGTGTATTCCCCAGTAGCCATGAACCATCGCTTTCTGGTCTTTTGTTTTGTTTTATCATTTTGTAGACAAGGACTCTGACTGATTTAAAACCAATAAATTAACTAGGCTAGCTGGACACCAAGACTAAGAGTCCATCATGTCAGGCTACATTTTAACGTACGATCTAGAGATCTAACCAGGCCCCTTATGCTTGCATGCTTGTGAACACTTTACTGATTGAGCCTCGGCTCAGCCCTGATTGTGAGTTCTGAAATAATTTCTCTGATTTCTCAAAGTCTTGATGTTTATGAGTGAAACGCAGGGATCAAAATACCTCTATTCTGAAAGCCAGTTACTATTAGGATGTGTGGAATAATAAGCGTCTCCCATCATGTCTGACAACATAGACAGAAGATGAAACTCTTTGTCCCACCCTCTAGACAGCACAGTTCTATGACTCTACTGATTCTTTCCCCCTAAGGAACCACAGAAGGATTAACGGAGTCAGGCATGGTAGTCGTTTTATTCCCCACAATTTTCATACAATTATTTACTTGTGATAGGTTGTTGAAAAAACTAGCATTGATCAGCCGAGGCACTCAATAAACACATTTCAATTGATCGATGTTGCAAAGGGAAACTTATGACCTTAAAACGCTTCCTTGATTTATTGTGAGAACACAAAGGTAGCAGGGAGGCTAGAGATGCAGCTTACACATAAATATTTAGGCTAGAGAGGCCTCTCCCTGGAACTGTAATAATTACAATCTTTGATGTTCCTGCACATCAGTCTGACTTACAAAGCAAACCAGCTCTGAACAGTGATGGGAAACAGTCCTGCAGCAGGAGTTACTACTCTCATTGTGAGGTGAGGCTCCTGTTAAATCATATGAATTTCTCTCAGAGAGGGATACCAGGGAAATCGAGGAGTGGCGCTGATGCCAGGGAGCCTGCACCAGTCTCTTCTCCAGGCAGCTTTGTGCATCTGTCACAAAGACTCACAGAGCCTTGGGTTCCTCGCTACGTTGCCTGTTTACAGCCATGATATACAGAGTCAAACAGCATATTTGCATCATCAGGCTTCAGAATATTTAGCTCTGAGTCTCCAACAAGTATTGCATGGAGAACTAATTAAGCAACTTGATTTCCCATAGAGAAAGACAAGAAAAGACAACTTTATCAAAATTGCTGTAGTCATCATTCTTTATCATGGCCTATTCCACAAATGCCTTTTTTACCCCATTTACATTAATGTAAATACCCCATTCACATTAATGAATCAGCATCTTTTGCAAGTCTTTATTCTTGAAGACCACAAGTCAGAGCTGTGGTTTGCAAAGAGCATCGGTGTATAAAATGTGTAGGTGAAATTGTCTTGTCTGCGAAGTCATTAAATGAACTTGGCATCTTGGACGGAAAACTGCCAGCATCATTCCCAGGATCATTGACAGCAGTGATCTGATGAGAACATACTTTCTGTGATTTGGTCATCAGAGCAGCCCAGCTGAAACAAGAAGCCAGTAGCTCATCTCCTCTGAAGCCCTTATGTGTTGGGTAATATTAAATCACTGCCTATCTTTTTTATCCTGTCGGTGTGTCTTTAAAGAGCAGGGGCAACAGTAATTCTAGACCTGACTGAAAGCACCACCCAGGGATACAGAATGTGCACCATCATCTACTTGTCCATACTGCTGTCCGTAATTGTACATGTGGCCAATCAACACTTTGCACCTATGTACAGGGTATTAATAAAGAATCATTGGAGTCTTCTCTAAACAAGATATACTTTCTGCTCTTGGTAATTTTGGAACTATAATCAGAGTTAAGATCATACGAATAAGTCCCAGAGAAGGAAGATGAAGGTCACAGAAAAAGCACAAAGTTTAGCAAAGTGGTGTGTGTGTGTGTGTGTGTGTGTGTGTGCTCGCGAGAGCGTGCGTGTGCACATCTTATTTTGTTTTATCACACCTATTGATTCCATATGGTATGTTGTGTCCATGATTATTCCTTAGTTTTGGTTTTCACTGTTTTCTGTTACCACACTGAACCCTGAACCCTTGTTGACTCTTCCTGAATTAATGATAGCTAAAATATACAGTCTGCTCTTTATCAATACGGTCTCTCCTGTGGCAAGAGGGATAGAAATGCTGTTTTGTAGAATTTATTTACCACTATGGTAACCTTGGCATCTGCACAGTTACATTTCTAAGGCAGAGAGAGAAGGGTTTGCTTGGTTGGCTGTTCTCAAGTTCATGACTTTGGACTTCTGAACAGCTCCGACCACGGCCAGGGAAGAGAAAACAGCATCTCAGAGAGAAATGTGTAGCACATTACTGTAAGTCTTAAAGGTCAGGCTGAAAGTGACCTGCTTTTACATGTAAATTACACAATGACTAAAATAAATAAATATTCTGAGGAGATGGGCTGGATAAAATGACTATTATAACCTCACTGTTTGTGTATGTCAGAACAAACAGAGCAATGTCTGAGGTCTAACAGATAAAATTAATTAGAGACAAGAGAACAGGAAGGGAGAGTTGTACATTTGGAATTTGACAAATAAGGCATGCTTGCTTATACAGCGTGCCAAGTCAGAAATGAAAGCTGAACGTGTAAGAAAATCCCAAGTCCTCATGAAAAGCTTTTTCCTTAACTTTTTTGCCATTCGGGATTTTATCTCTTTTGTTTCCTTTTTTGGTTCTGTTTCTGTTTTTATTGTGTTTTTCAAATCTTGAACCACAATCAGAGTATTGCATCTACTATCTTTACAGAACACACACACACACACACACACACACACACACACACACATCATGGATGTAAAAACCTTAAGCTATATTCAAGCATTCTAGACTCTTATAACCGCAGAGAACAGAGAAAGTAGGGAAACTTCCAAAATTAAACATTGCCATTCTGTATATATATCTTGTATATGTATAACATATAGAACAACAGTATATTCAGGGTGCTTGTTTTTATATGTTATATATATATACATATATATATGTATATATATACATATATATATGTGTGTGTGTGTGTGTGTGTGTGTGTACACAGTGCTCTTACTATGTGTGTAGACATACAAATACACATGCAGAACACTTTAAATATCTCTTTGCCCTTCTGTTTAAGTTTTCATGTAATCTTTAACTATAAATCTGGGCATGAACCCTCCTTTAGGGTCCAGATGAATAATAATTCTTCTTCTTCTTCTCCTCCTCCTCCTCCTCCTCCTCCTCCTCCTCCTCCTCCTCCTCCCTCCTCCTCCTCCTCCTCCTCCTCCTCCTCTTCCTCCTCCTCCTTCTTCTTTGTAGTTTTAGTTATTTAATCCTTTTTCTTTTATTTGATATATTCTCTATTTACATTTCATGTGCTATACCCTTTCTCGGTCTTTCTGGAAACCCCTAGTCCATTCTTTTCCCTGTGCTTCTATGAGGGTGCTCCCCTACCCACCCATCCACTTCTGCCTCCCCACCCTTGAATTTCCCTTCACTCGGGCATCGAGCCTTCACAGGACCAAGGGCCTCTCCTACTACTGATGCCTAACAAGGACATCCTCTGCCACATATGTAGCTGTAGCCGTGAGTTCCCCCATGTGAACTCTTTGGTTGGTGGTTTAGTCCCTGGGAGCTCTGGGAGTTCTGGTTGGTTGATATTGTTGTTCTTCCTATGGGATTGTAAACCCTTTCAGCTCCTTCAGTCCTTTCTCTAACTCCTCCATTGGGGACCCCATGCTCAGTCCAATGGTTGGCTGCAAGCATCTGCTTCTGTATTTGGCAGGCTCTGGCCGAGCCACTCAGGAGACAGCTATATCAGGCCCCTGTCAGTAAGCACTTCTTGGCATCTGCAATAGTGCCCACAGCCCAGTATACTGTTTGAGTAGCAATGACTCATCAGATCAGAATCATATCTGATGGTGGATACTACAAATAATTAATTAAATCAATGCAATGGTATAAATCTTTAATCAGAGTGGCTCAGGAATTGAAGGTGCAACGTTCTTTGGATAGCAACTGTCACTTCAGGTCCAGAGTTACAGAATCCTTGTGTAAATGTCTGCTCTGTAATCAGATAACTGGAAGATGGTTGGTCTAACATCATTTCTTACCTAGTTGAAGGTAAGACCTTAAGCAAAAACTAAGCAACTGGCAACTTATATCTTGTGAGTGCTGGATAGAAATTGTTATACCTTCTATTTTGTTATGACCATGTGCTAACCTAATAATGATAATAATAATATCATTATCATTTTTATTTTATTTTCTTAGATTGAGTCTTACTGTATAATCATGGCTGGCCTGGAACTCACTATGTAGATCAGGCTAGCCTTGAACTCATAGCAATCTATCTGCCTTTGTCTAGGCCTCCTGATTGATAGAATCAAAGTTCTTTATCACTATACTAAGCCACATAATAGCTTGTTAATAATTGAAGATGAGAGTCCCGTGCTTATGGATTTTTTTTTTGGATTTGGTTTTTTACTACAGGGTTTCTCTGTGTAGCCCTGACTGTCCTGGAACTCACTCTGTAGACCAGGCTGGCCTCAAACTCAGAAATTCTCCTACCGCTGCCTCCCAGAGTGCTGGGATTACAGGCGTGTGCCACCACTGCCCGGCTAGTGCTTATGGTTTTAAAGAGCACCCTTAACATAGCAAATATTTTTAAAATATTTAAAAAATATTTGACCTTTTAATTACTTGAATATTATCCATTATTTATAACATGTATTTTACCCATACATGGTACACAAGTCTACCCATATTAACTTCCCTGTTGACCAGCAACATGGTTTTTCTGACTATACAATGAATTATACATAGACTTTGGTCCTACATGGGCACAAAAATAAATAATCTTCTCTCAATAGGCTACAGTGTCTCTGTCTTCAAGATAAGGAAATGAAACCATATCTAAGGAATATTTTAGGAGTTTGTGAGTCTGTACACTAGAGATTCTCTTGTTTACCCAAATTTCCGGGAAACAATAAGAAATGAAAGAGCTCAGGAAAAGTGGTTGGAGAATGGATTCATTCTTTAGAATTTTCTCCATTCCTAGTGTTCAAAATTGAAGTGTACCCTCTCCAGACAATTGTTCTACACTTAGAAACTTAGCTTTTCTTTATGCTTGCTTTGCGACTTGAGTTATTGTTGACTCAAACAAAGGCAACCTTATTCTCCTAGACGCTCTTTGTACAGCCTATCTATTTTAACCACTTGCTGAGAGCTTCCCCAGTGCCAGCTGCCTTGGTGCTCCTGGTGCTGCGCATAATAAGGCACGACTCTAGTCAAGTTGTTCACAGCCTAGGGACAGGCAGAAAAAAAAATTGACCGTGCAGAACAACACAAAGATAAATTTGATAATTAAATTACAGTATAGGCAGACAGAAAGTATTTGTAGAGTTTTTAATTCCGACTGAAGGAAGTAATGCTAAAACCTTTTGAGTACGAGAATTGCAAGTTTTCATATACCTTTTACAGAATGAAAGCTTTCTGAAGAGTAATATTTGAGCTGGGTGGCAGTGGTGCACATGCCTTGAAACCCAGCTTATGGGAGGCAGAGGCAAGCATATACCTGTGAGTTTGAGGACAGCCTGGTCTACAGATCTAGTTCCAGGACAAGCCAAGGTTACACAATGAAAACCTGTCTTAAAAAACAAACAAACAAACAAACAAACACCCAAAAAAGTAATATTTGAGAATAAAATAAATTGAGGTCCTAAAATGTTACTCATGAACAGGTTAATCCCCAAATGCTGGGTCCCACTTACTTTGAGGGAAAGAAGAGTCAAACATAGGGCCAGGATTCAGATCTGAACTGCTCTGTGCAATTCTCCCACTATTCATTAATTTATTCACTCAACAATGGTTTATTCGGTGACTTCTCTGTGCCCAGGACTGTTTGAGTAGATAGAAAATAAGAAAATAATTAAAAAGGTAAATGTCTTTGCTATGTCTTTGGGAAACAGTTGATCCTAGTACAGGGGGGCGGGGGGACAGGAAGTGTATACGATGAGCATAATGCCACCTCATAATATCAGGAAGTAAGAACATGCTAAATATAATTAGTGAAGAAATGTTGAATAATAGGAGTGGCTTCTCAAGCTCCCAGTGGCCACAGTGGAAACAATTTGTGTGACCTAATAAACTAGCATTGAGCTGGAACTTTATGAATAATGCATATCTATGTCCTCATAGTATGTCCTAATAAGTAAATGGTGGGTGAATAAATAAATAAATTGCTGAGAAGAAACAAATTTTCCATGCAGAATAATTCTTAATATCTCAAATAGATTTCAGGACAGTCTCCCTTAATGGGCTAGGTCTCTCTTGTTTGTTTTTATTATTTTACGTTCCTGAGTGTTTTGCCTGTATGTCTATATTTGTGCCTAATAAACATGGTGGCCAGAGGAGGGCATCAGATTCCTAGAACTAGAATTGTAGACATGTATGAGCTACCATGTGAGTGCTGGGTACCTAGCCTGGATCTTCTACAAGAGCAGAAAATGTTCTTATCTGCTAAGTCTTCTTTCCAGTCTCAGTTTAGAACTTCTGCCATGTTCGTTTTTCATGGTGACTTCCTTTCAATGAATACCATTAAAATGGGGAGTGGGGAAGAGTGGAAAATCTAAGTTCAATCCACAGAGTTCATCATACAAAATAGAAGCTAAGCTCATTGCCAAACAAGAGGAGGTGGAGGTAGACAAGGCTGCAGAGTTTGCTGGACAGCCAGCCTAGCCCACTGGCAAGCTTCAAGCCCGCAGAAAACTCCTTTCTGTCTTCTACACAAATGTGTACCTGCATACACAGAAACATTCATATCACACACATACACGCACACACACATACACAAAGAGAGATAGGGGGAGAGGGAGAGGAAGTGGGGAGAGATTGGGAAGGAAAGCAATGTGACACTAGAAAAGACTGACAAATACCAGGTCCGACAAATGATGAAGGCCAAAGTCACTGTCCTAATTCATGAATGCACATTTGGCATGCTGTTGCAAAGATGGCTCATTACCCCTGTGGGGTCCTCTAAAACCTATAAGCCTATTCTAATCATGAGGAAAATACCAGAAATTTTTCAGTGACAGAGCATCTTGCTACATCTTTGATCAGTGGATCTTCAGAGTGGCAAGGGAACCATAGCAAGATAACTCCAGGGATTCTAGCTGAGAACACCCCAAAGGAGACACTGTAGCATAATACAACATCATATTCTCAATGCTGTAAGAGGAGGAAGGGACTCAAACTTCTCTCTGAAACTTCATATCTAGGCTGCAGTCATCTGCTTGTTCACAGAGCATCCTTATCTTTCAACCTCCCATAGACAAACAGCCCATTAAACTTTGAACACTAGTGGATTTTCCAACCAAAAGTTCTGAACTTTCTCAAACCTTCTAAAACAAAACAAAATAAAACAAAACAACAACAACAACAAAAGAAAAAAATAGATCCGTCTGTCCCAAGAACAACCGATTCCCTGATACCACCATAGGGTTTGGCTACAGACAGTGAGCAAATCTGTAGTAGGTTTTCTTGGTTGATGATTGCTGTGAGAGAGCCCAGCCCAGAGTGGGTGGTGTCAGCCCTGGGAAAATGGTCCTGGCTTATATAAAAAGCCAGTTTCTTTCCTAGCTTGCTTTTCTGTTGCTGGGACAGAAAGGATTTATTTCATTTACATGTCCCAATCACAGTCCATCCTTGAGGAAAAGACACACTGAAATTCAACGACAGCAGAAACCTAGAGGCAGAAACTGTAGCAGATACCATAAATGAAGGCAGCTTATTGGCTAGCTCCTCATTACCTGCTTTCTTACTTAGCCCAGGAACACCTTCTCAGAGCAGACTCCACCCACAGTGGGCTGGGCTCTCCCACATCAATCATCAACCAAGAAAACCTGCTACAGATTTGCCTACTGTATGTAGTCAAATCTGATGGAATCAATTACTCAATGGGAACTTCTTCGCAGATGTCTCAAGTGTGTGTCAAGTTCACACACACACACACACACACACACACACACACACACAAATAAACCATAAAAACAACACGGATAAGTGGGGAATAGCCGGGTACGAGCAAAACAGGAACTCTCAATACTGTATCTTTAATTTTTCTAAATATATAAAATTGTTGTAACAAAGTCTATTTATTGAATTTCACCAATTAATGAAGCTTGACAAATTGTGTAACATAAACTATAAACTGCAGCATATCTGCTAGAATAAATTCTGTTGGGAATAGAACAGAAAGAAGAATTCTGGGGTTAGTATAATTTTGCATATACTCAGAAAACATGTATTGCTCTCCCCAGGGTAACGGATCTCCCAGTTTCTTCATGTTGTATACTCATGGTTGAGGATTTGGTGTTAGGAACTGCAGACATGAGAGAGCATGCTTGTTGTTCTCTTTAGGTGTGGGCTATCCCACTCAATCCAATATTTCTAGGCCCACCCACTTACCTCATATTTCATGATTTCACCTTTCTTTGTAACTAATTAGTATTCTACAGTGTTTATGCATGACATTTTAAAAACTCAGTTGAAGGACGTTTCAGTTGTTTCCATTTTCTACTAATGAACATTGCCGAGCAAGTGTCTGTGGAGTAGGATATGGAGTAGGCATACACTGTGGAGTGGTCACACCATACATTCAGTTTTTCGTTTTGTGGATTATCCAGAGTGTTTGGAGCAGTTTGCATCCATTAGCAGTATGTATATGAGTGTTCCCTTTTCCCAAAGTCTTCGCCAACATTTGTGGCTTGTTCTGTTCATTTTGACATTCTAACTGGGGTAAAGGTAGAATATCAAAATTGTTTTAATTTGCATTTATGTAACAGCTAGAGATGACCAACATCTTTCAAAATATTCCCTAGCCTTTTCTATTTCTTTTGAGAACTCTCTGTTGAGATCCAAAGCCCAGGTTTTCAATGGGTCATTCTGACTTTTTTCTTTTTGAGTTCTTTATATATTTTGGATATCAATCCTCTGTCAGATGTATAACTGGCAAAGATTCTCTTCTGCTTTGTGGACTTCCTTTTCGTTTTGATTTGTTTCCTTCGTATGATAGCAGTTTTTCAGTTAGTTTGATTTGGAATGTTTATAAAGTACCACTTGTCCATTGCTAGCCACCATTCCTGGGCAAATGGAGTCCTGCCCAGAATGTCCTTTTCTATACCTATATTCTGAAGGACACTGCTGAGGCCATCTTATGTCAGTTTCTTATTTAGGTCTTTGGTGAATTTGGGACTTAGTTTTTATGCAAAACGATAATATCTTTGTAGGACCGTGAAAGGCAGCCTGGTTTCTGGTTAGGCTAAGGCTTGAAACCCCCATGACCCTGCAAGGATTTTGCCATGCTGCTAGACACCAGGCTCCTAGCATGAGGTCGTAGCTATCCATAGGTCTGGGGTCATCGGTCACTTAAGGGCAATGCCCCAAGCCCCTTCACAGGTAGAGGACATGACCACAGGGCACATAGCCTTAAGTCAAATCTCCATTTTAATGAGCTACCTAAAGACTGAGAGGCTTATCCAATAAACTCCACTTCCAGACACTCCTCCCTACAAAAGGTATTTAACCTCAGATCTGCCCTGATAAAGTGGGGTACGGTTTTACTCATCACTGCTCTCCACCATGACAATAAATGTCTTAAAAACATGGACTGTCTCTTTTCATCAGGATCCACTGTGGGGAGCAGTGGAGAAGGCTTTTGTCTAAAGAGCCGGCTGTCCAATCTCCAGCAGAAGGCCTCTCAGCACCCCCAGCCATGGCCTCCATAAAGACAAGTGACCTGCAGGACAAATCAAGAACTCTTCTTCCCACAGGGACCCAGCCGAGCTCTCCCTTCTCCCCTCTGCCCCTGGGGTAGATCCAGCATAGGCCCCTACTCAGTTCTCTGCTCTTCCAAGAAATCCAGCAGTGCCTGGGGTGTCTAAGAGCCTGAGAACCACATGGTCCTGACCTCCTTGCAGGCCTGGGGACCCCCCAAGTCTCTCCAACAGTCCCCAGGAACCTCAGGCTGCTCTCCCCCACAACCAGAGCAGTTTCCAGTGGCTACTCATAGCCGGACACCTGCCCTGAGATACCGGCCCTGCGACACCGGCCCCAAGTGCCGTCAGAGCTCCTGCATCCTACCTCCACTGTGGCCCAAGCCCTGTGGCATAGTGGATGTGGGACACCCAGTAACCCAACATATCTGAGGTAAGTTCATTCCTTTGCATGTGAGCGTCCAGTTTTCAGGGCAACACATGCTAATGATGGTCTGTTTTCCCCAGTGTCCATTTTGCAATGTCCCCTATTAGATGACTATCTAACAATCAGGCGCACTCATGTTTGAGTCTTGAATTCCCTTGCATTTGTTTACAAGTCTAGTTTTGTGCCAACACCATATCATTTATATTGTTATTTTCTGTAATATATTTTGATGTCTAGAATGACAATCCCACCAGCATGGTTAATTTTGCTCAGGATTTTTTGAGCCACCTGAGACCTTTTCTGGTTCCATATAAATTTTAGAATAGATTTTGCTATTTCTGAAATGAATGAGAAGAGGATTTTGATTGTGATTGTATTGAATATATAAATGGCCTCTACTGGAATAGTCATTTTTACATTAATAATTCTAACAATCGTGAACATGGTATCTTTCAGTTTTCTAGTGTATTAAATCACTTAAACTTTTTCGTCAGAGATTTAATTTTTTTGTTGTGGCCATATTTCATTATCTCAATTAGGTTTATTCCTAGGTGTTTTATTTTCTTTAAGATAGTATAAATAAGAATATTCCATGATCTCGCTCTCTCTCTCTCTCTATATATATATATATATATTTGTTGGGGATGTTCAGAAAATCTAGTTTTTTTCAAATTGATTCTAAAATTGTTAATCATTTTGGGAAGTTTTCTGCCAGAAGCATGGGTGTAATATCATATCATCTGCAAATAAGAATAATATAACCTCTTGTCTGTCTGTTTATACCTCTTTAACTTGCTTCTTTTTGCCTTATTGCTCCAGCTAGTGTTTTGATAATGATTTTGAAAATGTCTGGGAACAGTGGACAGACCTGTCTTACTGCAGATGTCAGTTAGATCGCTTCATGTTTCTCTCTGTTTAGAATTATGCTGGCTGCAGGCTTTGCATACACAGCTCTTATTCTGCTCCCCTAGGCCTTCTTTCTCTGGGATTGTTAGTATTATGGAGCCGTGTTAGAATTTGCCAAAGACTTTTATTGCATATATTATGATGATCATGTGATTTTATCTTCAAAACTATTTATATGGCTTATTACATTTATTGACTTGTCATATCTTAAGCTGTCCTTGCATTGCATATTAGATTTGAATAATCTTTTTGATATATGTATTTATGTATGTATGTGGCTTGCACTTATTTTATTATTTTTGAGTCTATGTTAATTAGGGATATTGGCCTGTAGTAATGAACTGTCATGCCATTATGTGGTCTGGTATTTGAGTGATACTGGATTCATAGAAGGGTTTCAGGAATACTCTTTATGGACTTTGGAAATTTGAAATGCACTGCTCCAGGTTTTTCTTGCTTTTAAAATTTTTGCTGAGAAAGCAGCTGTTATTCTGATATGTTTTCCTTTATCTGTGTTTTATAGTTTTTCTCTTTCCTATTTCAACACTCTTTATTTGATCTGCATACTTAGTGTTTTAATGATGATTTCATATAGGGAGGTGGTTTTTTTTTCTGGTCTTGTCTATTTGGTGTGCTGTGTGGCTCTTATGTCTGTGTGAGTATATGTTTCTTTAGTTTGGATTTTTCCTATGACCTTGTCAAAGGGCTGGTCTATAGTGTTAACCTGGGATTCTTCTCACTCATCTGTATCTATAATTCAATAGTTTGGTCTTTTCATGGAGTTGCGTACTCCCCATAGGTTCTATTCCTTTATTTTTTTATATTCTTTGCTTATTACTCTTAATCTGCTACTTACTTATCAGGGCCTGATCATCTATATTCTACTTAATTCATTTTATAATTTGATTATAATTCATTTAATTCATAAGGCTTTCCATTGACTTTTCTAGATAAGATAGTGTGTATTTCAATTCTATCTTCCTTTCAGTTTATGTTCATTTTCTTTATATTTATTAAGAAGTTTCTTTGTGTTGCATTTATACTCCTCAAATACTTTGATGAAATTTATGACTGTTTAGATTGTGTTTCCTAGTATTCATTTAGGTAATTCCCACTGGTAAGCATTTCTATAGGACTGGTCAATTCGAGGAGCATGATACTGCTTTGAGCTTTCCCGTTTGAATCTTGTAATGAGATTTGGGCACGCAGACTTCTTTTTTATATTCTTTCTCTGATTTAGATAGAGAAGCTTGAGGAACAGCATAGGATGTGTGGGCAAAGTTGGGCCTAAAGATTGAATAAAGCTCAAGTATAAGGAGGTGAGATGGGCCCAAGGAGCTGAGATGGTACATAAGGCATGCTTGTAGCTAAGCCTATAGTTTGTAAGTATATCTGAGGGTTGGGGAATGTTTGGGGGCAGGTAGACTCACCTGCTAGACCCTTGCAAATGATGTTCTGGATTTGGTGCACAGAGAGGTTGGCTGTGGCATAGAAATGCCCTGGTAGTTAAGTGTAGACAGGCAGGATCCTGAAGGAAGCCTAAAAGCTGGGGATAACACATGTAGGAATGGCCAGGCTGGGGCCGGCCACTGGATGTGACACCTGGGGCTAAGTGAGGGTATGTGGAGGGTAGGATCAGGCTAATTGTTTGGGTTAGACCCTAATGAGGTTTGTACAAGATCTGGGTGTGCAGTTTGGAAAAAATCAGAAATATTCAAAAGAAGTATGGCAGGGGATCATGCAGCTGGCCAGAAAAGTAGATACTAAAAAGAAATGAAAACTGTAAAGTATCAAAGTGTGGTAAAAACCTGTGCTGTTTAAGAAATATCAAAACCAAATCATTTGATGTAGAAAGCCTATCAGTGGCTTTTCATTTACTTGTGTAGCTAAAATCAGTGATGGCTATATTGGCCCATCTCCTGGCCTCCTAAATTCCAGCTGAAGCTTTCTAAGTGTCCTAGGGTGCATTCTGGCTTTGCCTCTCCTTACTGTGAATGACCTCATCCTCTTCCTGTGGCTGCTGCCCTCTTGCTCCTTATATAGAATCCTTAGAAAGTCTCATTCTGTGCTGTATTTCAAATAAGGGTTCTCCTTTGCTGCCGTTCCGTCTCAGTAACGTTAATTTGTCACGGTTGGTCCTTCTGGTGCTCTTGTTATTTGTCTCCCATTCCATTGAAATTATAAGTTCTATGAAACCAGACAACAAATCTGTTACATTTAATCATTTATTCCAATTGCATAAGCATAAAACTTTAAATATGGTTCGTGCTCAATAAACACTCAACTGCTGTATTTGTGACATTTTCTTATTTTATCAATATACACATTATACAAGTCATTGGGTTCAGTATTATGTCTTAACTCCTAGTACACTGAAGAACACTAACAAGTTTCTCATCTGCAATAACTGCTTTGAAGCTAGTCTCAGGCAGAAACCCATCCAGTGGGTATGTATTCTGCTCAAGCGGAGTAAAAATAGGCAGTGCTTAGCAACCAGCATTTTGGACTGAGCTCTCTCCTCTGAGAACATCACAGTAATGTTAGGGCTCAAATAGTGAAAGGATTTAGGAACTGGTAAGTATATTAAACAATTAGAGAAAAGTGCTTTTGAGAAAGGGTTCCAAACGCTCACTCTAGAAAGAGCAGGAACATGGCATGCCAATGATGAAAGAGTCCCTTTACAGGAATCCTCGTGTATCCCAAATTAGGTAGACTACATAAACTGCATAACTACCCTGGGCTAATTGCACACAAATCTTCCCTTCCCCTCTGGTGTAGCTTGATTCATTGCTCTTATTACTCTACTTACTAGCTCTGGAAATATGTAAAAACCAAACTGGACAGTGTTTCACTTATCAGTCTAAGCATCTGGCTTGATTTTAAATTCTCTCCTGCTAGCTTTTATAGCCAGAGCTCAGGTTTAATTTTGCTACTACATATTTGGACAAATTTGGACAAGCCATTTTCTTGTGTTAAATCCACTTTCCCTCAACCATTAAGGAATCTGATACAATGACAACTGAAATTCCTGTGAGATCATCAAGTGGCTGCTCAACCAGACTGTTAGGTAAATTCTTACCACCCATAGGTCATAAGGTGACAAATCCAAAATGGTTGACCTGCATCTTTATCTGCCACTTCAGTGAGTGACATGGGGAATTGATTTTGTGCTTTAGTGTTTTACTTCATTTTGTGTTTTTTTTTTCCTAGTGGATAAGAGCAAAGAGACAAGATTCATTAAGCTTTGAAGTAACAGATTCTAGGAAGAATAACGAATGTGTACCTACAGGATAAACAACCACAAAGTTCTGCCTAGAGTAGAAACCAAACACTATGGTTCAACAGAGCTAAGTGAAAGCTGAGTCTTCAGTTTGATTTATACTTTAAGACAAGTTCCTAAAATTTTACAGCTCTCTTCAGATGGGAGAAGGGTTACTATTTCTTCAACAAGAAGTTATGGGTATTACTTGCCTCTGATGCTTTTTCTCGGTGAAGGGGAAACCCTTATTGAATTTTCATTAAGATTCCTGCACAGAAGGGACTTGTTCCGTACGTTTGCTTTCTCATAATAGTGCTTAAAAACCAGATATGGAATGTGTCTATAGAGCACACCAAGTGTCATCAATTTATGTTGAAAGAAAAGCAAGCAGATGAGCGAGAAGTAAATCGCTGAAGATGTGAGCTCTGAAACATCCCCTCCTGTGATTCCATTTCTTCAGTTTCCAAATGTTCATGTAAGTGTCTCTTGCAGTATTTATACACAGCCATGGAATATCTCGAGAGCTATGGAAGCTAGAAGCCAAAAATAGCATCCCAGAGTTAAACATGAGCTTTGATATACATATTCTTCAGATAAATATATCCCCCTAAAATCAGCCATAATGACAATGTAATATGAAATGTCAAATTATTATTGAGAGCATTCTCTCTTCCTCAGGGGTAATAAACACTTTCCTTCTCTTACAACTTAAGTGATTTTAAAAATTGGAGATGTTGGATTTGAATCTTAATGTGAAACTCTAGAGTCATTTTTGTAGTCGGTCATACTTGGTAGCAGCCTGAAAATCATTCAGTCTGTGTCCTG
This sequence comes from Apodemus agrarius, assembly GCA_964023405.1. Lineage (NCBI taxonomy): Eukaryota > Metazoa > Chordata > Mammalia > Rodentia > Muridae > Apodemus > Apodemus agrarius. The sequence continues at coordinate 74,292,184 of OZ030018.1, forward strand.
TTTTGTGAAAGAAAGCTGTGAGAGGTGAAATATCCTTTACAAAATACATTCTCAGACCCAGAGCTCCAGTCCACAGCTGACTACTCATCTATCTTTTCTCTATTGACAAAGAAGTATTTGTTAACTTTATACTCCCTCCTTCTTTATTATTTTGGAAAAAAATAAGTGTTATTAGTTACATATAACAGCCCAAAGATGACTTACGATGAAAAGTAATCATAATAACCTTAAGTCAAAACATTATTTCCTGAACTCTTCTTGTAACCCTCCATTATACATTGCAGTCTTTAAATATTTTCAAATATATCTAAATCTATTGAAAGTATATAATGTGAATATTTATTTATTTATTTATTTATTTATTTATTTATTTTGCTGTTATTTATTTTGTTGTTTGTCATTGGGAAGTCCAGTTCAGTAGGCCATGTAATTTGTCCCAAAAAACACCAACTAAAGAAATAATGGTAGTAAAAATGGGACCAGACTTCTGTTTGGTGTGCCCCACTGGGGAGAAAACCATTACTCTATTGGCTGAATGCCTGTCCCCCTGGAGGATTAGCAACAGCCTTAGCAGAGGTCAGGCTGACAAAGCTGATGATTTTTGTTATTTGGTTCTGCTAGATCCTGGAGATGCTTTAATCACTGTGGGGTGACTTGGTTTCATTACAATATAATTCCTGACTACTGGACAATCTCATCACAAAATGATCCACCTGCAAGCCCTAGCCGTCCTTCAAGTGTGAGCATCTATTAGACTCCTGACTTGGTATCTTAAGTATTGAGTTGGCAGGATTATCAGCTTTAGATGAACACTTTTAAATGACTAACACGTCCACCTGGAAAGAAGAGTCTAGACTCTTCTTAATAGTTTTAAGGCAGTAAAGGATACAAATAGGGCATGAGAAGATGCCAAGCTTTCAGGGTGCAGTTGCCCAGCAGCATCCATAGGCCCAAGTGAAGAGTCACTGCATTTTAGTAAAAGCGCCCTCTACATCTTTGTTATGATTTGGTCCTTTTAGTATCTTTCAGTCAAATCGTCCAAAAACACTTTAGTTTGGCTCTTTGCAGGGCTTCCATATCTATTACTCTCCATATTCCACACCAACTGCAGATATAGTTGAAATTACAGTCACCCCAGAGGTAGTGAAATTCCAGCCAGTATCCGTCACAATGTTGCCTCAGGTAAAATTAAATTCCGTCTTATTCTTCTAGATACATGCTCTACAGTTTGTTTTTTCCAGTCATATCTGAGATTCATTTGGCCTTGTGTTTTCAAACCTATGGATTCAGGAAGTTTAAAGTGGTCCATAAGGAGATGGTGAGAATAAGGCTTTCTCAGAGTCTACCAAGAAGAAGCAGGTGTACACCGGGCCTGAGTGGCTGTGGCATGGTCAGCTTGCAAATGTATATCTCCTGTGGCCTAGGAGAGAGGTGCAGGTAAAGCATGAAGGAGAGATACTCATGAATAGACAAGAAGAAAGGCACGTCTGGTGGTGGTGGTGGTGGGGGCAAGAGACTGAGGAAAAAACTCTACTGAAGGTCTACAAAGAAGAAGAAAATGGATGTTCATGTCCACAAATCTAGGGACATTTAGGAAAAAAGAACCTTAGTAGTCATGTTGAAAATTCTAGAGCAGACACTGATTTGAGAGTATTAAAAAGTATTTGCTTGTGTTCTGGAAACTATGGGCAAGAAAATAAGGTTAGCTATCTCAATGTAAGGTTAATGAGTTCCCCCTCCTCAAACTTGACAGCAGAGATTATCTACCCTGCTATGATAGGTTATCGTGGTTGGCAACCAGACACACTTCGAAAGAGAGAACCTCAAGGGAAGGATTGACCAGTTCAAACTTGTCAGCGTCCACATCTGTGAGGCATATTTTAAAGTTGCTAACTGATCCATTGCGCCTAGGCCTCTGCGGTTGGTGTCACCTCTAGTCCGATAAGACTGGGCTCTGTAAGAAATGTAGTTGAATGGAAGCCTGGAAGCCAGCCAGTACATACCATTCCTCTGTGGTCTTTGCTTTAGTTCCTGCTTCTAGGTCCCTGTCCTCATGTCGCTCAGTGAAGAACTGTGGAATTTTAAGACAAAATGTACTTTCTTCCTCAAGTGGGCTTTGCTCAAATTTTTATCTCAGCAACAGAGAACCAAGATAATAAACCTGCTATATAGAGTAGACTAGACATCTGAAATGGCACAGCTAACATGGTTCTAGGCTTGAGCCATGTCTCTAGGGACTGATGGTAGGTACAATGGAAAAGACCCCCAAGTTGGCAAGCAAGAACTCTTCAAGACTCACAGCCAAACCCAGACATTCTACTGAGCGATTATTTGACAAATTTCTTTTTTCAAATAGAACAGACTTTCAAATCTTTGTAGAGAAAGAAATCAAAGCCTAGCATTTCAGACCCTAACTAGTTTAGAGGGACCTATTAACTATCTGCTAGATTTCTTTTGTTGTTGATTTAAAACTGGGACTAACTTTGGAGTCATGGCTCATGTTCTGTAGCTTGCCTAAGAGATCTGAAAATAGGATTCACTGACAGAGAATGTCATCTGCTGTGTTAGGGATTAAAACAAAAGCCAGATGGGCCCCAAAGGCAGAAGCAATGGGGCAGATGGGAAATGCCTACCACAGGCTAAATAAAATGCAGCATGAGACCCTGGGTTGAATTTTACTTTTTTTCAACCCAAAGGATATTGGGAAACCAGATGATTATCTACACAGTATGGCATTGAGGCTACTGGAAATGTCCTGAATGCCTCTTCCTCTGATGAAATTCCAAACTCTAAAAAATATGATGTCCACCATTATCTATTTGATAACACGTTTTCACAGAGAGATATACCCAGGGCTCTCATAGAGCACTGAGGCCAGGGTTATGTAGTTAAGGGATATTAGATGCTGTTAAGCACTGTTGGATGTTGTGGAGAATGATGGTTTTGTGTTGATCTATTTTTAAGTCTATTGTAAGCACCCTATAATTTTCTTGTTGTTTTTCTGTGAATGGATGACCCTCAAGAGAAAGCTATTCAAGCCTTTGTTTGGCAGCAGATAGAGCTCCAGTCATGCCTGGCTGCTTGGACTGGGAACCTGTGAGCACAGTGCCTCTTCTCTGACAGCAGGGCAGACTTCTCTCATGGCAACCTGCTGGTTTGGGGTTCTTTCTGATCAGTCTGAGAATGTTGTAGCTCTAAAGTCCACAGCACCTGAAACTGTCACACATGCTCTAGGAGGGCTTGCCCTAGTCCTTTCCATTCCAAACAACCTATTCCAGCCTTCTAAGGCATGACCCTAAGCAAGGCAGGCCTTAGTGAAATTTCTGGGAACCTTCATCTGTCTCCTGTCACTCAAGATAAGAGGAGTACTGATTGAACTCGAAGCTCTGCTGTGGTTGGTACAAGAACAATCTTTCATTTGAATGCCACACCCATGACACAATCCCCTCCTCACTGTGCAGCCAGGCTATTCAGCTTTCCATCTGCCAGGAGAAACCCTGTGCTGCCCTCTGGTGTTGGAATATTAAAGGGCAATTAAAGACAGTCTTTTCATGGTTAGTGTAATTTTTTAAAAAAGAAATATTTGTATAAGTACACCGTAACTGTCTTCAGACACTCCAGAAAGAGGGCATCAGATCCTATTAAAGATAGTTGTGAGCCACCATGTGGTTGCTGGGAGTTGAACTCAGGGCCCCTGGGAGAGTAGTTAGTGCTCTTAACCATTGAGCCATCTCTCCAACCTGCTTAGTGGTTTCATAATATACAAAAGGTTGAACTTGTGATAGGAAACAGTAGCAACAGCAGCAGCAACAAGGGTGTGACTGGGTGGCTGGAAACTTCAAGAGGTGTGTGTGTGTGTGTGTGTGTGTGTGTGTGTGTATTTTGGGGGAGTTGAGGGTGGGGGAAAGAGAGGGGAAGATGGAAGTATACAGAAGGGCAGAACTAAAATGGCAGCAGGCAGGTGGTGATGGCCCATCTCACTGAATTTCTGGAAACTGTCAAGCCTTGAAGGGTCAAACTTGGCTACTATAAAGGTCCAGTGTGCCAACATACAACCTGGAGAGCTGAGACACTAACTGGCCCTGAGTACTGCTGCTGGCTGTCACCTAAGCCTGAGGATTAGACTAGCTGTTGAGGACTGGCCTCTGGCAATAGGAGGTAAGAGCAATAAATTTAGCCCTCACACCTAGACCTGTAGATCTCTGACCTCCGAAGCTCGCGTTCAATAATTGTTAGTTTTCAGAGCTTGGAGGTATAAGTCTCTGATTCTATTAACCCCGTACATAATTTTTTTGCCCCCGAGGACCTAGTTCCTACAAAAAAGTATTCCTCGCCTACTCTAGATTTCCATCCACATGAAGCAAAAAGATTCCACGACCACAAAGAACACGGAAAAAATATCAACTGTCTGGGGCGGAGGAAGCTGGAAGGGTAGCTCGGCGGTTAGCACCATTTGTTGCTCTTGCAAAGGACCTGACTTCAGTTCCCAGTACCACATGACAGATCACACCTCCCCGTGAGTCCAGTTTCAGAGGATCTTATGTCCTCGCCAGGCTCCTGCACACACTTCATGCATGTATACACATGCAGGCAAAACAGGCATGTACACAAACTAAAAATTAAGTGTCTTAAAAATATATCAGATCGGCCGGGCAGTGGTGACGCACGCCTTTAATCCCAGCACTTGAGAGGCAGAGGCAGGTGGGTTTCTGAGTTTGAGGCCAGTCTGGTCTACAGAGTGAGTTCCGGGACAGCCAGGGCTATACAGAGAAACCCTGTCTCGAAAAAACCAAAACAACAAAAACAAAAACAAAACAATACCAAAAAACGATCAGATCCATTAATAAAAACAAGGTAAATCCACAGAGGATTAAAGTGCCCGTTTCGAGACTGCCAGCCTCAGCATCCCTGCCTCTGCCTCCTTTACAGAAGCGGGCAGTGATCTCAGAAAAGCAATGGCTCTCACCAGAAGGCATGCTGAAAGTTAGCGAGGGGAGCAGGTGTATGATTTAGTCAAGTGAAAAACAAATTGAAAGCTAAGTGGAGATTTCATGGCTACTAAGATTCTTCTTTGCAAAACGGAATGAAGTGCCTCCCTCAACTTCCCCCACACCCACAGCCGTGTCTGCTTTATGCAGTATTTACAGCCTCCGCTAGAGTGGAAAGTGGTGAGTCTCCATTTCCATCTAAACGATTAGGGCACCCTGGTTCCTCTGCACTCCATCCCTGTGACTATGTTTCTGTTTAAGAACCCTGCTGCAGAAACAGAGAATTGTGGATCCCCCTTCCTTCGGAACTCCCTGCCCCCATGCGCAGACACACATTTTTTTTTCTCTTGAGTCAGTTTGTCAAATCTTTTGTTGTTTACCCTTTAGCGTTACAAATAAGTCTGGTCTTGCCAACATCAACCAAGTCGCAGCATTATTTTTATACAGCAGTGGTTGCTTTCTGCATCTGTGATTATAACCCAAGGGAAAGACTGGAGCACCGCCTGGTCTATCAAGTGCTTTCTTTTTGCTTAAGTCATTAATGTTCCAGCCTTCGGATCAGGGTTTCTGCCACGGCTTTTATCTGCTAAACTAATGTTACATTAAAGTGATAAATGACGCTATAAAAATGAGGAACCCCGGCTGAGGGATTAATGTGAGGTACCCTTTAAAGGGGATTTAGATTATGTGTTTTAAATGTATTTGTTAGAAGATTCCTTGAGCACTGTTGTAATACACCAGTGTCAAAAACCTGCATTCTGATGTTGTCTGTTTAAACAATGTCAGATCATCTCTCCCTACACAGGCATCGAAGATAAATCTTCTCATTAAATGAAGTTCCTTTGGTACCATCCACATAGAAGCCCAAGGTAGGCAGATGATTAAGCTGCTCCTCCGAGCTCATTACCATTCATTTGAACACTGCCTTTCCCTTTCGGATAACTTCCTTTCCTGTAGCCTTCACAAGACATGCCCTGTTTTTCTACACCAAAGGTGCTGGAGCCCTGGCCTGGTGGTCTAACTTGTACAAATGTGATTTGGCAGAGAACAAAACCTTCATTTCTAAGGATTGTGCTACTGAATCATCTCTTTTAAAAAATCGTTACTTAAACCAATTACCGGTCAGTTGAACCAGACCACTTAGAAAGTAATTAAGAAAAATGTCAGTTTCGCAGTTTCATCACAGGTAGATACAATGTTTCATTTTTCTGAATACTTTTTAAGAGCAAAGCTCTTTCTCACTCATTCCTTCAAACACCCTCTCTTGAAGTATTTGCATCATGAGATAAATGTGTTAATTCTTAGAGATGATTACATGTCTACTTTCTAGAATACTGCCATTAAATTATTCCTTCATATTACCTATAAAGAGAAGAGATTTTCTTCACCCTGTCTTTAATCTTCTGTCATTTATTTTCCTAAGACTTGGAAGCACTTATGATAACGGATGGTGTCAGTGGAGGAGGCTTTACAGCAGAGAGAAGGTTTAATTACTCTGCAGTGCTATCGGGATATCAATTAGAGTTTGCAGGGAGTTTCATTTCTATTTCTTAAACAGTGTGCTTCTGTTTTGAGTTAAAGCAATTAGAAATCTGTGCAGATCAGCTCTTACATGCTACCTTCAAAAGTAGGTCTGAGCCCAGTTATTCTGCTGATCTTTTGCAAAGCAGTTGATTCAGGTTGGTGCAAAAAAAATAAAGCGTTGTGTCATTTCAAGGCAAGGTTCCACAGAGAGTGCTTTGCTCATTGTTTGCTTTGCAATCTTAATCGAAGAAGTCTTATGAAGTCTCCCTATGTCTGTCACTTGCATGTTTAGAGATGCAGATAAAAATGTTTTATCTTTAACAAGCCAACATTCTAATTACATGCATCTAATTGTATGCCCCCTATATATAAAACTATTTCTATTATATTTCTATTTCCCTCTACTTTCCCATTCTCTACCTTAACACTTAACACCTCTTTAATTATATAAGTGATTTTGCAGGATCAAGACCTAATTTTTCATACCATCAGATCTTGTTTCAGCTAACCCCCATATCTGTCTCCTGCTGGAGGCATTTTCAGAGGTCTTTCAAGCTGGCATTGGATAGTTAATGGATTTGTGGGTCACACATACTAATCTTCATATTGATCTTTAGAACTGAGTTTAATTGCCCTGGAATAAGAAAGTCATAGACAGAACATTTCTATTCAGAATATTTTAAGGGAAAATAAGCCTGCTCACTGTTATTAGTTGTTCAATTACTATATTTTATTTTCTATAAATTATACATAGTATGTCAATACCCTTCATTAAAACAGTGCATGCCAAAATTTCACTAAGTGTCCAAAAGCATGATGATTGATATCCCCAAAGAAATCCAGAGATAAAAGGAGACTCCTGGTTCCTTGCCCAATCTAAGGAGTTGCAATCACTATGCCTTTCTAACACCTCCAAGGTAACTCCTAGATTGCATGCTATTTACCTAGCAAAACCTTAGCTACTCACAGTCTTATCTGATTATTTCAACACCAGCTTCCTTACTTGTAGATGGTCTGTAGTCTTCTGGATTTAGAACCAGAGATATCCCCGGGTTTGTTTAGGGTGAAAATTTAAAAGGAGAACATGTAACTCCTAAGGACATTAGATGGATGAGCTGTGCTCCCAAGCTGCTAAAAATCTAGGACTAGCTGGAGGCCTGAGCCTGGGGAGGCTACAGGGAGTCTATGGGGGTGATCCTAACTGAAATTCCCACCAGCAGGGGATAAAGAGACCTAAGGGGTCACCTCCTGTAGCCAGACAAGACTTCCAGTGGAGGGAGGGAGACATTAACCCACCCATAAAACCTTCAACCTAAAATTTGACCTACCTACAAAATGTGCAGGGATAAAGATGGAGCAGAGACTGAGGGAACAGTAGTCATCAAGAGACTGCCCCAACCTGGGACGCATCCCATATGGGAGAGAGAACCCCTGGCACTTATTAATAATACTCTGCTATGCTTACAGACAGTGGCATAGTATAACTATCTCCTGAGCGGCTTTATCCAGCAATGGATGGACACAGATACAGAGACCCACAGACAAATATCAGATGGAGTGTTAAGAGTCTTCTGAAATTGTGTGGGGGGGGTAGAATTGGGTGAGCATGTGGGACACCACAAGAACTAGAGAGTTAACTAACCTGGGCCCATGGGGGCTCAGAGAGACTGAGTTACTGGCCAAAGGGCATGCCGGAGCTGGATTTAGGCTCACTACACATTTGTAGCAGATGTGCAGCTTGGTCTTCATGTGGGTCCCAACATAACTGGAGTTAAGGTTGTCTCTGACTCTGTTGCCAGCTGCTGGATTCCTTTCCCCTGGCTGGACTGCTTGGTTGGGCCTCAGCAGGAGGATGTACTTATGACTATGGCCACTGGATATCTCAGGGTTGGGTTGCACTCAAGCAGAGTGAGAATTCTTCTATAAGGGTGGGGGAGGGAATAATAGGGGGAAGAACTGGGGTGGGGCTAGGAGGAGAGGAGGGAGTGGGGTGGATGGCATGATGGAGAAGTAAAGCGAATAAAATATAAATAAAATAATCCTATGATTTCTCTGCAAAGAGTGGATTCTCCCTTATGTTTTCAACTTTTCATTTCTTCTTGCAGTCTTTCACAATCAATGAACATGCGTGCATGCATGCATGGGTGGGTGGGTGGGGGGTGCATGTGTGTTTCTCTTCTACTTTGACTTCCACAAAAACTGGGACTGGCAAAATGGCTAAGAGCATTGGCTACTCTTTCGGAGGACCCGGGTTCAATTATCAGCCCCTAAGTGGTAGTACACAACCCTCTGAAACTTCAGGTCCAAGGGATCTGATTCCTGCTGGCTTCCTTGGGTACCCCATATACATATAACGTACAGACAAACATGCAGAAAAATACCTATACATGTAAAATAAATACATTTCCGTGTTTCCAATTTTAAATTAAGGTATTTGATCCACTTTGAATTGACTTCTGTGCAGAGTGAGAGATGTAGATGTAATTGTGGCCTTCTGCAGGTGGGTTTACAGTTCTTCCAATACCATTTGACAAATAGGCCATTTCCTCCTGTGGATATTTGTCACCCTTGTCACAAACTATGTGGCCATAGTTGTTTCTGGGTCTTTCATCATATGCCATTAGCTACATGGTCAAACTTGCTGTGTGGCTCTTCTGAAGAGCTGCATCGTGTGTGTAAACACTATGCATCAAAACAGTAGTTTAAATTGAGTCTAGTGAGGTGGCTAATTAAAAAATATAATCTTAAAAATAATTTTAACTCCTAATATGATTTAAGCTTGTATTGTATTGGCTCTGGTTATAATGGCTTATGTAATATCAAAAGAAAGAATATAAAAATACTGTCTAAAGTATATTTTTGTTCAAAACACATAGATTCTAAAGATTCCACGTATTTTATAGGTTGCTTAATGACAAATAAGTTAGAAATATTGAACGGAGTGACATAAGCCGTTAATCTCAGATACTCTGAAGTTAAGGCTAAACTGAACAGAACATCTCAAAAGACAGAACAACTACCACTAACTGAAGCAGCCTTTTAACCACTCTGGGATTAATCTGAATATTCTCCATGATATACGAAGGGCAAATGCCTTCCCAGTCCTGACACCCTGAGAGGCACACCTCAAGGTTCCCTGTTTCAGCCTCAAGTGTTGCCCACTGTGCCTGACATTCATCTTTCCTCGCCTTTCCCACCCTAAACGTCTAGCCCTGGTTTTGTCTTCTTTGGAGTGCAGATCAGTTCTGCACTCCAGTGATGCACTTGTGTTAGCCAGAATCTGTTAGCTCACCACCCCACCTTGAGATTATTGTAGGATCTTCCTAGAGACCCTGCCTTCTTCCATGGTGACCCTGTGTTCTTCAGTGGGTTCATGATGGGGTCTTCACACTGATCCTGGGATTTTTCCATGAGTTCATACAGAGGTTTTCACACTGACCTAAGTTTTAACCTACAGTATAAGAAATGCTCTGTCTTTTTTTTTTTTTAGTTTAATATATTAGAATCTAAATTAAATTGCTTAGAACTTTCTGTGTGGCTATGTAGTTTTATTGTCACAAAGAAATACACAGAGTCTGGAAAGCTTTCTGGAGGGCAGGCACCCTGGACTCTCTCTGTTCTGTCTTCCTAAGGAAACCCAGCTGATGAGTCAGTTCCTGGGCACTGGCAAAGCTTGAGAAGTTCCTGGGAATAAGGCCACTCCAAGAAGAGGAGTTTATTCTCTGAGAAAATGACAGGTTGACAAGGCAAAAGCTGAATGACTGGGTTTATCTCAGCAATTATCTCAGACTGATAATTAACTATTTTCTTAAGTTTTTAGAATTTTAAATAACTGTAAGCTTATCTGCTATAGTATTAGTGTATTTGGCTTTCAGAAGGAACACAACTCCTCTCCCTACCCTCTTGTGCACATCTACACATGTTCATAATTTGGATTATAAACTACTACATAATTTGTATACATTAAATTGTTCTCTGGTTTATTGTTCATATTCTAATCTTTTAATATTTTGTCATCTATATTAGTGTAGAGAGTAGGAAACAATGTCACCTTCATTTTTATTTTTAATAAGTATTTTAGAGTAATATAGTTTTATCAAAATTCATATATATAGTGTTGATGTTTTATTTCTCAATTTTTCCTAGTTTTTGTAGGTATTTACTTATCTAATTTCCCACATAAGTATTAGACCTAAAAAAACATAGCTATGAAACTAAAAGTAATACTTGCAAGCAGCTTATTTACTTTAGTTTTTAGGACTAACTAAATCAATATTTCCTTAATAATTTATCACATCATTTTTACTATTGCATGTCTTTTATTTATTAATTTATTTTTTATGCTGCTGTGTTCAGACACACCAGAAGATGGCATTGGATTCCATTAAGATGGCTGTGAGCCACCATGTGGTTGATGGAAATTGAACTCAGGACCTTCAGAAAAGCAGTCAGTGCTCCTAACCTCTGAGCCATCTCCCCATCCATTGTTGCAAGTCTTGACATGTAGTTTTAAATATTTTTCAACAAGGATCTGAACATAATTATATAAAACCTTTTTAAATTCCAGTGAATATATATCCAATCAAATATTAATAAAAATAAAAGAAGTCTTTCAAAATGAAAAAGATTAGGGAACACAAACATGTACACTAATAATATACATCACTAACATATGTAAACATTAAGATGGGGTGCATATGAGTTTGTACCAAGGCTTAGTTGGCATAGAAAAACCTTATCAATCAATCAATCAATCAATATTAAGTCAATATTAATAATCTCTGGAGAAATAATCAGTCAATATTAATAATCTCTGGAGAAAATAAATATAAGTTTCAAAAACTTCATAGAAGAAAAACAGTATCTCAGAAAATATTGTATAAATAAAAAAATTAAATATCATGAGAAGATATTAATAACTTTATGGGCAATACTCAGAAGCCAAGAAAAAATAATTCAAGGATATCTTGCAGTTTTGTGTAAGTATGATTAAATTCTGATTTTGGTAGAAGAAAATCTTGTTGTCAAATATATATTTATGTCCTGCATTGTGTTTTAAAATTATAGTTTATTAACCAAAGTAGTTAAAGCAAATTTTCAAAATTACTATCGGGCAAACAGCTTCTAATTTGTTATGATTTGTTTAAAAGATCTTATTTCCTCCAAACTAGAGAAAATTAAGCTCTCTCAATTACTCTGTGCTGCGTAGGAAAAGAATGGCAGTGGTGTGTTAATAATGGATTCTGATAGTTAATTTTATATGTCAATTTTGTTGGACTACAGATTGCCTAGACATCTAGACATTTGATTAAGCATTCTGCCTTTGTCTCTAGGTTCATTTAATATTTGATCTAGTAGACTGAGTAAAACTCTCTCTCTCTCTCTCTCTCTCTCTCTCTCTCTCTCTGTCTCTGTCTCTCTCTCTCTCTCTCTCTCTCTCTCTCTCTCTGCTTCTTTTTTTTCTATATTCTTTGTTTACATTCCAAAGGCTTTCTCCTTTCCCAGTTCCCCCCCCCCATATGTCCCATAAGTCCTCTCCCCCCTAACTATTTCCCAATCACCCCCCCCATTTCTCTGTTCTGATGCTCTCCTACAAATCTGTATCCAGTCTTTTCAGGAACAGGGTCCTTTCCTTCCTTCTTCTTGGGAATCTTTTGAAGAATACACATGAAATGCAATCACTGATAAGTGGATATTAATGAGCCAAAAAGCTCTGAATACTCGACACAATTAGCAAATCAAAAGATTCTCTCTCTGCTTCTTTTTGACCTTCCTCAATACTTTCCTTCTTCCCTCCCTTCCTCCCTTCCTCCCTTCCTCCTTCCCTTCCTCCCTCCCTCCTTCCCTTCTCCCAAGGTAGGTGGCTACATATAATCAGGTACAGATATGGATAGACAAAAGAGGCTGCTTGAATGCTTGGTCTAGGACTTGGGTCTTTCCTTCGCTCTAAAGCTAAAATTTTGATGGTTTCTGAAACCACATTAGCCCCCTGGCTAATTCACTGATCTTGAAGCATGTCAGCCTTCATAGTTTTGAGAGACCAATATCTTTCTGTTTGTCTTTGTCTCTCTGTGTCCCTACATCTCTTTGTGTCTCTTTGTCTTTCCTTGTCTCTCTATGGCTTCTCTCTCTCCCTCCCCCTCCCCTCCCCTTCCCCTCCCCTCCCCTCCCCCTTCCCTTCCCCTCCCCTCTCCCTCCCCTCCCCCTCCCCTCCCCCTCCCCTTCCCCCTCCCCTCCCCCTCCCCTTCCTCCTCCCTTTCCCCCTCCCTCCTCTTCCCCTTCCCCCTCCCCTTCCCCCTCCCTTTCCCCCTCCCTCCTCTTCCCCTTCCCCCTCCTCTTCCCCCTCCCTCCCCCTTCCCTCCCCCTTCCCTCCCCCTCCCCCTCCCTCTCCCTCTCCCTCTCCCTCTCCCTCTCCTTCCCTCCCTTCCTCCTTCTCTCTCATGTATCACCCAGGCTTCTGATTGATAACATTCAAGAATTTCTGGCTTCACTGTTAGGATTTTCCCATGCATCACCTAATTTCCAAGAGTAGAAATGGATGTCAGTTTGTAATAATGTAGCCAATCACACGTAGTTTTCTCAGGGGCACTTATAAGAAAAGATCCGAGAGTACAATTAATGATGGTAAAAGTGTATTAGCAGAAGAATTATGGACAAGTTCTTTGAAAGCTCAAAATGAAAAAGAAAATAAATTAGTCACCACTATTGAAATTCTTCAGTTTCCAACCATCGCTTAGGTATTTATCATGCTGTACTCATATACCATACAAATGTGAAATTTCAAATACACTATGCATGAATTAGCTGATAAAACACCTTAAAGCAGAATGTATTTAAGTATTCATTGCTAAATGGTTTTGGCAAGAAACTCAACTAGATAACACCTCATGAAAAGGGCCAGCCATTATTATCTGATTTCAAAGTCCAGACTAAAACTCCATCAGTATCTCAGAAATGGAATAAATATCATAAGTCTTCCGTTTTTAGAAGTCACTCCCACCCCTTCTCTTCCTTCCTCTGCAGGATTAAGTGGAACTTAAAGCTTCAAATCCCAAACAAATTATTTTTGCTAGCTTTGTTTCCATATGCCAATTACAAGCTATATCTGAGTATAGACTCTAATGCATGAACGGGCATGGTGTGGGAAGGCAGAACTAAAAGTAACTGCTTGAAAGATCAAATGTAATTTAAAAATTCCTCCTTACTCATTTGCTGAAGAGTAAAAAGCTTATTAGGACCCAGAATTATAGTCAGCGTTTTAAGCTTTAAATCCCTACCACTCGGCTATATTTTATTGCACCGCTATTCTTCTGTGTGCTGGGGATGGGAAAAGGCTTCCCCAGCAGCCTCTTTCACTGTGGGTTCATCACATTCTTAATTGCTTTATCTAGAAAATAAAGCAGTTTTATACATTAGTTATCAGATACGATGATTTCTGCTCTAGATCATTTTTTCCAAGTTGGCTTGAATTCTGGCAAAGAAAACCCTGCTGCAGGCCACAGCACACAGGTAGATGTTATTTTGTCTTCAGCTGTGGGGTTGACAGCAAGGCCAATTAACACTCAAGCCCTCCTCATGCTTCTTAGAAACCCCCTCTGGTTTTGCAAAAGGGTTGAGTTAATTCTAAATGCATCTGAGCTATTGAAGAGGCAAACAGAATTGTGTACAGAGCCTGTTGCTTGAGATTTTAGGTAGGATTCATAATGTGCTACAGAAGTCTGAAGCCTGTGGAGAATGAGCAGAGGGATCCGCTCATATAATCCTTGCACACTGACACTTAGGAAGCAAAGTGACTTCCTCAGACATGCACATTTCAAATAGAACTAAACAGATTTCTTCTACTATCTGAGCCTTCTCACACAGAAAGGACATTTGATTTTCACATTTCTCTTTCCTTATAATCTAGAATGTAATTAACTATGGACAGACTGACTATATGACAAAAAAAAAACCTGGAGAAACACTTCACACAGCAAACCATAAATGTGGTAGTCCTGTGTAGTTCTATGAGTACCCTGAAAAGTTTGTGATAATTCTAAACTCCACATAATTTAATACCTACTATTTAAGAAAAGAGAATAAATCAAATTAGATGTGACAGAGAATGTAGCTTCACTCACAGAGAACTTGCTAGCAATGTTCAAGGTTCTGGGTTTGGTCACAAGCACAGCAAACAATCAACAGTACTATATGGAAAGGAGTTGACATGTGGAGAAACAAACCAATATTTGCATGCAGAAAGTTTTCAGCTCCTAATGCTTTGCCAATATTTGAAGGCAAACCTCTTTTGCAGAACAGCCCAGTATCATTCAAATTCCAAAAACATGTCATGATTTCTGGCCATAGGAAAAGTAAAAGGGAGCAGAGGAGGAACAGGAGGAAGATAGAGGGAAGTTCACTATAGAAGAGAGTGACCCTGCACAAGGCTCCACCTAACTGTATGCCCAGGACTGATCCAAATAGTGGAAGTTATCGTTAAAGAATTAAACTTGAATGGATCCACACTCTTAGAAGGCTAGACAAGATTATGAATTAAATATTACTGGGCTGAAGGCCTGCTAAAAGGGAAAATAGAATCACAATCCTGAGAATTATAGCAGATATCCTCCACATCAGATAGACTCAAAGAGCATAGAAAGGAGGAATTTGCCTGATCATCCGACAATGGGATATTCTTGTGCCTTTGATCCTTGCAGCTCCACAGTTTGCAAGTGTCTACCCTCAGACTTGGCTTGGCCATCCTCTGCTGGATGTAGGCTGAAATCCACCAGCGGCCTTACTGAATTCATAAATGGCAAATGATTTATAGTAGTTCTTCTGACTTTTGTAATGTCATGAGCTGATTTGCATAATAAATCCCCTCTTCTGTGCTCTTATATGTTCTTCTCATTCTGCTTTTTTGGAGCACCCAAGTACAAAGGAAAGAGAGTCAGAGTATGTTCCCCAAATATGAATATATTAGCAACATAAATAACTCAGCCCATGGGTTGGGAGAGAGAAAATGAAGTTGGGTGAGTATGACAGAGACCTCAGAAGAGTTAGGGTTGATGAACATGGTCAAAGTGCACTCATTGGATGAGATTCTCAAAGGCTAATATAAACATTATTTTAAAATTTCGGGGGATAAATTATTTCAACACTGCACTACCCTTCAAACTCAATAAGCAGACTAAGCTAACCTCACATCCACAGTAATCCTTCTGGCCCTTCCACTGTCCAACTGAAGTCAGGCACTCTTGTGCCCAATTTGATCAGAAATATCTGAACAGCCAATTGAATGATTACATTTGTAGAAAAACTCAGTAGTGAAAACTGACCTTCTGGTAACAGCTTTTGGTCTATAACATAAAGTTAATATATAGTTAAAACATCCTTTAGTAGAAAACTTCAGCCCTCTCCGTCACTGGGTTGTCATCTCATATTGTTCTAGCTCTGTGGAAGCTGAGACAGAAAGGTCATGGTTTATGACAGCCAGGACTACAAAGTAAGAACCTGACTCAGGAGGAATATGAAAATGAAGACAAGGAAGGAAAAAGTGAAACCTCAACCGTTATCAGCTGCTGGTGTGACTGGCCCATGGAATAGCACAGCCACTTTAGGGAACATTCTAGCAGTTCTTCAAACTGTTAAATTTAAAATAAGTGTGAGACTTTGAGATGAAAACATGGATCGATTTTTTTTTTTTGCTAAGTTAGAGCAGGCAAAAATTTATTAGAAAACACACAAAAATCATGAACCGTAAGATAAAAATTATTGGATTTCATAAAAACAAAACTCATGTTTACAAAATAAGATGCAAACAACTGGCTGAGAGGAAATATTGATATTTGTAGCATATCAGATTGTTTGTATTCAGAATATATAAGAACTTGCACAACTCAGTATAACCCACAGCTCATTCTTTACAATGATGAACAGTCATATTAAAGGTATATGTCCTAGCTGGGTTTGCTATTGCTGTGGTGAAACACCGTAATCAGAACAACTTGGAGAAGAGGTTCATTTTGCTGATGCTTCCATACCTGTGCATCACTGAAGGGAGTCAGGGCAGGAATTCAAACTAGGCAGGAATCCACAGACAGGAGCTGATGCTGATGCCATAGGTAAGTGCAGCTTACTGTCTTGCTCTCTATAACTTGCTCAGCCTGCTTTCTTATAGAACTTAGGACCACAGGCCTATGGGTGGCCCCACCCACAATGGGCTAAGGCCTCCTATAATAATCATTAATTAAGAATATGTCCTACAGGCTTGTAGATCTTATGAATGTATTTTCTCAATTGAGCCTTCTTCCTCTATGATGATTATAGCTTGTTTTGACTTAACTAAACCAGTATATGTATACACTGATATATAAATAGCCAATAAGCATATAAAAATGTGGTTAATAGCTTTAGTTATTACAGTAATGAAAGTTTTAAAAATGTAGAATGTTGACACATGCCCTTTCAAACTGCTGATCATTAAGCAACGACATGCATCAAATTTTGACAAAAACATTGATCAGTGTGATTAGTCATCTACTTCTTGTGATTATGAAAAATGTGAGGAATAATTTTCCATATGTCATTAAATACAAACCTCCCCGTCACATGCCCGTTCCACCCTAGGCTATTTGCTACAGATGGAAAAAACCTCATGTTCGCCACATAGCTTGTCTGTACATGCTTATGTAAGTTTTACTTCTAATCAGTAAAACTGGTGGGTGACAAAGTGACTACAAATGAATAACTCTATCAATAAATTGTGGCAAGCGTGATATTAATCAGCAAGGAAAAGTGTAGGATTAAAATATGAAGCTACTTGTTTATATCTGAGTGAAAGGAGCCAGACATAATGAGCTCACAGTGTATGATTCCATTTACATAAGATTCTGAAGCCTTCTTGCCATCAGTGTATCAGAGACCAGAGAATGAACCTGAGAACTCAGAGGAGCAGAGATGTCACAAAGAGACTACAAGAATGTTGGTGAACTATGGAATTTTTTAAATCTTTTTTTACAATAGGGTCACAGGTACTTAATACGTAAAACTTGAACTATAGATTTTAAATGATTTGTAAGTTATTGAATGCTCAATATGCTATAATAAACTTGTCAAATGAAACAAGGTGAAGGAGGCAAACTAATCATTAAAGTCCTTCCTAATTTAACTGATGTGACTTTTCAAGCAACTCTTTACAGCTGTTTGATCCAATGAGGTCATGGTGTATATGGACTATGCTTTCATAGTCTTTAATCAAGACAGAAAGAGTAAACTCTACACAGTGGAGTTATTAGATAATGGATTTATTAGTTAGCTAAAGCACAGGTGATATGTCACTTGCCAATTTTTAGAGGACCATATTGGATTGGAAATGAAAGTACCTGGAATCAATAAGGAACACAGAATAAATGTTCACTCTGGTCTCCCGTAGCTTTGTCTTATCTTCTTTCTTCCCTTTCCCTTGGTGTTCTGCTTCCATGCTGTCTCCTATCCTCACAGACACTTGTCTTCCTCTGTTCTCCCAGCCACTGAGTCTCTTTCCTCACCTCTCTCCCTCTCTTTCCTTCCCACCTCCTCTTCCTCTTCCTCTCTCTCTTCCTCTCCCTCTCCCCTCCCCTCCCTCATTCCGTGTTCCCCTCTCCTGTTACATTCTTTCTTTATCCATATTTAAGAAGGGTTATAGCAGCTCATTAAGGTCCGGAAACATTTGATCTGCCTCCTCCTACTTCTTTCCTTTGTGCACAAAATTAGAGAGACTGAAATTTAATTCTGGAAGCTGTTGGAAGCCAATACTGTTTCTTAAGGGGCAGAATTATATGATCAACTTTAAAGCTCTGAAAATTCAGTCTGCCTAGGAAATTATAATGGGAGATGAAGAGATTGATAGGAAGTAGAAAATAGGTTAAAAAGAAAATAAAGCTATAATAAAAGTAATAAATGTTTGAAGAGAGTAGCCCTTAATTAATATAAATAAAAGGACAAATAGGAGGTTTTGAGAGATTGCCTTTTCAGGCAATGAAAATCATGTGTTGGTGGACCATGTACTAATGATAAAAATGATGGATAAATTATGATTAAATTAAATTATTAATGTATATGAAAATTCAAAGAAACAGTATTTCATACAAATAATATATGCTGACAAGACAAAACATGCTGCTATCAGAAAGTTGTATATGTTCCTTTGTTCATTAATGAGATGAATGGAGAAATTTCACACAGACAATATGGGATGAAAGCTGCCTGTATATATAAAGTCCTGTGGATGCTTTGCTGGAAGTTTACATGCTGCTTTGTAAAGGCTAGAGCTGTGCAGTAGATGAAGCCATAAGTTGTTGTTTAGAGAGTCCTTAGCCAGTGAGAGCCATAAGCACAGCTAGTGTATAGCTGACAATGGAAGCCAAGAGCAGGTTGAAGTTATCCATGTTCTCCCTAATGACCAAGACAATTCACAGGGGGCTCCTCAGAACACTTACGTTGGAAGTGTTAGCTCCATAATAACCCACACCTGAAAGGCAAGAAGGAACACAAAAGAGACATATGACAGAGATGCAGACCAGAAAAGCTGGGGGAAATGAAGCTGCCAACTTGCCCTTTGCATATGAATTTGTGACTACCACACTTCAGATGAGGCAAGGAAAGTGGTTAATCTAGATGTGAAGGGCATAGGTGGGAGCAAAACTCTTTGTGACGCCTGGAGGCCTGATGTCTAATGACTCATCAAACACCGGTTATTTAATGGTGGTTGTTTTTTTACTGACTCTTTTTTTATTGGATATATTCTACATTTACAATTCATTTCCCTTTTTCTGGTTCCCCACCCCCAAGGGTCCCACATGCCCTTTTCCCTCCCCCTGCTCCCTCATCCACCCCCTCCCACCTCACTGTTCTTGTACTCCCCCACAATGATGCTTTGGTCCATTCTAGCACCAGTGTCCACTCCTTTCTTCTTGTCAGACATCACTTGGTATGTGATTTATGTCTTTGGTGTTCCAAGCTTCTAGGCTAATATCCACTTTTCAGTGACTGCATACCATCGGTATTCTTTTGAGACTGGGTCACCTCACTTAGTATGACGTTCTCCAGCTCCATCCATTTCTCTAAGAATTTCATGAATTCATTGTTTCTAATGGCTGAATACTCCGTTGTGTATATATACCACATTTTTTGTATCCATTCCTCTGTTGAGGGACATCTGGGGTTAGAAAGAGCAATTCTCAAGTTCATCTGGAATAACAAAAAACCCAGGATAGCTAAAACTATCATCAACAGCAAAAGAACTTCTGGGGGAATCAATATCCCGGACCTCAGGCAATATTACAGAGCAGTAGTATTAAAAACAGCATGGTATTGGTTCAGTGACAGGGAGGTGGATCAATGGAATAGGATTGAAGACCCAGAATTGAACCCGCACATCTATGGCCAATTGATCTTCGACAAAGGAGCTGAAAACATCCAGTGGAAAAAAAGATAGCCTTTTCAACAGATGGTGCTGGCTCAACTGGGGGTCAACATGCAGAAGAATGAGAATTGATCCACTCTTATCTCCTTGCACTAAGCTCAACTCCAAGTGGATCAAGGACCTCCACATAAAATCAGACACACTAAAACTAATAGAAAAGAAACTGGGGAAGACCCTTGAGGACATTGGCTCAGGGGAAAAATTCCTGAACAGAACACCAATTGCTTATGCTCTAAGAGCAAGAATAGACAAATGGGACCTCATAAAATTACTACGTTTCTGGAAGGCAAAAGACACTGTCAAAAGAATTTTTACTGACTCTTAAGGCCAGGATTGTAACTAATGTATAGAAACTCTACAGAGAACCCCAGTTTAAGGAGAAAACGTCTTCGTTTTGTGAAAAACCTTTGTGTAACTCAAAGGTTAAGTGGGAGTCTCTACACTTACTACTACATTGATAGAAATGGTCCATCTGTAGACAGCACATTCACCTGTCACCATCAATCAGACATATTTACAGGGCAAGGAATACAGCGTTAAATAAGACACAACTGCTAATATTAAGTAAGTTAACTAAAAGTGATCATTCTTATTGATTCAAGCTGTTCATTGACTAAACAAATGAATGTTAGAGTGGGAAGAATTTTTGACTTTTATTGAATACAAATGTAATTATTTCTGAAAAATATTCCTGATGATTAAGCACAATAAAAATATGTACTGACTGTAGTAGCAGCACAGTACAGAATAATATTGTTACTTCAGTTAAAAGTAAAGGGCTTATCTTCCAATTCAGGTTGTATGATTCCATTTCCCTTGGCTTTTATCACCCATTTCTAGGGGTCATAAGCTTCACAGAAGGAAGGAAGTTGCTAGCTGTTGATTTTTTAAATGATTCTGAGTTACTATGATTATAATTTTCTCCTGTTGTTGCCAGGGAGTCATAAATGTCACTACAAGTGTAATTTTTTGTTCTTATTTTGATTTCCATTGACAAAGCCTTTCCATTTCCAGCCACTTAGTGTCACCCTATCACAACCCAAATTATAGTCTAAATTACAAAGACAAAGTGCTCAGCCAGAGTGGAACTGCAAACTCATGGAGCAGAAATTGTTCCCTGGAGCACTGACTGGTCAATCTTTTATTTCCTTTCACAGTAATCATTCATGAGGATTTCTGGCAAAATAAAAAGATAAGAAAATAAATATTTCACTTCTTGGACATTTTGTTATGTTTGAAGTCTAAAGTCTATCTAATCAAACAAACTGAGAGTATGTTTAACATCTGAATAAATACTAAATGACTTTATGATTGATTACTAATTCTGATTATCATTATTAATTATCTGTTAACTATTTAAATTGTATATTATGTGATTAGTCATTGTTAATGGTTATCAATCAATTATTAATAATGTCTGAAGTATCTACAACCACTTTCTGGTTGAGATGCTAATAATGGCAAGCCCTTCAAGGTATTTTCTTCATCCTGAATCATAACTAGACAGTATATTGACAAAATATCCTCTGAACAATGTCTTTTGTAAAGCGAAAACATGCCTGATCTTTTATTCTGATAATGCAAGTCCTCAAGAGCTGGCCTTATGCCCTGATCATATCTACATGATAGCCTCTGGATGCCATCTTCAAACAGTCCTATATATCTAGACTTTGCTCCGGTTCTTAACTTTATGTGTCCTTAAGAATTCATCTCCAATATCGTCTTTTCTACAAAATCCACTGTAAAATAGGCATAACACTTAAAACACTCAATATCCCCTCAGAAGACTTCTGTCAGTTACTACTTCATAAGACTTCATCTCTTCATCCTTAGGATCTGATACACAATAAAAACCAAAATTGTCTATAAGTCTATTGATTTATCCCATATATCCTCAAGAAGCAAATGACGGTTCAGAGTATATCCCATATGTGGGAGGAAATAAGTTGGAATTAAAGAGGCAATGTTTTGCTATACACACTCTGACAGATATAGTCTTTTCTGCATATTCCATGTCTATTTTTCCTTACTTTAGGAATGTTGGCACACTGTCTAGGTTCCATGATGCGTCCCCTCAACCTGTAATAGGAATGACTCAACATAAATCAGTAATGGACAAGCCCATGTGAATTGGCATAAAAAAATTCCATAGCCCAGTGGCAGAGACTCAGCCCCCAGCCAGGGTAGATAATATGACCTGCTTGAATCAGAAAAGCATGATTATTTAGAACAATTTGGGCCATAGAAATGAATTGACTTTCCTGGAGTTGTGTCTTATCCACAATCTAAGTATAGGTAGTTTTCTAACAATAGATGCAAATAGCAAGTCATGTGTAGTCATTACTAAGTGTCATGGAAACAATAACATTGTTAAATTCTGCCCTCATCCATTATTTCTTCTAATCTTGAAGTAACAAACTATCCCAGACTCTACAATTTCTGAGGAAAAAGGAACACAGCCTTCTAACTGAGATTAAAGGGAAAAGTCATGTGATAAAGGAGTGAAAAGCCCAGAGCATGATCTCACAAAGGTTTTGGGAGTGTTTTTTGAAAAACAATTTTGGAACTTAGAATCCTATACTTTAAATAACTGATCAAAAAGGAAAGTCCCTTGAAATCTGTGCAAGGAGCTTGAAGTTAGAGATTACTGTAGGTCACATAATATGTAATACATCAATCAGCTCAGCTACTTAGCAACAACAAAGCTCATCCAATGGCTTTTAAAACATAACCAGAATTCACGTCCTGAGTTAATAAAGCAACCTTACCCATCTAGACTAAGCACAGCTTGTCAATTATTACCATAAACATTGGCACTTGAAGCAAATGTTTAACTCTAAGTTATGTCAGAGCACTTTTCAAAGTGATATAATTTGTGTTAAATCTGCAGAGGACTACATTTAATGGTTCATTTCAGACATGCTCTCTGAGTTGCTGGTACAATCTAGTAATGAGTGTAGGACAAACAAGCTTTTGCACTCAAAAACCAGGAGACACACAGTGTCCCAAGTTGCTGTTTGATTCATCTAACTGATTTTCCTTTGTAGCAGCCCAATGCCCTGTTTTCCACGGCACTTAAGTGAGATCTACCTAACATCTTCTCATATTTACATTGCTTTAGCATCATAAAACTTCAACACAAGGGACCTAAAAATTAAAGCTCCCTTTGACCCTCTCACATCAATTTGAAAGTGATATCACATGAGTAGGGATCTCTTCTCTCTTTCTCCCAATTTCTAGTAAATTCCACTGCCAATCAATCAAGCAGTTAATATAGTCATCTAGTATGGTCTAGGTACTCCAGATACACTGAATAAAACAAGAAAACACCCCTTATCAAGTTTCTACTCCAGAGCAGGGAGAAAAACAACAAAGAATTGTCATCCATTTGGTATTATGACTTGGTGTTCTCAAAAATTCTCTGGAAAATAAGGATCACAGAAAGAATCAGGATTATTGGCTGCCATATGATTGCCATGTCACATAGAGTGACCAGGACACATTAGCAGATGATACGGTACCACTCAAAAGAGGCCAGGGAGTCAGTCACTTTGAGGCATGCAGAGGTAATATTTCCAAAACAAACAATCAAACGAACAAACATGAAACCAAAGCAAGAATCCAGTCCTTTTGTGAGGGCAGGGGAATATCAGATATATTGAAAGAAAGTAAAAGCTAAACACAAAGATTAATAACTCTTTGGTCCCTTGCTTAAGCAGCATGCCTGCTAAGATTAGAAGGACACAGAGAAGGTTGGAGGGACCCCCATGTAGGGATGACTGACAAATTGATGAAGCATCCCATTAAAAGACACATAACTCTTTCCCTGTTAGACCAATGGTTAGTGCTGACTTCCACTGAGGTCTCTCTCCTGCTAGAGCCTTGCTCTACACCCCACTTCCCATGAACAAAGTAAACAGCTGATGCCTCCTTTTTGGTTGTCTGGACCTTCCTTTATTCACGTGTCTTGCACTCATACCTTTTATTTATTCCCACTTGATCCTTTGAGTTTTGGTCCCTCGCTCCCTTTGAACAGCTGGGATTCTATGACCTTTAAAGACAAACATCAATATGGCTTTGGAGCTTCAGGGAATTTGGGCTTTTGCTAGGTTCAGAATCAAGCCATGGTTTTCACAGTCAATAGTCTCCACCCATTTTGGTGTACTTCATTCTCCCTAGCTAAGAGAAGGCCTGGGCAAGTCAAAACAACTGAACAGACAAATGTCTGTGTGGCTGTGCTCTTGTTACAAATGTAAAGATGTAAGTAAGGCTCACCAGGCAAGCACTCAGGAACTCCAAAGGGCACAATTTCCTCTGTTTTCACAATAACAGTATGTGTCCCTTTTTTCTTCTCTCCCATTCTTCTCCAGATCTTTGCCTCCTGGATTCTTATATGCAAATGTGAGTGCATATGAACCTAAGTGACCTCATTAGTAGCAAAATCAATTGTCCATGTTCAACTAGAGTTCCCTGTGATTAGTTCACTAATACATGTCCATGCTCATAAGCACAGTTAGAGAGCTGTTTTAATGATATAGCATAAATAGCAAAGAAAAAAATCTGTGGATGGCTATTCTGATCCGGTGAGTTTCGTAGTTATGGTACCACAGATTGTTGTGTGAGATGCTGCCACTAGGGAAACTGGGTGAAATACTGGGTGAGATACAAGTTTCATACTGATTCTTAAAATATGTGGCTCTCCAATTACCTTCAAATAGAACATCTAAGAATAATTCAGGACAACTGTCATTCATTATCAACATTTTTTCACAAGACCACGTACCTGTGTTGATGCTTGTGAGGAAATACACAAGAAAGTACCGTGGTCCATCCCTGGACCATCCAGACCTCAAGAGTTTCACGGATAAAGGAGATAAAAGGAGTAATGAGCATGGCTTTAATGTCAGCAGAAACGGAGCTATGGCACTCAGCATCTCTGTGCCCGTAGATTGCATCTCCACTCAGTAGCTATGCCTCTAGCTAGCCCCCTGCTGCACAGTCATGCACCATTCGACAAGAATTACTTATTCCTCATAGCTGGTTGGTCATTGTGCCAGTTTCTATGGCTAACCCAAGCATTGAGCCCCTGTTTCCATTCCATCTCTTTTCTCATCATCTGGCCTTCCCTTCCTTCTCAGAAATTCTTAAGATCATTGACTTCGCTGACGGAAGTCAGGCTTCTGACCGACTAATAAATAAGTTCACCAGTGAAAAGCCTATTTTTCATTCTGTTTAATTACAGGCTTCAAAGACACTCAAAATGGAGGCTGTCTGAGGCACAAATAATACTGTAGGCTTGGTTTACTTTTCTCCTCTTGGCGTTGGCACTGAGCCCTTCCTCTGCTTTGAAATTCACCGCTGTGTCTGTGTCTGCATACTAAACAGACCATGGCTGTCACTGAGTCTGCTTCGCCTGTCCAGATGTAGTGCAAATAATCCAGGAGCCTTAATTCCAAGTTCAGAGCTGGAGTTTAGTTTCTAGCATAATCTATGTATGAAATCATAAATGGGCTCCTATACAATAATTAAAATGGAATTTGGTAAACCACTGTGGCTTGTAGGTTGCCCCACACTTCTGAATTCTAGATATTTGATTTCAAATTTTTCCTTCTAAATATGAATTCATAAAACATTTGAGTGACATGTAGATAAAATGTACATGTAGCAAATGGACAAGAAACTGATAGTAAAGCTTTTCCCTTCCACACTTCTTTCGTCTCCAGTTCTCTTTTACAACCACTTTTGACAATCTATGTCACATTCTGTGCATATACAAACATATGCAGTATATTTTACACAGGAAAAAAAAACCACTATGCCTTCCTTTTTTATATAAAAAAATGTAACATGCTATCGGCTGACTTCTATCATTTGTTCCTTGTATTTAAAAATAACACTAAAAGCCTTTTCTGCATCACTCTCTGTGTCCTTCTTAATTCCCAAAAATAAACATAATAGCCTTCTCCTATTCTGCTGCATGGATGTAGCCATTTTGTATTTTATCATGTTGCTGGACATTTGGTGCTTTAGTGAGCAGTAATGAAAAATTTTATATGTTTCATTTTCAGGTTTAAATAATGTAAAGATATACATTCTAGAAAAGTAAAGCTGTGGCGAAAGGGTTCTTTTCAATTTAGTAGATATTGTCCAAAAATTACCTTCTAATATTTTTAGTTATATATGAAAGGATGTATTTACTTATCCACCCCTTCCCACTGGGTTTCTAATCTTTAAATTTGCTAATCTGAACACTGGAGACACAAGGCTGAGGACAAGGTCTCACTCAAAATGATATGTAGGAAAAGAAGGACAAAGATGGCCTTCAAAGCATTGAGGATTGAATTAATGTTTACAGTACAAGATGTTATTTAAACAATAAATAATAAAAGAAAGAAAGAGAGAGGAAGGAAGGAAGAGAGAGAGAGAGAGAGAGAGAGAGAGAGAGAGAGAGGAAGGAAGGAAGGAAGGAAGGGAGAGAGAGAGAGGGAGGGAGGGAGGGAGGGAGGGAGGAAGGAAGGAAGAAAGAAAGAAAGAAAGAAAGAAAGAAAGAAAGAAAGAAAGAAAGAAAGGCCTCACCTGTTCCCTGGAATAAAATATGCACTTGAATACTGAAAGTTGTTCAAACAGCCAGCTGGCTTTACGGGTCAGCATTTTAAAGTCTTGACAAACAGGCCCTGGGTTTTGACCTTAACCTCCTTGAGCTCCTAGCTCCTGTGAGCATGCAGCTCACATTCCGTCCCTGGATGCCCTTTATTGGTCACCTACGCCATCATTAATGCACACTGCAGCAGGACACATGGCACTGAGCAGCTAACACATTCTGAGAGCATTAATAAGAGGGAGCCATAGTATCTGGGTACATCACTCTTTTTAGTATGTCAAGATCCAGTCCTTTCCGTGTCGCTTCCAAAATCCCAACTCTGGGATGCCTGTGTTTGCCACTATTCCAGGTAATCATTGAAACTTTTGGTAGCTTTTAGAGGTCTCTTCGGGGTTGATACTCTGATAGTTTGTCCTTTGTGTGATTTAACAACTGCATGTAAAGGATTCTCTTCAAGATGTTCCTAGCACTCCATGATTTATAGTAATTATTTTCCAAAAATGAAAGCCAGTATATTCATGACCTCAAGTCTCATTTCTTTGTTACTAGCTGCAATGCTGTTGAAATATGTGATGTAAATGTACACTTTACTTTGTTATACTTTGTGATGTTTTCAAACTCAGAAATGCTATTAACACAGAAATGCTATGGCTGTATTAATTTCCAAAATGTTTACCAATCTCTGCAACTCCCTGGATTCTTGACAGTTTTTCAATGCTGACTGCTGCAGAAAGAGCCATTTTTAGGTTTATATAGCTAGACTGTGGCAGCATCTTTTTGTAGTCAATAATGGCATCCTTGTATCACTGTTACTTGAATGCAAGGCATCTGAAAGATTGAAGCATACAGCATATTAAGATCTCCTTTCTCTAGTTCATAACAACTTGGGAGCCTGGCAGCTAATGCCCTGGCCCTTCAGAGGTAATAATGAGATACCATGCTCTTCTTACTAGGGTACAACCGACAGAGAAGACTAGGAAGTGACTTGAAAGGGAAAGGCTGGCTTAATTTGTTTTATCTGTTAAGCTAGATCCCAAATGGTTTACGTCTAATCATAAACAAAGTTTCTTTATAGACGGAATTTGAATGCTCATTTTCCTCCCGGTTAGTATGCAAATCTCTTTGCAGCATTCTAGCAAAAGAGAATACAACTCATTTTCTGTGCTTATAAATTGTTCATTATCATGCTCTCTGATGGCCAACCCATAGCTCCATATGGCATAAATACTAGGTGCTAAAAAAGGCAGGTTTGTGATGAAAGCGAAAGCACATATTAAATACAAAAAAACCCCAAGCTTAGCTCTTGAAATTTAGTAACAATTTATTTGTGCTTATATTTACATGTGATAGTCTGGAAAATAAATGCTTCAACTGACCTTACCAACCCTCAGTGCTACATGTAAGTGATGTTTGAAAAGTCTTCTCATTGTACAAAGGAGTGCCAATTCATAGAGTCAATAACATACAAAAACAGTCTTTAAAAAAAAACATCTTTTCTTGTGATTGTGGGTATGCAATGTTGTAGTATCCAAGGTTCAGCACCTAGAACTAAGATAATTTTGTTAGATTGCTGAGAATTTTGGACCTCTTAAAGGTTATTTATTTTTTTCTTTGATAAATAGGTGAGAAGGTTTTATTTTATTTCACCCAAACAGGAATATCATATGACCATAAATTTACTTCAGAAATTAGAAGCACTCCCTTTATATGTATATTTAACTACTATTAAAAGTTATAGGATTGAGTTCTGTTTCCATTGACTGGGAATGTTTTTCCTTAACATGAAAATAATACCTAAATAATGACCCTCCTGCCTCTCACTATAATGAGAAAACAAAGAAACTCAAGGGTCCCAGTGGCTCTCTAGATCAAGCAAAGTCTACAGAGAAAACAATATACTTACTGTTCAAATCCATCTCCTGTACTATGCAGAGGAATTTCAGTAGATTTCCTGCTCCTACTGAATTTAAGAATCTACCCAGAGACTATTTTCTTTTCAATTAAAACTCTGTGCACCAACAATAAACGGTGGTGCAAAGCTTTTAATTAAAAAAAAAAAAGAAAAGAAAAAGATGTAAAAATCACACTGTCTCCAGGCACGACTTTCATTAAAGGATTAGACCAATACAATACTGCTTGAATTTTATTGTTCTAAATATGTGTTTCAGCTAGTGCTTTCGGATCTATCCTGTGAAGAAAATAAAATGTAAGTAAATAACAAAATATTCTGTTTTCATTTAGCATTTGAAAAATTCAAAGAATCAGCAGACTCAAGTCATTTGAAAGCCCTAAAGATAATCATGTTTTTAAAAAATTCGCGATTTCTAAAAGCAAAGCAAAACAAACAACACCCAAAAAGGGGGGGAGGGAAAGGGAAAGGGAAAGGGAAAGGGAAAGGAAAAGGGAAAGGGAAGGGAAAGGGAAGGGAAAGGGAAAGGGAAAGGGAAAGGGAAAGGGAAGGGAAAGGGAAGGGAAAGGAAAGGGAAAGGGAAGGGAAAGGTAATTATCATTGTGATCACTTTATTGAGTAAAGAAGGAGCTCATGGATCTGGTTCTTTAGGTTTCTCCTTCTGTGAGGTTTCCACGGTTGTTAGGGCACAAAAGAACTGGGATGTTCTCTTCCTTTACCCCCAAACTGATAAGTATGGTGATTTCAACAGTTTCAAAGCAGTTCATTTTCAAATGTAACTAAATGAGCCCACATTTTATCCTGCTTGATGCGTGCATTTCAAAGGGCATCGGATGCGAATTGTGTGAATAATTGATTCATTTCATTACTTCTTGGGACTTAATGGCTCTCAGAATTCTATTCAGGAGATGAGGAGGTGCCATTAATAATGCTGATGATGATGAATGGGAACTGTAATGCAGTGTGACTGAGCGCAAGTGTCAGGAAAGCACTTCTGCCAAGCGCTGAGCTCTGGGTGGAGTCCTCTGCCAGCCAGCTGTTTTCAATTATCATTGCCTCAGACTCTCCCAGCCCTGTCAGTGGGCAGTCCCTCAGAAGCAGGAGCAGGCCAAAAGGGAGCTGTCCTCAGCCCTGGAACCATTCACAGTTTCAGATCCTCTTGGTGATGGTCTCTTCAGTATGTGTTGCTCTTTCAGCATCTACATGTCCCCTCATTGCTGCTTCTTTGTATTAATTTTTGGATCTACGATTGTTCTATCTCTTCTGCACCGTGACTGAGTGATTCTTCATAGTGTTTACTGGACTCTGGGCTTCAAGGCTGCCCACATGTAGTCTCCTTATTTTCTCCCTTTAACAGAGAATAATAGACACTGATGCCTGAGATGAGCTTTAAATGTTGACTCTACTCTCCAATCATTACAAGGAAGGCACTGGGAAGCCTGTTAGAGCTTCCCGGCTACTGCTTTCCCTTGATATTGAAGGGCCTGTGAAGAGGAGGGAAATAATCAGTCCATAGCCTGGTTTTAACTGATGGTTAGATGTGAGCTTTCTTTGGTAAGCCATTTTACATCTCTGTTATATTTACCTTCATTTATTTTCTGCTGAGTAAAAATTTTAAAAAGTCGCCTCAACTAACATTCAAAATAGTAGGGAAGAGAGGTAGAGAGAAAAAAAAAGACTGATATTCAAGATAAATAATATAAAAGACGAATACCATGCTCAAGATGGTGTTAGCTGGATGAGTCTGTAATAAAAGATGTGCTATTTTAGAAAAAAAAAAAAAAAACAGAAGTGCCACATCCAAACAAGATTCTCTTTGTCCACCTGCATATATTGGAGAGTTAATTTAGAATTATTTCTTTGATCAAAGACCCTTGTTTTAAATACCAGATCAAAAGGATCATCCATTCTAGTTTTTTAGTGAAAGAGTAGCACAAATCCACTCATGAAAAAGATCCACAGACATGGTTAACTCTAAATGTTCTTTAGAAATGAAAAAACATAAGAGAGAAACAACTGGCCCAAAGTTTATGTGCAAACAAAGAAGGAGACCTATATTTGGATGTCAGGGAGTACAGGAGAGACAATAATCAGAAGGGGTGGGGCAAGCTCACTCTGGTGAAGGCCTGATTAAAATGAAATGCATTCTGGTTACCTGGCAGCCATGTTTTAGTACATCAACCATGTTTCAAGACTTTCACAAGCAGTTTATATACATTATAAAATGATCTACTATTAGTTCCTCTTAAATTTCCTTTTAACCACTGGATATTTTTCCAATTTTGTTTGAGTTACTCTTTTTGTATTCCTAGATGGATTTTTAGTGTAATGTTTAATGTAAATAATATATTGGGGAATAAGGGGAGGGAAGAGGACTTAGGGGACTTTTGGGGAGGGGGGATCCAGGAAAGGGGAAATCACCTCAAATGTAAATAAAGAATATATCGAATAAAAATATTCAAAAAATGGACATAGTAATAAATGGCTTTCAAAACTCTTAAAAAATGAAAAATAAAAAATAATAAATAAATAAATAAATAAAATAAAAAATAATAATACATTGTTCTCCTTTTTAATCATCTAAATATTATTATTGATTATATTAAATAGCACATATTACAACCCCTTTCATTTTAATTAGTTATACTTTTAAATCACTCCTCCCCCTATAAATAACCAAGTATGCGGTCGAAGAGTACATAGTTAACAAAATTATGTACTATAGTACATAATTAGCAAAATATGAATATGATATATAATATAAGTTACTTTGTAAATTAATTGCCACAATAGATTTCCTAATGAGATGTCAACAATCAGTTTGGATCAGTAGGTTGAACATTTTGTTTAACATTAGGGAAAGGTCAAGGTGTGATGACACATATTTATAATCTCAGAATTCTGGGGGAAGGCTGAGGTATAAAAATCTCAAGTCAAGGACAGCTTGGGCTACATAACCATTTCAAGGCCATCCTGGGGTAAGAAGTAAGACCATGTCATAGGATGCAAGGACATAACTAAATAACATAGGAAAGCAAATAACAGACAAAATTTAGACTTGTACCAGAACGGAGAATACAGTGTTTAGTATTTCTACAAAAAAAGCATATTCATATCTAACTTTTAATTCAATTCCTGGTATATTTGGTTAAGTATTTGAGCGATAAGCAGTCTGTGCTTTTTGTGGAAACCATGCAATTTACAGTCAAGTTCTAGATGACATGATTTGCTCCTCTCTCACTTCCAAATTATTACAGATGAATTGCACACTGGCTCATGTTGAGAAATGATTGTTCCAAAAAACGTAGCTCATGAAATTGGTTATTTCATTTATTCTAAAAATATTCTGAAGATTGTTTCCCCTTGTTAGCAGAATTTCCTACAGGTTTTTATCCAAGGAATGGCTGTCCAGTGGGTGAGCAATGCTCCTTCCTCTATTCCACATGCCTTTCTTTCTCCCCTTATGTTAGTTGTAGGGAGGAAGAAGGAGGAGGGGCAGGAGGCCAGAGGCATAGATCAGCCCCACTGCTGTGTGCCATAGTTTCAGCATTCAGCCAGCAAATGGATATCACCTTTTGCCTATTTTCCTTTTAGATACTCTCCCTGAACTTGCTTCTTAAATCCTTTCCAGCATTTCTTTAAAGTATTATGGAACAGAATACTGGGTGTAGACTCCATATGGAGATACAGAGCATGCCATTCCCAGTTGCAGTATCACAGGGTGCTAAGGGGCAAGAGACCATCGCTACTTCATTTCTATTTACGTTCTTGCGCCTTCAGAGCTAAGCCATACAAGTCGTTTCGCCTATATCTGGGTCTCTCAATTTTACAGAGAAGCAGAGTAATATATTCCTTCGTTGTGTCACTGATGGTTGAAAGTAAGTTATTTCACATGCAGCTATGCACCTGGTCCAGAACAGTTTCTGCTGTGGGAAACACTGGATGATGGAAACCAAGGAGAGCCCAGCAGCTCTCCGGGTTGCCTCTTTGAAGTCACCATATGAACAAATTTGCAACTTCAGTTCATAGATTTACAGCACAGGGAGAACAGCAAGGGTCAGTCTAGCCATCTGTGCAAGCGGGAATCATTCCACAACATCCAAATGAAATAGAGCCTGGGGTCTCCGGTGTACAGTGTATTTCCTTTGACATCTACTTGGAGAGACTTCTAATCATTTCAAGTGTTTCCTTAAATCTTTTTTTTTTTTTTTGAGACAGGGCTTCTCTGTGTAGCCCTGGCTGTCCTGGAACTCACTCTGTAGACCAGGCTGCCTGCCTCTGCCTCCCAAGTGCTAGGACTAAAGGTCTGCACCACCACTGCCCCGCAGCCTTAACCCTTAAAAACAAGTAACTCTTTCTTTTTTTCTACATCTTTTCTGTTTTACCTGAAATTTTTAAATTAAAAATTTTAAATTATTTATTAACTTTACCTCATAATCTCGCCCGCCTTTCCGCCCAGTCTCCCCCGTCACATGGCCCCTCCCCCATCCCACTATCCCCTTTTCCTCTAAGAAGGGGAGGCCCCTCTGGATACCAACCCACCCTGGCACATCAAGTCAAGGCAGGACTGTGCACACCCTCTCCCACTGAGGCCAGCCAAGGCAGCCCAGTTAGGGAAACCGGAGCCATAGAAGGGCAGCAGAGTCAAGGACGGCCCCTGCCCCCATTGTTGGGGATCCGCATGAAGCCCAAACTGTGCATCTACGTATGTGAGAGGGGCCTAGGTAATTTCTTTATCTTTCATACACGCATACAATGTGTTTGACTCCAGCCTACCCTGCCAATTCTTCTCCCACCTTTCCTTTTCCACCTTCTTACATTTCTCTTCCCCCTCTAGGGGTTTCCCTGGCTCTTTCATACCCAGTGAGTTGAGTGAGTGCTGCCTGGATGTGCGTGGGTGGTGGGTGTGGGGCTTTATTTCCTGGAGAGTGAGCTGTCTCTCAGAGCTTGTATGCTTCAAGAAAAGTAGCTCTTCCTCTCTAGTGAAGAAAACAAAAGCTAACAACTGTCAATAGCTCCTCACACACTGTGGGACGGCATGAGCTCATTCCCTAACCATGCTGGGAATTTGTCTGGTTTTGATATTTTGCACGTTTTGTACATGTGGGCCCAGTCATTGTGAGTTCTTGTGTCCAACTGCCACTTCTATCAAATACTATTACACTACAGATGTTCACTCCTCCCAGCTCTTACATTCTTTTTGTTGTTGTTGGTGGTGGTGGTTGGGTGGGTGGTTTGGCTTTGGTCTTTTGTTTGTTTGTTTGTTTGTTTTTCAAGACAGAGTTTCTTTGTGTAGACCAGGCTGTTCTGGGACTTACTGTGTGGACCAAGCTGACCTCAAACTACGAGATCCATCTGCCTCTGTCTCCTGAGTGCTGGGACTAGAGGTATGTTCCACCATTGATCTTGCTCTCTTTCTGCCTGCCCTCCCCCTCCCCCCAGCTTCCATGATGATCCCTGAGCCAGTGTGATAAAGCTACCATTTTAAACTTGCACTCTGCACTCTCTTTCTTTTTAACTTGATGGGTAGCTGGATTAAGAGTAACATCAGCATTCTAGGACTACTATTATTTGATGATAACTTTATTTTTAAGACTACAATCTTCCTCTACTTTGAGAATATTTAAAATTGGAGCCATTATAATGTTGTTAGAGTTTATTTAAGGGCTCAAAAGTTACTTTTGAAAAACACAATTGGGAAAAAACTGGAATCCAGGAAAAAGGAAGCATGTCACGCTAGTCAGAAGACCCATCTTCTAGCTTAAGACTAGTTCCTGAACAGCGCTGTAGGTTCTTCTGAATTCTTCAAGTGCTGGAACTGATGTCCCTTATACTCTGGATCTCCAGTAAAAATGATCAGAATGAAATGCACAGAACCTCCACAAGGGGGTGCAAAGGGCTCAAAGGAGAAAAAAATGAGGTTGGGTGTGTTAACGCTTAAATCTGTGTTAAATGGCTCAACAGTTTCAAAGAACAAACAAAATGAGGTACTCAGCATTTATGGTTGACTATGTTATACGGACCATCTGAAATGGAAAAGGATACTGGCAGAGATTTCTCTTTGGAGATCAAATTCTCCATATGCCAAGCCAGGAGCTTAGAGGTGAAAGATCTAAAGCAAGAGTTGCTGGTTTCTTCATAGCTTAGGTAGCATACTATGTTTTTAAGATTGTTGCATTTTAGTACTTTAGAATTTTGTCATACGCACACACATACACACACACACAGATGACTACAAAAGCCATATATATGTGTGTGTGTGTATATATATATATATACACATATATATGTATATGATTTCAAATTATAAAAGTATATACCTTAGATGAGGCTCTACAAGAACAATGAAGCCCCTTGTTTGTCCAATGGTTCCTGCTTTACTAGGATGGTTTGACTACTTGATCTTAATTCACTGTGCTCAGCTGGTAAAATGTTCACTGTACAGACATTAGCACCTGGGCTCAGTCCTCAGAATTGTTGGCGATGATACCACGTCCCTTATAAGACTTGTCATTGGTTATTTTCAAGCTCCTTCTCTGATGCTCACTTTTCTTAGAATCCTTTCTAAAGTTAATTTCAATTTCCCAGTTTTCTCTTAGCCATGTGTATTTATGAACACTGCTAGCCTCTGTAGGTACCCCCAAATAAAAACATACCCCAAATCCAAAGCTCAAAAAAATCTAAAAGCTAAATCAAATTTTGCTATAGTAAAAGATAATTTGTGTCTTTTATGTGTGGCACAAAACAAAAAACCAAATACAAACAAACAAATAATAGCTATGATGTGTCAAATATGACTTCTGACTTATGTCCTGGAACACTAGTGTACCACCTCCTGAAGAGTGCTGGCAGTCATACATTATGAACGCTTTCAAGCTATAACATGTTCAGCATCTCTTTAAAGTTGCCTGAAGACAGCATGGCTATAAATGTCTCCATTGCAGGAGCTGCCTACTATCTAGTGACCAGTACCACTGTGTACTTCCAGGACACCATGACAGTGTTGATGTATCAAGTTATAAAGGAAGACCCTCTATGTGAAGCACACTATGCCTCCCAGCACAGACAAGGGCAAAAAGCAACCACAGTCTTCACCAAAATGCCACAAAACAGTCTCTAGGGCACATGCTGAAATTCTGTTCCACTTGGGCCAAGTCTGTACAGTTTAAATCACTCCCAACAACAAATTCTTCCATATTCTTATTAGAATAGCCCTTTAAGCCCCACTTAAAGCATTCCACTGCTTTCCAAATCTTAAGTTTCAAAATTTACATTCTTCCAAACAAAAGCATGGTAAGGTCTATTACAGCAATCCCCTTATCCCTGGTACCAAATCTGAGTTGAACATACACTTGTATGTTCACACCTAAGAAGTTAGTCCCACTGATTCTAAACTCACCTTGAAGAATTTGAATTATAAAGTGCTCCATCTGTCCAGCTGGAAAAGCAGAATAAGAATGGTGCGGTGATTATCATCTGATGCTTCTGACATTTTGTACATAAAGTGTTCCTAACTAACATCTCCAGGCTTCAGAATATCAACTTCTAGAATCAAAGCTTTTATTTATTAAAATTTATTTAAACATCTAGTGCAAATCTACTTGTCTTCTTGGTGCCTTGAATGATGTAGAGAGAGGGTAAATATTTCTTAGTATATTGGGAACTGTTCTGTAGGAGAATGAGTAGGTGGGTATTCTGGGAAAATGGATGTGTTGTGTATAAAGCTTAAGGCCTAAGAATGTCTTCAGTTGTCTAAAATTAGACACTTAACTCCTCTTTCTGTATTACCAGGTGTGAAAATTATGATGAGCAGTATTTCAATGGCTGGTATATCTGGTAAGGTTCTCTTCAAACTGTTATATAAAACATGTGGCTGTCTATCCACAGATCTGGGTAATTTGAAATAGCCAAGCCCCTCAAATTGTATCTTATTACAAACACTCACTCCTTCTGTCTTTGACATTTTTTCTGTCCCTCCCTTCCCTTGAGGATCCCTGAGTCTTAGGGACACAGGTATGATATACCTCCCCAACTCAGATCTGCACACTCTACAGTCTCTCTCTTTACAAGGTGATGAATGATTAATTTAAGACTAACACCAGCATCCTGGGGAAACACAGCTGAAAGAAAATTGTGCGAGTATGAGTCAATAGTTATAGAAATATCAGGTTCAGGGCAGTGTTTGCTAAATGACTCCTAAAGATAAAGAATCTATTGTTTATAAGATTCAGAATCTATTCTATCTAGAGTTTGTTAATGATAAAATAATTATTCCCTCTTGAAAACTTTCCAAATGATTCTTCCACTTCTGGTTGTAAAAGCCATCCAACATAGCCAAATGTGTCTTTAATGAGATATTCCTCCAGAAAATTTAAAATAGTTCTTCTAATTCCCTAAATCAAAACTTGCATATTTTTCAAACTTAACATTAACAATTCTGTTAACAAAACATTCAATTCCTCAAAGGCAAAGACCCTGTCTTCTTTATCTTGAATCTTTAATCCCAACATCTCACAGAGGTATATTTGTTTAAATACTAATTAATCCAATGAATAGAATGTTGAATAAAAGAAGGAAAAGACAGGAAAAGAATGGGAGAAAGACAGAGTGACTTCGCTTTTTAGATTACCCCTCCAGTTTTCAAGGAACAAATTATTGCCACCAGCTATCAGCACCAGCCCTTCCTGAGGACACAGCAATGGACGGTGATAGCAGATTCCTCCAAGAACTTGACATTCATATTTGCATTCATTAGCTCAAGTGTAGCTGAGACCCTGTGTACTTCCCAAACAGTGACAGATGACGCTTAAACTTCTACATGCTCCACCTCAGTTTTCCTCTTATTTTGGTGTTACCAGGTTCTTCCTGCTGATTTTCTTAGTGGTTCTCCTTTGTGGTGTAGTGCTTTTCTGTCTGCAGTGCTGGCTGAAAAGGTGCGGAATCGATCCTCCCAGACGCACCATAGCTGTTTATGCTGTTGGAGACTTGGATCCAGTTTATGGTGAGTTGCTGACATCCTTCTGGATTTCTCTATGAAATCGGGAAAAGCTATCTTTGCAAAGCACATTTACACACTTAGAAAATGCTTAACTATTGGGAGACTCAATAGTATGTATTATAGAGAGAGCATACAAGATCAAGCCCAAAAAGAGACAGCACAGAGAGCATAGGCCTCACAGAATCATCGAAGAGAACGGTGAAAGAGCCTAAGCAGTTTATTCAATCAACAAATGAATAGAAATGTGGGGAGGTAAACGCTCCAAATGAGTGGGAGCTCTTATGTTTCAGAAGAGCATCTCTTAGCTTTGATATCACTCTTTCCTACCCTGTAGTTAGAGTCTTAATTACTAAGCCCTTGCCAACTCATTTAACACATCTCAAATAACACTGAACCACTTTTTCAGTTGCCAGTGGAGAGTCTGAAACCATATGGATTGGGCACAAGACAGTCAGCTCTAATGTACTTGCCCTGCAACACCTCTAAGGAGTCAGTCCTGATTCTGCCAGTGCCCATCCTAAAAAAAGAGCTCCCATTCATTTGGAGTGTTTGTCTCCCCACATTACTATTTGTTTGCCGATTGACCAAACTGCTTTAGGCTCTCCTTCATTCTCCGCGATGAGTCCGTGAGGAATATGTTATCTCTGCTGTCTCTTTTCTTTTCGGGTTTGTTCTGTCCAAAATTATGGCCTGGTCATCATTTTCCAGTTTTCACACAGGGAAGAAAACAGGGAGGGGAGGGTTGGTCGGAGCAGTCAGTCTTATCTGTAAGCAGAGTGAAAAAACACTTGAGGGGTTCTGTGTGGCTATGGTTGGTCATCATTTCTTCACCTGTAAGCATTGTCCTTTTATCTAGAGATAGAGATTTTCCCCTGCCAGGTTTTACGTTATCACACAGCTGACCAAAGTGTTCTTGATTAAAAATTACTTTGGCTACCTTTCAGAAACTTGGGCCAGTGTGGAATTTTCAGTATCTAAAACAGAGAAGTAAGCAACTAAGTTAATGGGGCAAAAAACAAAAACAAATGCAAAAATTTAAGAGTTTAACTTCCACATGTATTATTAAGTGTCTATGGCAAGCTCAGTCACAAAAGGTGTGTGTATATATATATATATATATATATATATATATATATATATGTATATATATACCATCTTCCCCAACTCTACAATGCTCAGGGGACATTGCAGAAGAGAGGGTCAAAGGATTGTAAGAGCCAGAGGCCAGGGAGAACTGGCACAAAGCAATGTCTTTTAGAAATGACAGGATGCTGCACTCAGGAATCTGAGGCAGCTATGGCTGAGCATGATCAAGCCAGCTAGCACTCCAGCACGGAAACAGGACAGGTATGCAAGATCCCATTCCTAGATGAGGACCTATGGACAATTAATGGCTGAGTAAATTTTCCTTAATGTTATTGCCCCTGGTAGGCTAAATATGCTCCGATGGATGGTCCCTACCAATGCGTCAGAAATGAGACTCAGTGGGTTATTAAAGATAGACAAGGAGGACAGGAAGTTTGGAGTCGGGAGGGAGGTGGGCGTGGATCTGGGAATGGTGGGGAGGTGGTGGTGGATCTGGGAATGGTGGGGAGGTGGGGGTGGACCTGGGAATGGGGGGAGGTAGGGGTGGATCTGGGAATGGGGGGAGGTGGGGGTGGATCTTGGAATGGGGGGAGGTAGGGGTAGATCTGGGAATGGGGGTAGACCTGGAAGTAGTTTCCAGAAGGAACTGAAGTAATTATGATAACTTACACATGAATGAGATTCTTAAAGAATTAACAAAAATATACTAAAAAGAAAAACATGCAGTGAGTCTTACTTTCTATACCGTTCCCAGCTTGAAGTCATTACTTAAACAAGAATAAGCCACTATCAATTTGAGAAATTGTTGTTTGGAAAGGATAATTAAATTCTACAACAACAAATAGATATTTCTCCTAAAATAAAAATCACTTTTCATGTAGTATCAAGAGAATTATGGTCACTAAGCCTAACAAAATGTTTGTCAAAGAGATATTCATGGAAATATTGATCTCCTTTTCTTTATTGAAATACTTATTTTAAAATGTTATTTTCTTTCTTCCAAGTAAACTTTTATTTCTAAAGGCGAATACATAGCCTTATTTTCCTGGTCTTTCTCTTTTTGTGAGGAAAACTCTTCCACTAGGCCACCTTAAATTTTAAGAATACTTGCTCGCTATATTTGAAATATCATACTTCCTGACTATTCTGTTACAAATTTATTTTAAGGCTTGTTATAGCCATGATTGTGTAATATTTTTCTACTTACTGCTAAATTGCAGTTCACATACGTGATATTAAACTTGCCTGAATAGCATCAGAGTGGGAAAACACACACACACACACACACACACACACACACACACACACACATTAAATCTAACACATTGCATCAATAACATGCAGAGATGGCCCTAAGACCCAGGCCTTAAAATTATAGCCTCTAGTTACGCTGAAGCCATTATAAACATAGATAGATAGATAGATAGATAGATAGATAGATAGATAGATAGATAGATGGATAAATAAAGAAATAAATAAGAAAGGCAAGAAAAGCATTCTTTTTTATTTAAAAAAGGTAATGTTTATTTCAAATCT
Source organism: Apodemus agrarius (assembly GCA_964023405.1). Taxonomy (NCBI): domain Eukaryota; kingdom Metazoa; phylum Chordata; class Mammalia; order Rodentia; family Muridae; genus Apodemus; species Apodemus agrarius. The sequence goes on from OZ030018.1 coordinate 74,332,270, forward strand.
ATCAAGTCCTAAACAGTAATTTGAGACTTTTCAGATCTTATCTCTATTTCATAAATGTCAGCTTCAGAAAGTGTTCCTCAGTTCCCTCAAGGGCTATTCCCTCTCTCCCCTAGTGAATGTATTACTAGACCTTTGCTATTAAATGGAGATAGGGAACTTTTAAAGTCAGGTGCGACTACTCATATCCTAGCCCCCTTCTCCCATGATACAGAGCACTGCTTAGGAACATTTTAATATTTGAGGGGACACGCCCGATTATAGGGGTTTCATTCTGGGATCTGAATTCCTACCACTTTCCATCCTGTCTTCCAAGCCTAGTGTTAAAGGTTCTGGGTCTTACTTTTAAAGAACTATTTAGCCCTCTTGCGGAGTCTTTTCTATTTCTTTGCATCTTGGAGGACAGACTCAAGTGTTTCTTCTCATTGATACTTCTCTTACCAACAAGGCAGCCTTGCCTTCTGCTGCTCCTCCCATAGCCTGTCTGAGGGTGCTTACCCTGCTGAGAAGGCAGTTTGTTTTGCAAATGTTGACCTAGAGGCATGCCTGCCTTTCGGTATTCTTATTTCTCTTGGCTAGGACAAAATACAGAAGAGCAATTTAGACAGTGGTAAACTCTATCATTCTAAGGGTTGCTAGCTAATAATTTCAGGAAGTAAATTCCAGAGATTATTTTAAGACAATTCACATCCTAGACCCATACTGTATTTACCTACTAGATGAGAATTTCATTATATGTGCACACTCTGAACATACCCCTTTCCCTTTTAATTATTTACTATCCCAGGAAATAAGAGCCCTCCCTGATCTTCTAGCTCCTGGAAAACACTGTAAGGACAAAATGAACTATCTCTACCTCCACATCTCCTCCACAGGATGTCCTCACAGCAAGTTTGATGTGTGAGTTGTAGGCACATCCTTTGTTAAGAAAAGGGAATAAATAGATAGAAATCCCTTGAGTGACATTGATGAGCTATGAGAATACAGAATAGGGCTCCTGACTCACTTCCATCTCTGACACAGAGTTCCCCTACCCTAGGACACAGGATGCAGAAAGTGGGTCATTAGAAGCATCTTAGTGGATGCAATCCATTTGATGTATTAACCCTCACTTACTCCTGGACCTTTACTTTATTTCTTCAAAAGTTATTTCACTTTAATACTACTACTTATTGCATATATTAATTGCAATTGCCCTGTTATTCTGACATGAAGGGTCAAAGATTTGACACTCAGGAGCTCGAAAACATTGCCCTCAAAAACTAAAAGCCAAGAGGAAAATTTTAACTGATGATTAAAGGCTAGAACTGTCTGAACTTTGCTATTACTAAAATGTATAAAATAGGCAATTTTATATATAAGTAGCATTTCCTGCCAATATTACAATATTACAACCCAATATTGCTTGGGTTACCAATTTATTAGATTAGAAATATGAAAGATAAAAAGTAGGCACAGGGCTCTGCATACTTATAAAGCATGCATAGGGAAGGTGTTCCCAATGTCTGATGAGACTTTAAGTCTGAGAAAGATCACTGAGATCTCAGTCAAATGCATGAGGTGAAAAGAGCCTGCTGTAGAAATGGCATCTTTTCACAGTGCTCAGATAAATGGATCCCACTTCTTTCTTAGGAACTTTGCATGTGCATTAGGTGTTCTAGAGTCAGATGCCTCCCTGTGTGTATCCAACAGAGAAGACCTTGACATTTAATGCACTCAGTCTTCCCTGTGGTGTTCATGCTTGCTAGGTAAAGTTCATTATTCATGGGAAAGGAGGACATAATCCCTCTGGCACATCCTGCTGTGGGTCACGTGGTGTATCCACTGTGTTCATCTTATCAAGTCCAACTGCTTGAAAGTCTTTGGAGTTACAACCTTTAGAAAGCCAACTCAATTAAAATTATGTAAGCAGTGAGGATCTTAATACAGTCTGACTGGTACTCCTCTGAAAGGAGATTAACATGGAGACTGGAACAGGAACAGAACAGAGGGAAGCTGCTGTGAAGATATGAGGGTGATGAGGAGGGTGGTCTCAGGAGGCAGGAGCCCTGCTGACTCCCGATTCTGAATATCTCCTCAAGAGTCATGAGGAAAGAATTCTGCTGATAAAGCCACCCAGTTTGTGGTACATTTCTGTGGCAGCCCTAGCAAACTCCTTCACACTCTCAGCAGGGGAAGGGTTGCCTAAGAATAGGAGGACTTCAAGAAGGTCAGGAGTTAAAGAAGTAGAAGACAAGGAGCAAGAATCTTGTTTGGTATTGGAGATGCATGAAGATTCCTGGCCATCGGTTCATTTCATAGAGATTTTAAACAATCCCTTCCTGCACTGCTCTGAGCCCACTTCTTGTTCCAGGATCTAGCTAGATTCTCATGGGTAGTTTTCGTTTCTTTGTCATCCTCATCCCTACACCACACTGCCTTCCATGTCCAACTCTGCATCATATCTCTGCTTCTGTAAGACCCGAAAGAAAAACGGGGGCACCCCAGCACCCCATGCCTCGGAAACAGTCACGCCAATCACTCACGAGAAAAAGTCTTGATTCAAAAAGCAAGAGGTTTTAATTCCAGAGCTCTGGGGCCACAGCCATCTCCCACTTGAGGTAGAGGACAGTGAACACTGGGTGCAGAAGCACGACTGCTTTTATAGATTTACAGCAAAGCCCGCCTATATAAGCCACTCCATAGCTTCCAAGCCAATCAGTTTAAACCATCTGAGCCCACACTCTCTGAGAACCAATCAGCCTCCCACAGAGGCCGGATGAACTAGTTAAGTCATTTCCACTTATGTAGTCACCACACACAGGGTCGCGCGCGACAGGTTTACGCATAGCATCACATGCGTAATTCCCATTACGCATTTCCTGTTACAGGGCCAGGATTACGCATTCAAAGCCCACCCTCCCCCACTAGCAGTAGGTGTTGGGGACCTGAGCGCCCCCAGGCATGAGCCCCGCAGACCCCACAGTGATTCTGCCAGCCCCAGCCGCACTTGTCCTCACCACAGCCACTCCACGGAGGCAAGACGGGAAAAGATGCCAGGGACACTCCCAGCCCGAGGTTCGTGGCTGGACCCTGGAGGCAGGTGTGATGTGCGCACACTTCCAGGTCAACAAAGAGTGGGCTGAACCTCTGCTCCTTTGGGGTCACCCAAGACTCAGGCACAGGGACTGGGGATTCCTAGCCTACAACCTTATCCTTTCACTACAAACCAGGACAAAATGCATTCAGGCCCTTAGGTCTCCTTAAGTGTGATCAGCTGTGAACCAGTTTCTCATTTGATCTAGTCCCTTTCTCTCAGGCTTTAATCCTAGAGTTATGTAGTTTTTTTTTTCTACCACTTGAATTAGGAGTAAAATGACACCTTATTTGAATGTTACCTGTTATATTATGTTATTAATGTTTTGGAAGCTTGACTCTGATTGGTAACTCTATAGAAAGTACAGATTTGCAACAGTTTCCTTCTCCTCATTCCCTTTCTCCCTTCCCAGCAAATGTGGAGAATAAGAACACACAGTGAGTCACTTCTTAAAGGAATCCATGCAAGTTTTAACTAAGGGCAGGACAAGGATCACATCTCTTATGGTTAGTACATTCCATAATGTAGAGTGAGGACCATAAAACAGTGAAATAGACATTGCAGTGATTTCAAAATTACATATTTTAAAAATTATATATACATATATATGTATATATATATATATATATATATACAATTTTAGTTTCTTGGATTGTGTTTTAGTTTATATTTGAAAAGTAATGTCAAGTGACTTTTATAAGGTATTAACACCAAAATTAATTAATTAAAAATAGGAGTAAAATTGTAACCTCAGGGAAAGAAAGGCTGTAGAGCTAAAAGGCTGAATAGAAGTCCCTCTCCTTTTTTTTTTTTTTTTTTTTTGAGACAGAGTTTCTCTGTGTAGTCCTGGTTGTCCTGGAACTCACTCTGTAGACCAGGCTGGTCTTGAACTCAGAAATCTGCCTGCCTCTGTCTCCCAAGTGCTGGGATTATAGGCGTGTGCCACCACGCCCAGCTAGAAGTTCATTTTAATAAGGAAGTAAGCATTTAATGTTATGATGGGAAATGCATGGGAGGTTTGAATGGTGAATGGAAAACAGTTAAGGCTGGGGGTAGGTAAGAGCCTAACATTCATTAGAAGAGATGGGAGGACACACCGTCCCTCTGTTTGTCCACACGTTAATGAACATTGCTAATTTACTATGAAGTCTATGCAGCATCTCTGGTAAGGACCTCCAACTCTGCTTCCTCCAGGGATGCTCACTCTGCCTTAGACACTCAAGGCTAATTCCAGGCTCCTGCCTTCCAGTTATGCAGTTTCTCTAACCTCATTCTTCTCTGCAGTTTCACAGATTTTTCCTCTTTCAGAAGGAATAAAAAAAAAGAAGTGCTGGTTTTTCCAGCAGTGATTAAATGTGAATTCCTTCAGTTGGGAAGAGCAAGGGGGGCTGCAGACCTAGACAAGTAGCAAGCTTTTACATAGTCAACTCTTTCTCCCTGTAGGTGGCTGGGGTTCTTTTATTACAGGATGTTAGAGCTTCTCTGTATGATTTATAGACCACATGCAAATACCCTATGGCATGCTAGGAAGGGAGGACAGCATACCTTATTTGAACAATTCTGCTAATGGCAGATGAGTCAGCACTGTGCAGGTGTGCACACCTCCTCTCTCATTTGTTCGCCCAGAGGGCTCTCTGAGAAATCGTTGCTACCATTCTCAACATGCTGAAGATGCAGAAACAGAGACATTTGAAGATGAAGCCTCCCAATTAGTGTACCATAGAACTATGATTCACATTAAGGTTTTCTAGCTTTTCCTTGAAAGACCCTCAGAGAAACGGTCTTGATGCAAACAGCAAGAGGATTTTTATTCCAAGCACGCTGGGGCCCACAGTCGTACACAACACAGAGGTGGAGGACTGTAGACCCCGAGTGCAGAATCGGGACAGCTTTTATAGGGTTACAATAAAGTCCATGCATCACAAACCAATCATTCCTTAGCATCGAGAGCCCACACAGTGCAGGCCAATCAATTTGTACCACTCCATAGTTTCTAGGCCAGTCATTTCAAATCATCCAAGCCTGCGCTCCGTGGACCAATCAGTTTCCTATAATCTCGGAGGTCCGCATTTGAACGGACTCCCGGGGTTACAGATTGTAGTTAAAATAGGTCACAAGGGCTTTCCTTCTATGGCACAAGCAGTTTACAGAAGCTAGATAAGTGGTTAGTCAGCTCATTTCCTATTATCTTACTGAGCCAGGATCATGTACTTAAGGGCCTATCACCTGCTTTCACCTACTTCCATACAGAGAGCAGGCTCAAGAAATGTGACCTCTTTCCTATTTTCTGGCAGAGAACAGGGTCTGGAATTTGAGGTATTTAGGGCTTCTTAGGAGTGGGATAGCATTCCTAAACTTCTGACTTCTTGGGGTCATTGGAGAGTTAGGCACTGGGCAGTTAGGCTGTATTTCTCATTCTTTCATTCTCTGTGTGAGGAGAGAGTGGTAAAGCTGGCAATGAGGACCAGGCATGGTGATTCCTATCTGCAAATTCCAGCACTCAGGAGACATAAGCAGGAAGACTGCATGTTCCAGCTCTGCCTGGGTAACATAGTAAGTTCAAATAGAGTTGAAGTTAGGCTGTGAGATTCCCTCCTTCCCCGTTTCCCAGTGCTCCAATGAGGACAGAAAAGAAAGAGGTCAAAAGTGTGCTAAAGTGTGTCAAATCTGTTGCAATTATTATCAATCACATATGAAATCTGGAGTCTAATTATAGTAACTCATTGATGAATGTGTGGGTTTTACAAAATTGAATAATAAATGAGTCTTTAACCAACAAGTTTTCTGGCAAAGCCATAGGGTTTTCTCAGTATATTTAAACTGAGTTAAGTTGTTTCAAGGTGAATATAAGGCTGCTAAGATGGCTTGTTGGGTAAAGGCAATTGCTGACCAGCCTGAGGACCCCAGGTGGAAGGGAAAGAAGTACCTTCTGCAAATTGTACTTTGACCTTCATACATGCCTTATAAACAAATGCACACACAAACAAATAAATAAACCCCTGCTCCAACCACTTCTAACCACATGAACTTGTATTTAAACCTAGTTTTGAGGTTTTCTAAGGTTTAATTACCTTATCAATAAAACACCTATGGCTTCCATAGCAACCGTAAAAGAAAGAGGGAAATTGTAGTATAGAGATCCTATTTCTTCACTACAGGGACTACTTGTCAGAATAACATCACCCAGATCACAATATTGATGCCAGCAGGATAAATTAATTAAAACTAACATAAATAATACCTGTGTCAAGCCACTGGCCAAATATTCCCAGGCAGCAGGATAAGTCTGCAGCAGCCTACCAGGGAAATAGTTACCATTCATGCGCATGTTCTGCAAGAGATAATTACTGAGGTAAGGAGAGCAGCTTTAATTCTGTTGGATGGCATACACCAGCTTGGCTGATGTCCGTCCAAGATTATGTTCTTCAAAAGGTTTTATCTCACTACATTTTTACTTAGTGACTTTTGTCATAGCTAATAAATCATGACATAAGCATTACAGTTACATTAATAAGACGATAATGTTACATATTTAAATTGCTATGTGTTGTTCCTAGCATGGTGCCATTTTGATGCTACAAAAGAGAAGTAACCCTCTGCCTTATCCCCGGCTCATTTTAAACACTATGCATGCATTGTTCCCCCCACCCCTTTTTATTACATGAGAAAGAAACTTAGGAGAAGTTTCTTTCTCCTGTAAAGAAGTTTCTTTCTTCAGACAATTAATGTTCCTTTCACAGAGATAGATATCTGTCCTGTCCCGCGGGTCTCAGTTATTTGTGGATCTGAGGGGGATCTGGCCTAAAAATTGAACAGGCGAGATAGGAGAGCAAGACAAGCAAAATCGTTGTCAAGGTCTGTTTATTGTAATGAGGACAGGGAGTTTTAAGCAGTAAGGAGTGGGGAATGGGAAGGTGATAAATCTGAAACAATCAGGTGAAATATCCTTGGAATGTGAGGGTGAGGACGGTTGGGTAAAGGTTGGGTAAAGGTCAGTTTATAACTAGCTAGTTCCTGTATAAGGTTCAGTTGACTAAATATTTGGTCGGTTTATTGTTTAGCTAGTTCCTGGAACAGCAGGTGAGGAATGGTGCTGAATCAGTTGCATACATGATTTAGGAGCTCCTGTAAGATGGTTGCAATCCAGCCCCTGAATTTGAGCATTTGTCTCCAACAGATACCATTCTTATCCTTTTGCTAAAGAAGAGAAAAGAGAGCTAAGTAAATTTAATAAATACATTATAATAATATCAGCATGGGGGTGCAATGGTCAATTAAAAATTCATTCTCAAAAATATTGGAGAAATAAGTGACATATTTAATACATTTCAGTTTTCATAATTCATAAAAATAATTCTTTTGGTAATGTACATATGGATTCCATCAGTGAGCTAAAGTCAAGCACTCTAAATTCTATTGATAACTATGGTATGTTCCTGTTATCTTCTGGATGCTACCAAGTCTGAGGCCTTCAAGGAAAATGAGTGCACCACTTCTTGGAGAGGACAAGAGGAAAGAATTTTGACTCTGTAGCCTGTACAGTTTCAAGGGGGAGTAGTGACCTTGCCATTATAATTCAAAAGCAGATGTAATCAATATGTAAATGTGTGGGAATGCTTATGTTTCCTTTAAAGTTAATATATAAAAATGTCAATGAAATTCAGAGTTAGACAAATACCCAGAATAAAAAGAATAAGTATGCAAAAAGAGAGGGCTATAAAATATTACTATTGATTTTTTTCCAGTGACTCAAAAATAGTCCTTCAAGGAAATACTGATTTCTGAAACAGTCACTGGAAAAAATTCAAGGTCTCTCAAGGTTACAACGAAGGAAAAGGAATGCTTCTTTAATGGCTATATTCTATATAATCTAGTTGTAAGAACATCTATTTGAAAGTTTTTCTTTAATTTATAATGTCTTGTCTTTATTATATGTGCATTTTAAGTGCAAACTGGTTACAGCTTATCTCAACATGCTTACTACAATGAAACACTGCACTATTTGTATTTATGGCATTTTGAGAACCTAAACATGACACGGGGCTTTAATAATAGTCTAATGATCCTAGTGACACTTGGGTTTCCTATGATGAGACCTTCAACAAAGACAGCATTAATATGTAGAAGAATCATATTCATGGTCCCTATCAGAGAATACTTCTTTCTGGTTTTAGTTGCTACAATGTAACTGTTTCCAGGCAGATTAATCAGTAATGGCGTAAGCTGATCATTCTGGGAAATTTGCTCCTTACAGTGACTCAGCTATCATTGTAGCGAGACAGGTGGCCGTAAATGTTTTTCTCAAGGGCACAAATAAATCTCTGTTGCTCCAGTGATCCAAGAAAGGACAGATTTTTATCTCTGTGCACTGCCTGTCACCTGAGAGATAACACCCCCCCTTTTATTCCAGGTGCAGAAATGGCTCGAAGTCCAACATCTGGAATCTGCTATCCTACTCAAAACACTGAACTGTGCCCTGCTCCATGTTTTGGTGCATTAGGTCCTCCACCTTCATATGAAGAAATTCTAAAAGGAAACTGATTTTATCCTGAATCAGTATCTGTATTTGTATATACAGTCAATTTTAGGCACAATTCTTTGGCTTAGTTGAAATTCCTGGAGATCTGCTATAATGTCTGAACACTTGCAAGCAGAACGGAGTGGATGGATGGCAGGAAGAAATATTTGCCCTTGTGATGTTTTAATAGTGAGTGAGTGGACTCTGGAGCACTGCTTTCTTACACTTTTAGACTAGACAATATTGGCATTTTAGTTCTTAAGGATGCAGAAATAGGTGCAAGCACTTGCACTGGTTTGGTCTCCCACTGTCTTCCATATCATATTATTTGATGCCCTGACATCTCTATCCTCATCCAGCTTCTACCAGAGAGTCAGTGTAAAAATAAATAATTTAACAATGGCTCACACATAGATTTGGGCATGGCTAAGAGGGAGAATATTTGAGTTGACGTTGAAATGAGAGAAGAGGAAGAAAATCCTGCTTGAAATTGATAGAGGAAAAAAATGAAAACAAAGAGGAAAGACCACAAGACATAACACAAGAAGTTTCATTAGAAACATTCAGCTACAGTAGAGAGAAAGGGTACCTGGAATCATTAGACTGCTAAAGATATAAATTTTAAGTAATGATGCTGTGGGAAGGAAAGGGGGGGAAGGATCTCGTTGTCCTTGTTGAATGTGATCTCTAGAGCCCAGTCTTTCCCAGGTCCCTCAGGATCTGCTTTTATTGGACCAACATAAGAAAAAATTCTGTTGTAGATGCTCTCTGTCCAAGGACAACATTTAATTGGGGCTGACTTACAGGTTCAGAAGTTCAGTCCATTATCATCAAGACAGGGACATGGCAGCACCCAGGCAGGTATGCTGCAGGAGGAGCTGAGAGTTCTACATCTTCATCTGAAGGCTGCAAGCAGAATACTGGCTTCTAGGCAGCTAGGAAGCTCACACCCACAGTGATATACCTAATCCAACAAGAGTATACCTACTCCCACAGGGCCACACCTAATAGTGCCACACCCTGGGTTGAGCATAGACAAACCATAACAGGTGTCTTTTTAAGCTTGAAGACTCTGGCAGAAGAAGTAGCAATGAGAGAGTTCCAAGCATCCCTTGGCAGGGGCAGAGGCAGGGAAAAGAAAAAAATCCATGCCAGATTTCACACTAGCTATAGAGTTTGCTTCATAAAATCAGACATATCCAGTTGATTGTCAATTTAACTTGACTAAATCTAGCTCCAGTCTTTTCTCAATTGCCTTACCAAAGAGTTTCCAAATTTTCTACAGCTCAGTCAAGGACTTGTGCCTTCTGTTTGTATTATATTTTGCAACTATCTCATCTGAAAAGGTTTTTGTTCCTACTTTCAGAATTTCCAGACTCTGAAGGTTTTCTATTAACACATCTCTGGTATAACACACTACTGGCAGCCCTTTCTAGAGTCCAATGATAGATCTAAACTGGTCCACTAGGCCTACCTTAGTTCTCAGGTATTCTATTGACAGCACAGTAGACAGAAAAATCTTTCAAAGATTTAAGAAACACATTCCATGTTCCCACATGCGTACAGGGTCTTATAGTATAACTTCACCTGAGGTTGTAATCTTTACCTGATGAGGCTACAGAGATACATCATCACCTCTCAATGCTCTGTTGTATATTCTATGGGTTTGATGGATTTGTTCTGGCATCAAATCCTACCACTGGGAGACCTTAAGGACTCACTGACATGAGAATCCTCATTCTCTCTTGAAACCTTAAAGATTCACTGTCATGAGAATCCTCATTATCTCCTGAGACCTTGCAGACACACTGTCATGAGAATCCTCGTTCTCTCTTTACCCAGGTTTCTTCCTCCATTCTAGTTCCTGACTACCAGTGATCTTTTTAATGTGTCCTGTTTTGCTTTGTCCGTGGAGCATATATTTGAAATCATACAGTTGTAGGCCTTTAAGCTTGCCTCCTTGGAATTTTAAAATGTACATAAGTTTCTTCTTTGTCTTTCCTGGCTTGACAACTCATTTCTTTTTGTTGCCAGAGTAGTATGACAGAGTAATAGTACTAGTAGTAAAAGTGTCTGGAACTGCCATTGTTTTAACTATGCATCCGTGGTCTTCATATCATGTCTTGATACAAAGGGATCTTTTACAAAGTTAGCAATTGGATTCTCTTCTGGTACCACAACTCAGTGAGGGAATAGGCCAAAGTGCTTGAGATCTTTGAGTCCATGCTCCATGAGATCTGACCCCATTTTGCTATTCCTTCCTTTGAATGTTCTCAATTATGAATGCTATGGTGTGTTAATCTATTTCTTTGTGCCTTTATTATGGAGGTTCTCAACCTGAGGTCATATAAGATCATTGAAAAACATAGACATTTACAATTCAGTTTATAACTGTCACAAAATTACAGTTTTGATGTAGCAGCAATAATAATTTTATGCCTGGAGGTCAAAACACAACATGGGGAAAACTATATTAAAGGGTCGCAGCATTAGAGGGGTTTAGAAGTACTCCTTTAGGCTCTAATGCTTGGGTTGACCATCTCAATATACCAAAATGACTGCAATCCCATACTGTCTTTTGTCTTTAAAAAATGTTACCCCCGTAATAGTACCCATTTTGATTACCCCACTTTTAATAGTAGCCATGTTCTCCCTAAGCAAGCACCACCTCTTCATCCCAGATACATTTTAGATTTAATAGCGTTTAAATCAGAGTGATCATCAGTTGACAGATGTGTGTCTTCTGTTCTATTGCTAGAATGGCAGTTCTTCATGGAAGGAATATAATTCACTGATTTGCACTGTATTTTGAAAGCAGATTATTGGGAACTTAGTGTATATTTTTAACAAAATGCATAATTTCTGTTTCCTGCTTCTAGAAATTCTCAGAAACAACTGATTAGGCATGTGATAGAGACAAGATCTTATGGGTGTGAACATGGGCAGGGTCTGCTAACCCAGTGCCATAAACTAACTCTCCTCTGCACCCACTAACAAAGGGAGTCTAGAGAAAAGTATCAGTGTCCTGTGATTGGCCCAGTGGATCTGCAGAACCTCATGCTATATGAACTTTTTGTCTTTGTACCATCAGATTTTATGGTCCATGTAATCTTATAACCTGCCCATTCCTAACCTCAAGCTATACATTGTAGAGTGGATATGACTCCTTTCAGAAATGCATTATGAATTTGGTAATTTGGTGTAAAGAATATGTGTTAAGTATTTAAATCAAGAGAAAATTTTAGCAGTAGTGAAAAATACGATGGGTGGGGGTTGGCCACTTGATGATTGTACCTAAAAATAGGAAAGAGGACTATGGGACCGTCCACAGAGCTGACTGTGGCTTCCACAATGCTCTACTTGCTCAGTACCTTCAGGGAAGAAACTAAGAGCAGGTGAGCAAACTCTCCCCTGAAATCACATAGAAGTACCCAGGCAGGAGTGTGACAGTCATCCACATATTATAATTAAGGGGTGTATCATTGCAGGCAGCCCGAGCAAAGTTACTGCACTGAGAACATTCACAGCAGCAACACACAGCAAGAACCTTGCAGGCATGATAGGGAAAGAAAGAGACTGCAAAGCTGTCCTTATGCAGCTGATTGAAAAAAATGGAAATAAGAAATAAACAGTATAAGATTATTAAAACCACAAAACCTAGAAGTTGAATTAACTAAAAAAGTGGTTAATCTATGACTAATATAAATGGTACCACTTTAAAATGATTAATTATAGATAAATAATTGACACTGTTTAGAAAAGTTAGAATTGTTAGTATTTTAAAGCATGCTATAAGTTGCCAAACAAGGACAGGAAATTCAGATAAAGTGGCAGACTATAGCATCAAAACTAATCCTGGCTATCACATGAGAGAAAGAACAAGAATTCAGAATGAAATTATTTACGCACTCGCATCATCTGTAAAGCCATGGGCATCTGCAGCAAAACACTGGGAACTGTAAAGTGTGGTTTCTAGAAATGGTCCTCCAGTGTAATGGTGTGTGGGATAACAGGGAGCAGAGACTATTAGTAGGTTTTAATTTATAGTCTATAGTGTTATTTGACTTAAATGCATGTGCTGATTTACTTAGACATACAATTAAGCAACTAGATAGTGATAATTCTCACTTGCAAACCCACAAGAGGAGCTCAGAATACATGGAAACACAAAATGTTGCAGGAGCTTACGAGGTGGGAATACAGGCGATTCTACCTTTTATACACACACACACACACACACACACATCAGGACTGTCTAAGAGTTTGATTACCTGGATAACTACTTATTCCATTGAGGATCTTAAGCAGATATGATCATATCTGCCAGTAAATTGGACACTGGGTAGTTAGGGCAGGATTATGAGGCCAGTCTTGGCTACATACCAAACCTCTGTCTAAAAAGTACATAAAAGGACAAAAGGGGAAGAGAGAAAGGAAGAACAAACAGAAGCTTCATGTTCTCTTTGAAATGTGTGGAGAGATGGGCATACCACGGACTCTAAATGATTACTGTACATTATACATGGGTTAAAGTACTCTGTATCTTTTTAATGTGCACAATTTGATGTATCAAGTACAAATAATATACCAATTCATTACCACTTAAGCCAGAGGATGTAAGTAATAAATTTGTCGCAAGTAAAAAACTTCAGGAAAAGAATTCTTATTTATATTCTATGTAAGAAGGATCTCAAAATACATTCCATGTGAATCTCAGGGAGTCATGTTAAATCACATCTAGACAACAGTGGAAGGATCTGAAGATGAGGCATTTTGATTCAGCAGCTGGATTTTGTCTAAGAGCAAACACCAGAACTGAAGTTATCAAATCTGATCCACATCTATCACACATGTGTGTCAATTCACGTTTAATCAAAATGCATACTAGGTATAGAGTTGCTCGAACTGGAATATTGTTGAGTAGGCATAGTTAGAGAGGAAGGGTGAGACAAATACTGGAAGGCATTTCACTCGATGTATAAGATATCGAATGTCTGCTATGTGTTAAGACTCAAATTTCCTCCAAATAGATCGGCAGTGAATATTACTACTTGTGTTTAATCATAATAATGCAATTTGAAGGAACCTGCCCTTTTGAACAATACATGGTTTAGTGGAAATTATTCTAACTTCCAGGTGGATATTCTCTATGATCCATAGAAAAGCGATGTCCATTAAAATGATAATGTTGATTTACACCCCAGGGATAACACCTGAAATAGGTATTCAAAAACAAAAGCCCATTGCTTTTCTGTTGTCTTATCTGTTCTTATCTATTTTGATTGATTGATGCTTCCTTAAAATGTCTATTTACTCTGTGTCTCAGATATTAATTTGAATAGAATTGTGTTTTTAACTTTTCTTCCCATGTTAGGTTTTTCTGCTCCAAGGGTTTAGCTAGTGCCTTAAGCATCCACTAGAGGGCAAAAATCTGTGCATGCAACCAGCAGCCAATTAGCTGGATTTAATTTAAGGGTAAGTTTGAAGTTAGGTTACTATTTCCATTCATTCTGCTGCGATACCAAACTTTTAACAAGTCTAAGAAAAATGAATCAGCAATGAACTTAAGACTTGCAAAGAATGGAATAGTATTGAAGCTCAGATTTAGTAAGAGGTATGTGATACATTGAGTAATACCAAACTGAGAATGAACGTGGGTGGGTACTTGCCAGCTGAGAGAGTAGAGAATTTGAAATAGTTACATTCAGAGGGCCAGACCCAGAGTGTGAGCTTCCAGGCTAAGCTAGGAAACCACTTGGTACGCTGCCCATGCAGAGCAGTAACCACAACATGAGGCTGTGGGTCTGCTCGTTCCTCCTTCACTTGACCACACACTCTCCTCATTTTTCATTCTGTAATTTCATGTTTGTGTCATTTGTATTAGAAGTGCAACTTTTTGTATAAGGCAACCTTAAAATTCAATATTTTTCATGGAAATAAAATAGAGACCTGATTGGCCTGGATAGCATTTGTGTGGGCTGAGAAATGGAACTCGCCTCAAATATCACATTAAAGTAATGTGTGGAATCCTTTAGAATTACATAAGGGCTAAGGAAACAATGAAAAACATGTTGCTGCGAGACTCTAGTCTTGGTAGAGATTTTGTTTTTTCAATAGGTACAAAAGAAGAAAATAGAATTCATGTTACAAGACAAACTTTCACTTGGAAATTAACTTTGCTCTGTGGTTATATATAAAATGCCTCCAAACTGGCATTTAAAACTTTTCAATGTTATGTCTTGGTAATATAATATCATTTTTCATGAGATTTCACTTACTGAAATTCTAAGAAAATGTAATGAAAATAATTTCCCTTTACAAAATAGGTTGGTTTCATGATAAACACAATTTATTTATTTGCAGATTTGGAAAATAGTTCTTGCCTTTCCCTATTACATCAGTGGGCCTGATGACTTAGAACCACTGCCCATCAGTAAAGATCTTAGGTCTTGAATTATCAAGATGAAGAGTAATAATGCTCAGGACTGCTGAACTATCAATGCATGCAGGTTGCTTGGATTTTGTTTGTTTACTCATTTGTCTTTGTTTTTTGATTTTTTTTTTGCATTTGGTGGGGAGGTCTGACTCTGAAAATCTATTTAGAGAGTACAAAGAGCAAAGTCATATACTTTTATCTTCTCTCATAATTAATATATACTTATATTGAATAACTAGTGGTGCTGGTATTTGCTTTCTTCCTTTCCTGCGTAGGAAAATAAGCATGCATACCCAGATGAATTTATGATGTTCAAAGCCTTAGCTTATACCAATTACCTTCTCCATTCAGGTCTGTCGTTAGTATGCTCCATTATAAGATCTTGAGAGACAAATCTAGGAAACTTCAGTTCTTCATCCAAAATAAGTAATGGACAACTGTGTGCTTACCTGGTGTCTGTGTGGTGATTGTCATCTGTAAAGTGGACAACAAAATATACTAATGCTATATGAAGCAACCTGGGCTAGGAGTGTGCTGCCAAGCTCTTTAGTGCCAAAAGTAGATAGCACTAGAATGGTAGTTCTGTTGCTTTAAGGAGAATATGCAGATGAAAGTACTTTGCTAATCTGCTAAAGGGAGGGACAGCCATCCACAGACACTCTAGGTTAACAATAGATGATTGCTGATAAGGGCAAGTCTGGAGACTGTGTGCAGACTTGAGGGTGGGTCTAAATGTGTAAGACTTTTAGTTTGTCATACTAGAATATATATCAACCTTGATATATATTCTATCTATCTATATATATCTATCTATATATAGAATTACACATACAGACATAGTCTGAGAGTTCGTGTGTACATCAGTCCCGTGATGCCTTGAAGAAGCTGATTCCTGCACAACCATCTCAGCTCTTATAATCTTTCTGCATCCTCTTCTACATAGATCCCTAGCTTTCCTCATCTTTTTTTGTGACTATTTTCAGTAAATTTCACTTTCTCTTGCATTTGTTAAGTTGGCTAACTATTTCTCAGTTCAATTAAATCACAGAGATTAAAACTATAATGTACTGTTTGAATACTATCAATTCCAAAGAATGGGCCATGTTAGATATTGGACTTTTCCATACAATGAAAAGGGTACTTTTCAGATACTGAGATTAGAACAAACACTTGAGAAAATGAATGCTTGTAAGGAAATGTTAAATGCTAGCATTATTAACTGTGACAATGAAGTTCTAGCTATGTTATTAACTTCTTACAAGAGAGGGACATATTTATGTGTGATATGAAATGCTTTCTGAGATCAGATTTAAGTAACCAAGTAAATATTATTATTTTTCTACTTCTTGGTTCTTAATAATTAATATGCATTGAATTTCAGCATAAATTTCTTTTATACTTGGTAATACTAATCTTAACTTACATCTCTTTACATGAGCAATGGAAATTAATAAACTCTCTTACTTTTTGTAGAGAGGCTATTTTATAAGAATAATATGAAATTAATCAATAATCATTCAAAATTCAGTTGCTCATAAGCAAACTGAAAGACATCTTAATACATTTCAATTTTTAATACATTTCAAAATAAACTAAGCCTTATCATAAAGAAAACCTGGCAGTTCTTTCATATTCATATAGAAACAAATAGGTAAATATAAAATTCATACATCTCACGACCTGAACATGTTTCAAACACATGCCCATACTTGTTTTCAGAGTTCAATGATCCATGTTTTAAAACTGAACACACACCAAAGAGTAGAAATAAAAATAGAAAAAAAATGTGGTGTTTTGATGCCCCCCCAGACCCATAGGCAGTGGCATTATTTGAAAAAAATTAGGACCTGTGGTCTTAATGGAGTAGGTGTGGTTTTGTAGAACGAAGTGTGTCCCTGGTCCTGAGCTTCAGAAACCCAAGTTAAGACCTATAAGGCTTAGAAACTTTTAAAGCCCACTTTAATAAGGGTCCTTAAATGCTTCAATCTACATTCCAGCCCACTGGCCAAAAGAGGAGGAAGATGGTTAATAGGACAGGGGGATGTGGATCTGCCTGGAAGTAGTTCTCAGGGCAATTCCAAACATGAATCAGTAGCTGCAGTCCAGTCTAATTTGCAATCACCAAACTGGAGGCAGCAGCAGCACCTCAATCCAGAACTGGCTAGAATCTGCCAAATCGGCATGAGTCCACAGAAGTGCCAAGAACATCTGGAATACCACTAGAGGTTCTTTGGTGCTTTTCTTTCTACAAAGTCACAACATTAAAAGATAAGCAAAGACAAGCAAAGCATTGCAATGAGAACCAAAGCAAGAGTGTTGTTCACTGTCTGTTGGGTTCTACTTATAGTCTTTCCAAAGATCACACATCCTCTCAATGTTTGCCTCAGCAAAACATTGTCTCATAAGACAGCTTGCAGGCAGACATCACATGACCATTTCTATTTCAAACCCCAATGCTTTGTTCTCCCTTTCTACTGCCTTTGGATCCAGATGTAGAACTCTCAGCTACATGTCTCCCTGCATGCCACCCCACGCTCTGACATGAGGATAATTTATTAAACCTCTGAACTGTAGATCAGCCCCATTTAAGTGCTTTCTTTTATAAGAATTGGCATGGTAATAGTGTATCTTTATAGCAAAAGAACACAGTCTAAGACAACATATATATGTTTTCCATCTTCAGAAAGATTTGTTTAAATGGAAAATATAAAATTTATAACAATAATATGTGACCTATAGTTTATGTTTAAAAGAGAAAGAATATATTAAAAATTACATTTACTGTAGCATTACTTGTAGCAGCAAAATCCTTCAGTGATGGAAATACTGAGTAGACAGAATAGGTAAATAATAAAGGTGAAGTGAGAGATCTGCCCACCCCAAAGAAGATAATAGAAAAGACCTCAGTAAGTGTTTAATTAGGAGTTTCATCATTAAAGGTAATATAGGGTAATAATATGGTATTTGCAATTTCAAACAATCTATAGTACTGTAATTTTATTTAATTTCTTGGGAGGATAAAAGAAAATAGAACTAGGCAAACCTCTTAAGAGAGAGGTGTAGGGAGGAACTTGACATGGGTGAGAGAGATAATCCTGCTGTAATGCCCCAAACCTCATTAAGCATCCTTATGTTTGTACTGTTTCTCCTGTTAATGATGCTGATATGGCAGGATTAATTTACTTTGTGCTTTATCATTTTCTACTTTAGGGAAATAAATACAACTTAAGAAAAATCTAATAATGACTAAATCACCAGTCTTAAAAAAATAAGAATATGAACAATGCTGATTGTGTATAATAATTTTCAGGTGATTACTGATTCCCATGGTCCATCTTATACAAGAACAATAATTTATGAGCTAAAGGGCTTCAAAATTTACTCAGGGGTGGTTTGATGCCTAATTCCAAGGCTATTCCCTTTCTAGGAGAATGTTAAGCTAAACAAACAAACAAACAAAAAACAAAAAAAAGATAAAAGAATTGATTTCTAAGAAGATTAAAATGGAAAGGAATTGATATAGTGACGTGATGCACTAGGGAATCAGTTTCATCCTTGGTGGTAAAGCCTGGCTTAAGAAGAATTTGCTAGGTGGATAATACAGACACATATTCTAGATTGTATTTGCGTAGTGATATTTATCTGTTTTACATAAATACTCTAACCTCAATTTTCTTATTTTGGAAAGAATGGGAATACTATTTTGCCACGGTCTTCGTTGCAAATTAATTGTGCACAGTAAGCCTATTTCCCTTACTTGTACTCTGAGAATAAGGACCTGCTGGCACTTTTATACATTTTAAGTTGCCCCTGTTGACTCTGTGTCTTTGTGTGCATTGTTGTTTCAGCATAAAACTCTTCCATATATCTTCTTTCCCTTGAAAACATCTATAATCTCCCTTTGTTCAATAAAAGCCCTCTTTCTTCTGAAGCCTCCTTCCACATAAGCACATGTAGAGATAGGTTTGTGGCCGCTTGTATATATCTGAGCTTGTATATTACTTTATGACAATCAGCTTATGCCTCTGTCCTATTGATGCTTTAGGCTGCTTGAAAACACAGACAGAAATGGCTGCTTCAATTCAGCTTCACAAGTATATGTATGGGTAAAGGAATGATCCGTTAAACAAATTAATCATTACACATACAATAGATGATCCCAGTTGGTATATTATTGATTCATTTACCCACTTATTCAAAATATGTATTGAAGGTGTATTAAGCATCATGTCAGACACAGTATGAAACAGAGTGATAAGGAAAGTCATTTGTCCTGTAAAACTCACAGAATATTGCAGAGTTGAAATATAACACAAATAAGCTACTCATAAGTTCAAAGAGAGTCTGGTTATTTGGGCCAGGTGCTTAGCCACATCCACTGAAGACAATCTCACTAAAAGATGAGTCAGATGTTAGGTGGAAGATAAATGGGAGAGGTGTTCTGGAGCAAGGAAAGCAGAAGAAATGCCTCCCATTTGGAATGAGAAATGGTACTGAGAGGTAAAAGGAGAAGCAGATGAGGCTTCTGAACCAACTTCTGGCCAGGCGAGGGAACGGGCTACAGATTTGCTATGTTATGCCAAGAAAAAAAATGGAACACAACCTGTATGCAACATTTAGCATGGGGTAGAGGAAGGGAGAAAAAAGAGCCTATTGCATACAATCACAAAAGAGGAAAAGATTGGGGTTTGTATGCAAATAATGACATGACATGAGCTTAGGAAATTATTTAGTAGGCATTTTAAAGAGTTAGAATCTATAGCTGTCTTAGTGAAGGTTTTAGTGCTGTGAACAGACACCATGACCAAGGCACCCCTTATAAAAGACAACATTTTATTGGAACTGGCTTACAGTTTTCAGAGGTTCAGTCTATTATTATCAAGGTCTGAGCATGGCAGCATTCAAGCAGGCATTGCCTGGGAGAAAGAGCTGAGAGTTCTACATCTTCATCCAAAGGAAGCCAGAAACAGAATGGCTTCCAGGAAGATAGCATGAGGGTCTTAAAGCCCATGCCCACAGTGACACACTTCCTTTAACAAGGATACACTTCCAAATAATGCCACTTCGTGGACCAAGCATATTCAAACCACCATAGTAGCATGTTTTGTTAAATGGAAAGGAAGGTCAGAGCAGAATTTAGAAGTACATCTTGATTTTTCCAATCCATCATAATGTATCAGCACTCTAGTCTACAGAATGATGTTGCTCACTTATAATGTTCAGATTCATATACATTTAGACATAGTATCATTGTATATAATATTACTGATTTTTAAATCTTGTATATAATTTTACCATATTATAAAAAATATCAAGAGAGTACCTTTTATAAAATCAGGGCATTAAATAAGACAACCTCAAACCTCCGTCTACTACTGTATTAATATTATCTAATACTTCTAAGTTGTATTTCTGGCTATTATGTTTATGCTATTAATATGTATATTAAACATTGTGTTTATGTATTTATTTGTTTATTTATTGGTGAAGAGAAAGTTAAGCACCCTATGGTTCTTGTTCCTACTTCGAAGATGACTTCTTTCCTAAGTAAGCATCATGTGAATGTGCTATAATTATTTAATGCACTAGGCACCATGATGGTAAGCTATCTCACAACAGACAATAAACACATCACACGCTCCTTGTCCTTTACATTTTTATTAGAAAAGTTTTAGAATAATTGTGCCTTCCTTTTTATATATTTCTATATTCTTATTTTTTTCCATTCTGTAAGCTGAAAGATAAAGGTACTTTTAGAATTTATACTCTCAGCTATAGAACCTGTCCTTGTCACTGTTCTATTGCTGTGAAGAGATACCATGCCCTAGGCAACTCATTAAAAAAAGAATTTAACTGGGGCTAACTTGAAGTTTTCAAGGGTTAGTTAATTTACATCTTGATGGGGGCTTATGGGGACATAGTAGCACACAAGGCACTAAACAGTAAGCTGAGAATTACATCATTATCAATAAACAGAGCAGCACTGGCCTATTGTGGGCTTTGAGGTTTCAAAGCCCACTCTCCAATGACACATCTCTCCCAACAAGGACACACCTAATCCTTCTAAAGTAGTGCTACTCCCTGGTGATTAAACATTCAAATACAGAAGCTTAAGGGGGCTATAATGATTCAAACCACCACAGAAACACTCATTTTCTTCTTTAAATAAATTTGTTAAAATGTACTCATGCTAAAATCAAGCAGAATACTTGAGTGTTAAAAAGAATATATGGTTGAGATTTATACAGTACTTAAACAGAAACAGCACTGGCAAGATAACAGTCTGAGTTTGGCCCCAGAAGCCACATAAAATTGTGCAGAGAAAATGGACTTTATGAAGTTGTCTTCTAATGTTCATATATGTGGTATGTCATGCTTCCTCCTTTAATAGTAATAACAACAAGGATAATTTAAAATATCAAACAGCTGTGTTTTCAAACAATATAAAGCATCAACACTATGATGTATGAAGTTCTCTAATGTAAAGTATCAATGCATTAACACTGGACACTGAAGAAATTGTCTTCGTAGTATAGTCTTAATATGAAATATTAATATAAATAAGTAACACAGGTATGTTTATACATTTGCATGTGTGTATTTGTAGCCAATCACCTTTTAAAATAATATGTTTAGCTGAAATATATGTCATCATTACATTGTAATTCGGATTATTTGAAAATGTAATGTTCATAAATCTATAAACACAGAAATTAAAAGCAATCAATATAAGAAGAAAACTGTGCAGCTGTACAACATAATGTAATTTTATGGAAATTATCTTCTCTCAACTACTTAACACAGTTTTCAAATTTAAGTCAGTTGTTAACCACATTACAAAGTAATTATGCAGAATATATATATAAATAATAAGTCAGGAGCTTTACGCTATTATTGTTTTTATATCTCAAAGCTAATTATATTGTATGCAAGGTTTAATAAAATTAATAGTTAATGAACTTCAGACTTATATACATTTGTATACATGTTGCAGTTTGATTAAATAAAAAGTAAATAATTATTAAGATAGGCTATCAAAAAGTAGAGGAAAGTGGCCTCAGCACATCAAGAATAATTAAGCAGAACACAAAAAAATTAATAGCTGCTAAACAAGTGTAAAGAGATGGATTGTGTTAAAAATAATTTCATTAAGTAATACCATTCATAGAATTTAAGAAACTGCACTCCATGGGTTTATATCCCTGATCATGACCTTATGTCAAAAATAGGTGATAACTACCTAAAATTCAATAAGAAACACAACCCAGAAACACAATAGAAAGACTTAAAAACACATTAAATAGTAAATTAATTTATATGATATCAAAGTGACCAATAAATTTACAAAGTATACATACAGCAATCCACTACTCACTAGGGAGACTAAAATTAGGTATAATGTTAATTTTAATTTTCAGTGGCACTAAATAATCAATAGAATAGCTATAGGAAGAGATAACAGTGGTGTTCATAGAGATGTGTAGCAGCTAGAATTCTCACACCTTGTCAAATTGAGGTTAGTACTAGCACTTTAGAAAACTATTTCACCTATTATAGATGCACATACAACATACCTGTGCTAGAACAACCTGACTCCTAGGTATGTTTCCAAGAAGAGTGAGTGTAGACATCTGCCAAAACTACATTCAGGGATGCTCATTGCACACATCATTTATAAGAGGAAAATATTGGAAGCATATCACATATCTTTTACTAAGAAAATGGAGTTTGTGGGCATGTTCATGTAGCAATGTACAACTTTAAAACTAACAGCCTAAACTACATTAGCTACATAGCTACATGCAACCATGTGGATTTATTTTAAACTTCATAGTATCATAGTGAGGGAAAGAAGTCAGACCAGAATGATAGACAATTATTTAAAAACTGATAAAATTAATCTACAGTGTTCGAAACTGGTTAATTGTTACCCCAGGAATGAAGAGTGTAATGGCTGGAGGGACAGAGTCAGTACTCCTTGTTGGATAATTGTCTCTTCTCGGGCCCTCGATGGTTTATCTTGATTGAAAACTGGACCAGACTGAGAAGCACCAAGGACATCACAAGGCCCATCTCTGGGTGTGCCTGTGAGGATGTTTTTCTGAGAGGATTCACTGGGAGGGAAACCCTGCCCTGAATCTGGGCAGGCATACTCTATAGGTGAGAAAGGAGAAAGCTAGATGGTACAATTGCCCCCTAAGTGTCTGTCTACCTGTCCGGAGCTACTTGACTCCAAGAAGCTTCCCACACAAGGAGGAGAAAAATGAACCCTCCTGCACATAGATGATTTCAGATATTCAGTTGCTCAGATGAAAGTGACTAACATAACATCATCTTGACTACCCAGGAAAATCACTGTGATTATCTGGCCGTTAAGTATTCTTTATGTATGTGATCCAGTATTAACACTATTGAAAAATCAATAACAGGAATATAAATAGAAAAATTTGAGGTAGCTCATGAAGCCCCTACTAATTAAAGAATAATAATTTAAGAAATAAAATAATTCAAATAGGCTCAATCAAAAAAACCTCTTTGTGTTCCTAGTGATATTTTAAAATGGATATTATTGAAACCCTGTACACATCCCTCTTGTCTGATGATGAAGGAACAAATCTTCCTGTGTCCCCCATGTCATCCTCACCTGACTATAAGCAGCCTTCACATTTCCTGTCAAAGTGTCCCAATTTGGATGATGAGTTGTTGGAATGCCACCAGGGGCCTGTCTCAGAGAATGTGTCCCTCGGGGAGTTTCCTTGGCATCTACATCTTGTCCTGGATCCTTTCTTCTAGGATTTGCTTCCTGGTCAGGATTAAGGCTCACTGCTCTGCCATGCTTTCACTGTTAGGATAGACTGACACCTATAAACATGGAGCAGCACCGTTATAAACAATGCTCCTCTCTTTGTGCTTTTCTCAGTTATTTGGTTATAATGAAAATAATTCTAAAACAGAATTTAAATAAAATGTATTCTCAATCTTTTTTGTCGTTTACATGTTCTTATAATGCATATCTAAGTGTGTAATGATAAAAGGCTAGTGTCTGTGTGTGTGGCTGTGGAGAGAGAAGTGAAAATCATTGCAGAGTTTTATCCCAGTCTCTCTAATGTGATGAGCAACCACAACTGAATGCTAGAATTCAGCATCGTCTTGACTGGTTTCATGCCTGAGCCGTTAGCATCATGTAAGTACAAAAAGGCTTATGTTATCCTTTCCTTTCTTGGCATTTTGAGGAGCCAATTTGTCACATTAATACTTAACTATTTAATATCTTTTTTAATTCTGTAACTATACAAAAATAATTTATGTTCAGTTTTGTGATGTTTCATTAAATGTAGTGTATTAAGAACACATATTTCTAATAACTTTCAGAACCCAAGATGCAGATATCACTTCTATGCCATACAAAACATTTTAATTAATAAAAAATTAAAATAATTATGCATATGAATTATGACCAGAAATTCTTAAAATTCAAAATCTTGAGAACTCTTTCATTTCTAATTCTCTCCTCAGAAGAATTGTAGGATACTTCTTATACCATCTAAAGTACAATAGATACTGTGAAAAAAAATTAGAGTAAAACAAAAATCCCAAGGTTGAAGGCCTGGGAGACTGACTGCCCAGTGGCTAAGAGCACTTGCAGCTCAAACATGAGGACCTGAGGCTGAGTCCTCATTGCCCAAGTCAAAGATTGGGACTGGTCACACAAGCCTCTATCCCCAGTGTGGAAGTGTTGTAGTGTGAGGTGGAGATGGGGGAATTGATGAGACTTTCTGGTTACCAGGCTCAAGTTCGGCAAGAGTCCCTGTTCCAATGCAATCAGATTGACAAAGAACACCTGATACCATAGCTTCATTTTTCTGTTGGTGTCATAAAGCATCCTGACAAAAGAGTTTATTAGGCTCCAAATTCAAGTTTGCTGTGCATCACTGTAGGGAAAGAAAGGCTGAGGATCAGGGAGTAGCTAGAAACAGGATATCCTCAGCCAGGTTCAGAAGCCAATCAATTAGTGCATGCATGCTTGAGCTCAGTTTGCTTCTCATCTCTTTTACAGTCCCTCCAGCTGAGGGAATGACGTCACCCACAGTGAGTGGTCGTCCCATCTCAATCAACAGAGTCAACATAACCCCAACAGACCTGCCCATAGACCAACCTGATCTACACCCTCCCTCTTTGAGACACACTCCCAGATGATTTTAAATTATGTCAGCTTGAGAATTAACACCATTCCAACTGACAGCTTCCTCTGGCCTCTGGTTATACAGATGTGTAGCACCTAGAATGCTCATACTGCTGTGGAGGGGTCCAGAAATTCACAACTTTCCTTCCTCTTTTTTTCTACAAAGAGCTAAATTTTAGTTTATTTTATATTTTTTAGGGTAGTACAAGAGCATTAATGCTATCTGTTTAAATTAGGAGAAATTAGGTGTTTTGAGATTAATTTTTTTAGGTTTTCCAAGAACTCAATGAGTTACAATATTCAAGCTGATTGTACTGTAAATATGCATGTGTCTAATTTAGAGACTACACTGGCTAATTTATGCTTTTATATTCTTTATTTTTCTTAAAACAGACTGTATATTTTATGAGAAATTTCTTCAGTAGATTTGAGGATAAACTCTATATATTACAATAAATATTTGTTTTCTATGTTTTGTAACATGCTTGGTGTTAAGCAGCTGGATTCTGAGCATCTGGAGATGTGTGAGCATCTTAACAGGTAAATTCTAGTGTAGTATAGTTTGGACTTTCAATCTACCTGTGAGTGATTCCCTGGTCAAGTTATTATACAATAGAACAAGACTCTGTCAGTGCATGGGCAGATTTGGAGTGCAGTAAAAATTATATCCTGAGCTCTTGCATTAGTGAGGAGAAATTGCCCATGACTCCAATGTTAATTTAGCATTCACCATTGACATTTAGAGTGTGAAGGGGAAGTTCCCATTTGCAGCTTCCACTGGAAGCAAGTACATGAGACAGGTATTTTCTTTTTCCATTTTAATAGTATTTGAGTACGTTAGATTTTGATATACAAGTTTAAATTTATAACAATAACCTTCTTTCAAGTTATTGATGAATTCCCTGAGAGAATAAAAAATTGCGCTTTGAGTCAGGGAAAGCTAAAAGCTCCTCTATCCTTTCAAAATTAGGACCTTGGACTTGCTTAAAATTGCTTTGTGTTTCTGAAGCATCACTTCACTTTAATATTACTATGCCATAATCTCCAAAAGCAATAAAGACACCTAAAGCACGTTTCTACATTTTATCAGTGTGAACTTAAAATACAGGGAGACTCTTGGGGATGTAGGAGAGAGAGAGAGTCATGGGAGACAAGACAGCAGAATCTAACATTTTGATTGAACCAGCAATTAATTAATTTGAATCAGAAATGTAAATAAATGTTCCAAAGTCGATCATTTATTTTATTAACTTGAACATATTGATTGAGTAATTAACACATGGGAACACAGATTAATATTTGGCAGATTTTATACTCTGGTGTCTACAGCATACATTTTGGCTGTCTCTGTCCGAGGGGCCTTGTAGGACTTGGCCATGGACACACCTGCAGTTGAATAGGGCTTCCTCATGGCATAAGGGTAGTTCCTCTCAGGCCCAACATCTGTTTGAAAGAGATAAATGCAGAAAAATTACATATAACATAGCTAACTATCAAAAATGAAAAAAGTAGTTACATATTCTTCTCCAAGACAGAAAAGTACACCAAACAAAAGTGCACCAATGTGCACAGACATGTTCATGCATATGCATACACACATACACACAAATGCATGCATGCAAACATACACACACATATATATGTATATATACACATAAGCACACATTCATACACACAAAGACATGTTCTCATATACATGCACATATGTCCTCTCTTTTTTCACACACACACAGACACATACATACTCTCACATGCATGTATATATGCATGCAAATATATGCAGATGCATGTACACATTCACACACACAAAGCCCTGTACATATGCACACACAGTCACGCACATGCACATATACACTCTTTTTCACATATATGCATGTATGCATTCACACACACATACAAACACAAACACACACATACACACACAGCACACAGAGCAGGATTCCTAAATCTCAGATGAAGTTCTGAGTATTTCAACCTGAAAATTATTTTTATATTGAAATTGTGGTGAATAATTTCCTTTGTTTTATTATGAAGAGATCTTAGTATTTTAGGTGGATTTTTAGAAAACTGATACCATACATTACATTCTTTACCAACAAATATTGTGTGGCTCTCAGCCAGATTGCCCATTTAACCCTAAACATAAATTTATTTGATTTAGTGAACTGAGATGCATGACATTGATCATAAACTACAAGTACATGTTGGAATACTGGACAAAGATGCAGCTCTGGCTTTCCTTTTCCATTGATATCTATTACTGAGGAATCAGTCTGAGTACTACCATTTAGTTGTCTTTGAACAACTGGAAATGCTTGGGTGTCAGAGCTATTTGGTCTGATACGACATGTTTCCTTTGGATTGGGAAAGATGACAGTAAAAGAGGGACCTATCTTCTTTGTTCTTACCTTTGAAGAGGTACAAACAGCAGGTGAGGAGACCACCTGACAAAAAGCAACCCAAAGACCCAGCCATTCCAAGCCAGCAGGACCAACCAAATTTATATTGGATTCCGAGAAATATATTGTGTAAAATCAGAGAGGAGCGTTCGACGTAAACATCCACAGCATACCACACAGAACCAATGATTCCTGGGGTACCTGGAAGAAATGTGAGGGAGTCAGGAATGACCAGAGCATTCTCCGAGTTTAAGTCACAGGGATCAGGTCACTGTAAAGGAACATGGCGCCAGGTAAAGCAGCAATATTGCTATGGTGATTCATAGGCAATAGATGTTTGGACACCTTCTACCATTGCCTTTCAGCTTCTCTCTCCACGAAACAAAGCATTGAGATGAAGTAACACAGTGCTCATGTGTTCACGAAACTTTAAAACAATCGCTATGATTTATCTCTTTACATCTTTCCCACTTTTCCAGAGTTATTTTCGTACAGCCATATATCACTTAACAGATCATTCTGTGTGGTTGACATGCTGTACACCTGAGCTACGCGGCATGCACATGCACACACACACATATAAAAATAGCATGGCTCATTTCTTCCAAGGCCACAGTCAACAAGACAATATGAAATTAAGGTCAATATCAAGAGAAAAGCAATGCAGTTAAGAAATGCAGCACCAAGGAGCAACAGGAGTCAATAGGGTGCAATGCTTTACAGAAAACAACCTTTTAAAGTGAAATGATTCCACTTCTTGGCCTTTTGGCTAAGATCAAGTGTAAAATAAAATGATAAAATATATTATATTAAATATACATGCTTACAACATGCCATCCATTACCACCACAAAGCATGTGCTGAAGTTGTGCATGTTCATCTGGGTCAACATAGCCACCAATTTGTGAGTAATGCCTAATGTTATAATGATATGACAGTTGCTGCATCATCAGGTAAAATAAAACATCAGCTCTATTATGATGTCATGAGGCTCCCATCCTATATATGGCTTGTCACTCAACAGAATGTCATACATGGCTCATAACAGTTTTATAAGTGAAAATATTTAAAACAAATTTGAAAACAAAGGAACTTGGAAACATGAGTAACAGAACACTTTTTCATCCTATATTAATTTTCTTTTTTTTTTTTAACAACCAACCACTTTATTTCTTTTCTCTGGTCATTTTAGATCTTCTTAGACAAAAGGTTCTTTAGAGAAATACCTCAGAGATAAAATGTTACATAGAATGGGAGTTAAAGGAGGATGTTGATGTTAAGTTCAGAGCAGAGCTTCATTATAATATACTCATTATAAGTTCAAAGCAACAGTTTTGACATGGCAGTGCTTTATCACAGTGCACACTTGTGGCTTTATCCTTGAACCTAAAAGTTTTTTCCTTGAACACAAAATTGTCCAAGTCTATTTCTCTTTTTAGTGTGAGCATGAAAGCTTATTGTATTTCTTTTTTTTTTATGAAATACTTGGCATTTTTTTTTGTTTTTTGTGTTTTGTTTTTGTTTTTTGTTTTTTTTTGTTTTTTTTTATTTTCTATATTCTATGTTTACATTCCAAAGGCTTTCCCCTTTCCCAGTTCCCACCCACCATAGTTCCCATAGTTCCTCTCCCCCCCAACTGTTCCCCAATCATTCCCCCTCCCCCCTCGGTTTCTTTACTAAACTGGATGCAATCTTTACAGGCCCAGGGTCCTCTCCTTTCTTCTTCTTGGGAATCATTTGACTTGCTATTTGTGTCTTGAGTATTTAGGGCTTCTGGGCTCATTAATATCCACTTATCAGTGATTGCATTTCATGTGCATTCTTTTGTGATTGGGTTAATTCACTCAGGATGATATTTTCCAGGTCTAACCATTTACCTACAAATTGCATGAATTCATTATTTTTAATTGCTGAGTAGTATTCCATTGTATAAATATACCACATTTTCTGTATCCCTTCCTCCTTTGAGGGATATTTGGGCTCCTTCCAATTTCTGGCTATTATAAACAAGGCTGCTATAAACATAGTAGAGCATGTGTCCTTATTGCATGCAGGGGAATCCTCTGGGTATATGCCCAGGAGTGGTATGCCAGGGTCCTCTGGAAGTGCCATGCCCAATTTTCTGAGGAACCGCCAAACTGATTTCCAGAGCAGTTTTACCATTTTGCAATCCCACCAACAGTGGAGGAGTGTTCCTCTTTCTCCACATCCTCGCCAGCACTTGTTGTCTCTTGAGTTTTTAATCTTAGCCATTCTGACTGGTGTGAGGTGGAATCTCAGGGTTGTTTTGATTTGTATTTCCCTGATGACTAATGATGTTGAACATCTTTTAAGGTGTTTCTCGGCCATCCGAATTTCTTCTGGTGAAAATTCTTTGTTTAGCTCTGTGCTCCATTTTTTTGATAGGGTTATTTGTTTCTTTGCAGTCTAACTTCTTGAGTTCTTTGTATATATTGGATATTAGCCCTCTGTCAGATGTGGAGGTGGTGAAGATCTTTTCCCACTTTGTTGGTTGCCGTTTTGTCCTTCTGAAAGTGTCCTTTGCTTTGCAGAAACTTTGTAATTTTGTGAGGTCCCATTTGTCGATTCTTGATCTTAGAGCATAAGCTATTGGTGTTCTGTTCAGGAACTTTTCCCCTGTGCCCAAGTCCTCCAGGGTCTTCCCAAGTTTCTTTTCTAATAGTTTCAGTGTGTCTGGTTTTATGTGGAGGTCCTTGATCCACTTGGAGTTGATCTTTGTGCAAAGAGATAAGAGTGGGTCAATTCGCATTCTTCTGCATGTCGACCTCCAGTTGAAACAGCACCATTTGTTGAAAAGGCTATCTTTATTCCACCGGATGGTTGTGGCTCCTTTATCAAAGATCAAGTGACCATAAGTCTGTGGGTTCATTTCTGGGTCTTCAATCCTGTTCCATTGATCTGCTTGCCTGTTGCTATACAAATACAATGCAGTTTTTAACACAATTGCTCTGTAGTACTGCTTGAGGTCAGGGATATTGATTCCCCCAGAAGTCCTTTTATTGTTGAGAATAGTTTTAGCTATCCTGGGTTTTTTGTTGCTCCAGATGAATTTGAGAATTGCTCTTTCTAGATCTATTAAGAATTGCGTTGGGATTTTGATGGGGGTCGCATTGAATCTGTATATTGCTTTTGGCAAGATGGCCATTTTTACTATATTGATCCTGCCAATCCAGGAGCAAGAAATATTTTTCCATCTTCTGAGGTCTTCTTTGATTTCTTTCTTCAAGGACTTGAAGTTCCTGTTGTACAGATCTTTCGCTTGTTTGGTTAGAGTTACGCCAAGATACTTTATGTTGTTTGTGGCTATTGTGAAGGGTGTTATTTCTCTAATTTCTTTCTCTGCCTGCTTGTCCTTTGAGTACAAGAAGGCCACTGACTTGCTTGAGTTAATTTTATAACCTGCCACTTTGCTGAAGTTGTTTATCAGCTGTAGAAGTTCTCTGGTGGAGTTTTTTGGGTCGCTTAGGTAAACTATCATATCGTCTGCAAATAATGATAGTTTCACTTCTTCCTTTCCAATTTGTATCCCTTTGACTTCCTTATGTAGTCTAATTGCTCTTGCTAGAACTTCAAGTACTATATTGAAAAGATATGGAGAGAGAGGGCAGCCTTGTCTAGTCCCTGATTTTAGTGGGAATGCTTCAAGTTTCTCTCCATTTATTTTGATGTTGGCTACTGGTTTGCTGTAGATTGCTTTTACTATGTTTAGGTATGGGCCTTGAATTTTCTTGTATTTTAAGTTTTGGGTTTTTTTTTTAGTTTTGTTTTGTTTTGTTTTGTTTTGTTTTGTTTTGTTTTGTTTTGTTTTGTTTTGTTTTGTTGAGACAGGGTTTCTTTACATAGCACTGCCTGTCCTGGAACTTACTATGTAGATTAGGTTGGTGAGAACCACCTACATCATGAGTGCTGAGATTAAAGGCATGTACCACCACAGACTGGGCTTTCTACATTAATTTTTAATCAAAAGTACATGATGTTTTAAAATAGTTTGTGTTTTCAAGACCTGCAACTGAAGCTATTCCAGATACCTTCATGGAAGTGGTGCTGCCCCAGATAACTGGCCAATACCCACATGCAATGATGTTGTCCTGAATACACAGTTAACAGTCACATGCACACTATGCTGTTCCAGATACAAAATCAATTCCAACATGTATCGGTGCTGTGTGAAATAGTTTTATGTCAACTTTACAGAAACTGGAGTCATCTGAAAGTGAGAACCTTAAATGAGAAAATTCTTCTGTAAGATCTGGCTGTGGGCATTTTCTTTTTCTTTTTCTTTTTCTTTTTCTTTTTCTTTTTCTTTTTCTTTTCTTTTCTTTTCTTTTCTTTTTTATTGATTATTTCATTTATTTACATTTCAAATGTTATAACCCTTCCCAGTTCCCCCTCCTCCTATACCATCTTCCCTCCCTCATATTTCTATGCGAGTGCTCACCCACCCACACACTCCTGCCTCACCGCCTTAGCATCCCCCTACACTGGGGCATTGAGTCTCCACTGGATCAAGGGACTCCCCTCCCATTGATGTCATATAGGGCAATTCTCTGCTACATATACACCTGGAGCCAAGGGTACCTCCATATGTACTCTTTGGTTGGCGGTTTAGTCCCTGGGAGTTCTGGGGAGTCTGGTTGTTGATATTGTTGATCTTTTTATGGGGTTGCAAATCCCTTCAGCTCCTTCAGTTCTTTCCCTAACTCCTCCATTGGGGGAATTTTCTTAGTGAGTGATAGAGGAGGAGCCAGCCAATGGTGGGGGTGCCATCTCTGTGCTGGTGGTCCTGGGTGCTCTAAGAAAACAGACTAAGCAAGCCATTATGAACAAACTACTGCATCAGCTCCTGACTCAACTCCCTGCCCTGTTTGAGCTCCTGTCCTGAATTCCTTCAGTGATGGATTATGATATGGAAGTGTAAGCCCAATAAACTCTTTCCTCTCCAACTTGCTTTTGGTTGTGGTGTTTCATCGTGACAATAGCAACCCTAACTCCGGCGATACATGCTGTCTCAGACATCCAGTCAACATCCACATGTGAACTGGGTTATCTTATTAATGAGGCCAATATCAACATGTAAATTGTGTCCAGTACAGTGCAATTCAGTATGCACTGGGGAGGGGGAAGGGGAGATAAATCCTACTTTTTCTAACACTCATTATAGCATGTTCCACAGCATGTACGCATGGGCTAAGAAGTGACATTCTTTTCACAATTTGACTGAAGCCCACAGCTTATCCTCCTTAAGGACTGATTCACTTGAAATGATAGCACATTGGTTCTACTATTTTAAGTAAAATATCATATAACATAGGTCAGATCTAAAAGAGAAAAGTGAAAACCAGGAGACAATGAAATATGTTGGGAGGGTGTTTTGAAAAATACTTATGCTCTCAGGACAGTGCATATTACCAACTTCTGGAGAGCTGGTAATATCTATTTTAAACTTTATTTGGATGTATAAGTCTAATTGTTCATCTACGCTATTCAAACCTGTAACCATTACAAAAAAGATATGTCACCATTCCTTTTTATAACATTGTTACATTTACCAACTAGTTTGGAAAAACCTTTTAAAAAAACTATAAAACAGAAAGATGTTTTAAAAATCTGTGTATGGCAGACTAGTTGTAGATAATGGTTTCAGTCTTTAGGTATCTTAAGTCACTCAATTTGATCATCTCTTTTGTAACACCCATAAGGATATTTTTCCTTCAGTAATTTAAAATTTTGTTTATTGATTTATAAAAAAAGAGTATTCAGTGGTCTTCTAGATCTTTTCTCTAAAAAAAAGTATATATTGCTTGTTAAATAAACTCACTGGTATATATAAGAGCTGTACACTGTCAGGAGGGATGTGGATAGACTGCCTTAAATGAGGAGAAATGATAAATTTGTGTAGCACAACCTGAGGATGACTGGGGACTCAGGGTTATTGAATAAAATAAAGCAAGCCCAGTACCTGCAATGAGTAATGTGGTCCCTGCAACAAAGCAGAGGCGGACTTTAATGTGTGGCTCATTGGGTAGGAACTTCACACAGTCAAGGCCAAGGAGCAGGGTGATGAATCCAAAGCCAGCTAGGATGTCAGCTGTGATCATCAGTGCTCGTGTCACCACCAGCTTCACTGCAAGACCAGGGAGTCAGAGCAGGCGCGGGGGAGGATGAGACGGAGGAGGAATGGGGAAAGGAGGAGGAACAGATATGTTAACTCTCACAGGAACATCAGAGAACACAAGTTTAGACACAGCAACATAAGGCCATACATAGAATTCAGAATTTATATCTATACAAGCTTCAATATGGGTAGCTATAATTTCTCATGAAATTCAAAACTATCATAATGCAACTATAGTTGTGAAATTAAAACTTTGAGTGGCAGTTACACAGAGTTCTACAGAAGAAGGATTGGGTTTGACTCAAAATACTAAAAAGAAAGAAAATCACATCACAAAGAGTAGGAACCACTCTTATATTACCTAGATCATAAAAAATATTAATATATTTCTTTCTTTATATACTAATTATATTTTATTTTCATAATAATGTGGGACATTCTTGCTTTTATGGGGGTCTTTTTTTGCATTAAGGAGATAATATTATGACTTATATTTGTGAGAAATAAAGGCAGTTTTCCCTGTTCAAAATGTTAAGATTTATATGATACACTTGCAGAAGAAAAAATTTAATGTATGAAATTCTTCCTATCTTATCAGCAGGTGAATTCACTGTATGTGTTCATGTATTATTATGATGCTACTACTAATTGTCCATATGACAGGATAGAGAATCACCTAGGATACAGACCCTAGACATATTTCAAGGGATTGTTTGGCTTCTAGGCATGCCTGTGAAGCATTCATCAGTTAAATAAATTGAGATGGAAAATCCCATGCTAAAACTGTGTAGCCCTGTTTCCTGGGCTTGGGTCACGCTCTGTATAAAAAGGATAAGGTGAACTGGCCACAAGCATTCACCCTTCTCTGCCTCCCAATGTGAGCGGCTGCTTCAAGTCCCTGTCACACTGACTTTCCTCCCACCATGGGCTGAACTCTTTAACTGTGAGCCGAAAGAAAGCTTTTGCTCCTCTGCAGTGCTTTTGTCAGAACATGTTCTCGCAGCAACTATAATAGAAACCAAGACAATTATTAACACTTGAGTATGTATTTGTCCTGTCTTGGAATATCTATCTAAAAATTGTCATTATTTCTAAAAAAAAAATAAATAAAATGTATACATATATTTTCCAAAAAAAAAATCTAAAAGAAACATTATGAAGATTAACCTTTATATGCTAGATTGTTTTAATTTTTCTTTAATTCAATGCTCAGTACATAAGTGGACTTTCTACTAATGAGAAAACTTTGGCACACACAAAGGAATTAATGTTGTTAGGGTGAGATACTCATGCATATCTCTGTTGTCCCTGCTTTCCTCTTCCTATAGAGTCTTGCATGTTCTGTTTCATATGGAGGGTCTCTACGAAGCTCTGGAACTTGAGCCCTGTTTTCAGTCTGGTTCCAGGAGGGCAGAACCATTACAAGCAAAATGTTCAAGCAACTTATGGAAGAATTTCTTTTTTCCAAGGGTTGAATTCTGGCTTCCAGAACAGAGTTGGCATCCCTACTTGGAGTTGCTCAAACTACTTTTAAGAAAACAAGCACCACACGACAAATATCTTATCAAGTGCCACACACCCTGAGTGAACAGGAGAAACTGTATATGTTATCTACATTGGTTCTATGAATTTAATAGAAAATGAACTGAAATCTCTACACCTTGAGGACCTAGAAATATAATTTTTCTAGAACACATCTTTATTATTGTTGTCTCTAAACATATGTTTACATACAAATGAAAGTTCTTTACCATTTGAAAGCAATAATTGAAAACAATGGACAAATATGCAATAGTACAGGTGAAGCTTTAACAGGAGCATATTAAAATATTGACATTTGTTTCCCTAATGAATGGCTCCAATTCTTCTACCATGACTTCAATATTTACATTTTAAAAACTTTAACTTTTGTTTGACTTCCTAAACCCAGAAGATGACTCAGTACAAAAAGTTCTGTTCCCAAACCGGAAGATCTGAGTTCAAATCCCAGACCCCAGGAAGAAGGAAAAAACTGATTTTTCTGACCTCCACAACTGCACCTGGGCATGCCATGCCCACACATATATGTACAGAAATAAGTAAATAAACAAACAAGAAAATAAATAAATAATGTTTATCTTCTAGCTTGGTCTACACATTACATTTTTAAAATACAATGAGAACCAGGCATATATTTCTTCCTTTTCATCAAATCAGGATATCTGCATAGTGAGGAAAATGGGAAGTTGTAAAAACTTCCAAGCAAAAATTTAATTAAAAGTCCTTATAAACTTTGGCAAAAATTATCTCAGATACCGAACTCTCAAATAGCAGATTAAGATGATTTGAAGACTGTTTTTTTTATAGTATGTTTTTTCTGAACTAAAATAGATGTCTTGGGAGAAAGACACATTCCCCAGGACCCCTTTTAATTTATCTTGATGCTGTGTGGCACTAGCACCCATCACTGGCTTTGAAAAGCATAAAAGCATTTTCTTTTAATAGCATGACTCTATTATTGTTGTCTCTATGGTTCAAAGGTCTAAGTAAATATGTCAGTGCTGCGAAGAAGGGTTGAGGGTGTTAACAATGGATTGTTAATTTAAAAGATTGCTTTATTTAAAGGCACATGGCTTTGCTAATATCTAGGTGGGATTGAGAGCTAAAGGAGAGAAAGATGAAGGCGTTGTCTCCAACATTGAAGCTAATGTTTCCTCACATGTGTGCCCATTCTCACTTATGGATCCCATATCCTCTCTGTCTCTCTGTCTCTGTCTCTGTCTCTGTCTCTGTCTCTCTCTTTCTCTCTCCTCCCTCCTTCCCTCCCTCCCTCTCCCTTTCTCTCTCTCTTTGTCTCTCTCCCTCTCTCTGCTTCTGTTACTCTATATTAGCAAATCTTCAAGTGTAAAAAGAATAGTTAACTTTCTACTTTAGCTAAGTCACAGTTGAAACACATTGAATGCTATTCATGTAGCTTGTCAATTCTAATCAATACCAAAGGATAAGTTTCCAATTATTGAAATATTTACTATTAGCCTACTATGAATAAGGTATTTTGTCAGGTCCCTTGTGACAATACTTTTACTATAAAGGAATTTGCCAAATCAGGTGGAAAGGGGAAATATGATTCAATGTATTTCAATTCACATTTCAAAAATGACACCCATTTCTAAGTGTCAACATTTCACATTCTAAACCTTAACACCACACGACAGACAAAAGGATATCTGAGCTCAGTATCTCTTGGCACATTCTTCCTGGCAAACAGAAAGTATACATACAGGGGTGCTCCGCATATATGGAATCATACTCGTCACAGGTTCGAATCCCATCAAAAGCGTTTGTGACGCACTCCCACCACAGACCTCTGCATTTAGTGCTCACCTGGAAGTTGCAAAAGACACCATGTTAAACACCTTGCAAAATCAACTCCATTTCCTCTTCGTCAAATGGATACTCTGCTATGTTTGCTTTGTTTTGATAAAATATAGTGGTTACAAGCATAGCGAGAAGTCTATATAAAGCCGTGACAGTAGAATATATTCCCGTACACATTGACAATTAAAGGCTTTCTGGACCAAGAAGTAAGTTTACTTCCTGATTGGAAAGGGTTTGTGGAAAAATAAGTCATTGTTGAGAGGGATAAAACCAGAACTGAATATATTCTTCTGTCATTGAGTCATGCTTTAACATAAAGGCAATCTATTTCACTTCAATGAGCTAACATTTACTCATAAATAAATCTATAAAACAATAGATGATAATGTTAATGTCTCAAGTCTATCATCAGTACACGTTGATTCATCTTCATTACAGACATTGACTTTCATGAAGAAAAATGCTGTTTTATATGAGGTTCATAAATTTAAAATTAGCAAAGAAAACCAATAAATGAAAAAGGGCAACAATAAATGACCGAGCATCCCCAATTGTCTTTCTCTCTGCTATACTGACATATTACAAACCTTTAAGGTATGACAGGAACATAAAAGGACTGAGAAGTAAGCTAATATAATTAGACAGTTGTAAAGCTTAGAATTGGCACACAGATGATGATGTCCACTTAGAGCTAAAAGGTGCCAGTGTCCTGATTATTCTAATTTTTTTTTGGTGGGCTGTAAGTCACCACAAACTTTTTAAAAATCAATAGTAAACATCTCAGAAAACAATAGTTTCAAGTATTTTGGACAGAGCTCATGAATATGGATCAGAGGCAATATCGTTGTTTCTTCAGACTCAATTACAGATTCCATTACCTTCAAAATCTGAAGCTCACTTAGAAAATCTTCACAGTTATTGTGGAAAGTCGATTTTTAAACCCCATACCCAAAGAATAAATAAGATAGTAGAGCAGGAAAGAGTTCCAAAGGGAGAGGTGTTAAATCATTGTCCAGAGGGAGGGAAAGGAGAAATAAAACACTTTTCAAAAGAGAAAATCATATTAACATGAACATAGTAACATGAGTGCTCTGAAACCCTTATGCTATGTTCTATTTGGGGCTTGCTGACACACTCCTGATACTCTCCTCATTGCCTTCCATGTAAAATATTTGCAATTGTTAATGACTAACATTATATTGAACTTTGAACTACCTGCCATCTAAGTATGTTATTATGTCATTTTTTCTTTTTTATTATTTTATTTTATTTTTTAAAGGGAAGTAAAACCACAGAAAATATGTCAGATAAACACATTAAGATCCTACTACAAAGGTCTATACTCAAAACAACTGGAGAATCTGGAGGAAATGGACAATTTCCTAGACAGATATCAAATACCAAAATTAAATCAGCATCAAGTAGATCAGCTAAATAGTCCCATAACCCCTAGAGAAATAGAAGGGGTTATAGAAAGCCTCCCAACCAAAAAAAGTATGGGACCAGATGGTTTTAGTGCAGAATTCTACCAGACCTTCAAAGAAGACTTAACACCAATACTCTCCAAACTATTCCACAAAATAGAGACAGAAGGGACACTGCCCAACTGCAGAATTCTACCAGACCTTCAAAGAAGACTTAACACCAATACTCTCCAAACTATTCCACAAAATAGAGACAGAAGGGACACTGCCCAACTCATTCTTCGAAGCCACAATTACGCTAATACCTAAACCACAAAAAGATCCAAACAAAGAAAGAGAACTACAGGCCAATTTCTCTTATGAATATAGATGCAAAAATACTAAATAAAATTCTTGCTAACCGAATCCAAGAGCACATCAAAACGATCATCCACCATGATCAAGTAGGCTTCATCCCAGGGATGCAGGGATGGTTCAATATACGGAAATCCATCAATGTAATCCACTACATAAACAAACTGAAAGAAAAAAACCACATGGTCATCTCATTAGATGCTGAAAAAGCATTTGACAAAATTCAGCATCCTTTCATGCTAAAAGTCTTGGAAAGAGCAGGAATTCAAGGCCCATACCTAAACATAGTAAAAGCAATCTACAGCAAACCAGTAGCCAACATCAAAATAAATGGAGAGAAACTTGAAGCATTCCCACTAAAGATAAACACATTAAAATGGACAATTTTCATAGAAAATTAAGGAGTAAAGAGGTAGACATTACAAACATTTCTAAATTAATTGAAATATGGGATAAAAACATTTAATGAGAGAATTGAAGATTTACGTGGAAAATATTTCTGATAAAATTGTAGAAAAATGTAGAAAAAACATGTTAGGATTGAAGATTATCATGGAAAATTTTATATAGATATAATAATGGTAGGCATAAAAGTATTCCTAAGCTGATTAAAAGTGGAATTATAAACATTTTCTGGTAAACTTGAAGATTTATATGGAAAATATTTCTAATAAAATTGTAGTATTATATAGAAAAACATGTTAAAATTAAAGATTTTCATGAAAATTATATAGATAAAATGATAGGCATAAAGATATTTCTAAGTTGATTGAAGGTGGAATTATAAACATTTTCAGATAACATTGAAGATTTACATGGAGATTATTTCTGGTAAAATTCAAGAAATAGACAAATATGTTAAAATTGATTATTTCATGGAAAATTTTGCATAAAAATGGTTGATATAAAAATTCTTTACAAATTAATTGAAGGTAGAATTAGAAACATTTGTGATAAAAATCAAAGATTTACACTGAAAACATTTCTGATAAAATAGAGGAAGTATATAGAAAGGCATATTAAATTGAAGATTATCATGAAAAATAATGCAGATAAAAAGGTAGACATAAAAGAAATTACTAAATTAATCAAAAAGGGAATTACAAACATTTTCTGTTAAAATTAAAGATTTACATGAGAAATATTTTATTAGTCTATGTCTTTTTATTGGGGAGTTGAGTCCATTATTGTTAAGAGATATTAGGGAATAGTGATTGTTGCTTCCTGTTATTTTTGAGATTATTTTTATGTTTGTGTGGGTATCTTCTTTTGGGTTTTTTGGAAGATTACTTTCTTGCTTTTTCTAGGGTATAGTTTCCCTTCTTGTGTTGGCATTTTCCATCCATTATCATACAAGAAGCCTTCAGAACTCCAAACAGACTGTACCAGAACAGAAAATCCTCCCAGTACATAATAATCAAAATACCAACGTCACTAAGCAAAGAAAGAATATTAAAAGCAGTAAGGGAAAAGGGGCAAGTAACTTATAAAGGCAGACCTATCAGAATCACACCAGACTTTTCACGAGAGACGATGAAAGCTAGAAGATCCTGGACCCTAAGCTAGAAGCTTGAAGACCTCATACAGACCCTAAGAGAACACAAAGGCCAGCCCAGGCTACTATACCCAGAAAAACTCTCAATCATCATAGATGTAGAAAACAAGATATTCCAAGATAAAACCAAATTTATGCAATATCTGTCCACAAATCCAGTCCTACAAAGGATAGTGGATGGTAAATGTCATTTGTTTCTTAAAGATCATTAATGAGCTGTTATCATCTATTTACAAACAAGGAAATAGAGGCATGGGGAAGGAAAAATACTGTTACAGCACAGTCAATAATAATGCAGAAGACAAGACTCCAACTGAGCCATCCATGTGTATATCCCCAAGTCTTGCTCATGCTATACTTACAACTCATTTCAGAACTCTATCTCAGGCTAAGGTATCCTATACTTCGTACTTGATTGTTGGAAGACAACCTTCAGTGACTTGGTCCTACCTAACTTAGTTCTCATGCCTAGGCTATTATTCTTTAAATCACCACTTTGGTGGACTATCCCTACTGTTAAATCTGAAAATAATGCTCTTGATTTTATAGAAGATTATCAGCCCTAGAAAAACACAGAGGGCAAAACTCTAATGAAGAAAATCCATCTTGTACAACTTGCCTGACACATTGATTTTTCAAAGCAAGATATGCACATACATACACACATATGATCATAATTTAAAACACAGATTGACATTTTTAATGGCTATGTAGGAACCTTTGGCAAGGTCTTCGCTGCTTTGAATTTCAATCTCCTCATCTGTATAAGGAAGAAAATGACAGGGTGGTTTAAAATATTAAAAATTTCTATTAAACTATAAATTATTAGTTCAAATGAAAATGATGGTAACTTTCTAAATACCATGACTTTACTTTATTACTGGCATGCTGGATTTCACTAAAAGTGATGGTGATAAATAATGAGGACATAATGAAATGAATGACAGCATTCTGAAAGTCTCAAGCCCATCTTAATCTCTAGAACCCATGACTATGGCCCTATTTGTAGGTACATCTGAGTTACAGGCCTGAGAAGATGGCAGCACATCAGCTGTATAAGGGGATTCTGAACTAATAGATAATGATGTCCTTATCCTCACAAGGAAAAAGCACAGACAGATGGGAATGTCACAGTGCCACAGGACCACTGGAGTGTTGGGAGTCACACAGTCACAAGTCATGGACAACCCACAGTCACGAGAATCTGGAAGTACCAGAGCAGTTCTTCCTGGAGCTTCAGAGACAATGAATAGAACCTTGCAGAGATCATGATCTTAAAGCTCTGGCCTTCAGGACTATGAGAGAATAATTTCCTTCAGGTCATTTGCTATGGCTGTCTTAGGAAACTGATAAAGTAAGGGTATATACAGACCCACTATACTATGAAGAAAAGCAGGGTTTATTAGTACCCATGTCCTCGGTCTCTCAGCTCATAAATCCAGCCTATCCTAATTAGAATGGTGCACTGTGGCTCTCTAATCAAATGGTGATGGTTCATATTTTCTTATTCTTGTTACATTATAAGTGACTATTCCTGCTATACATGATGTAACTCATACACAGTCCTTAATAACAAGAATATTCAGCTATGGTCCAGTATGGGTGTCAATTTCAAGGCTATTGATCATTTACCTGCCAGGACCATATTTCAAAAAGCAATGAGGTCATTAGAGGAAACAAGGAATCCAATTTCATTAGGTATTAATGCCCAGGGGCACACTATTAAATCGCTTGGTATTCACACTCAGCTAAGATACGTGAGAATAGTGGCTGTAATTAACTCAACTTCTGTGTTTAATACAGCACTTACTGTAGACACCCTTAAAGGTGCCTTTGCACACAAAATACAAGGTTAAAAGATTTTTAAGTTATCATTTTAGGAAAGCCCTCCATGTTATAATCTATTGCTTTCGGTCAACCTTCCTGCCTATGATAAAAATGGCTTATTAGGAACTGTTTTGCAAGGCAAGCCAACGGAAGTTCTTGGAAGTCTTAAAATAAGGTTCTTTAAAAGCTAACTAGTGCTTAAACAGTGTGGCTAACCTTTCTGAAAGGGCAAAAACTGTAAAATGAGAACTCATAATTTTAATCTCACAGATCCATTTAAAATAGAAAATTCTAATTTTGAGCTTCTTGTTTGTTTTTTAACATGCAATTGGAATGTGTATGAATAACACAGGCAGCAATATTGAAGGAATTTATGTTCCAGTGATGTCATTTCTCCAGAGAATAAGATGTGGATAATTCCCCACACAAGTTTTCCAAAACATCAACAAAGCCATAAGCACATCTCCTGACTGCTCACTGATACTCCAAGTAGAGAGATAACACAGACAATCCAGACACCCGGCTTTCCTTCTTCCCTTGTCTACTTGGTCACCTTGGTTCCTGATCTCTTAATGGATGGTAACCCTTAGCCACAGTGAGTGGTTGCTTGCATCTAGATGTGGATGTTTGCAGTATATCCCTCACTACTCACCAGAACTCTCGTGGCTAAATGACTTGACATACACTGCAGAGCCTACGTAAACACTTAGATTTTGATATAATTCTCTTGTTGAATGCATTTCAATGCTGTCATAAGAGAGCAGAGCATTACAGTCAGGAGTGCTAACGGACATATCAGAGGTCACAAATTGTATTTCAATAATGATCATATGCCTTTGCCTTTCTTTATAAAAAACTTTTCTCTTTAAAGAACAAAGCAGAAAGGTCTCACCATTTAGACCAAGTGCACGTTTTCACCAGCTTTATTAAACACTTTCGGGGGTTAGATATTTTTCTTAAATTTTTTATTAAGAAGATGATCCAAATGTATTAATCCTTTATATTGTAGCAAGGTATGAGATCAGGCCTTTTAAAAGATGGTCACTTACTACTTATTCAGGGTTTGACATGAATCTTCAAAGATCATCTTTTGTTCATTCTTTCAGCACCATGGAAAAAACTGTAACAACTTCTCCATGAGTTCATGTGCCTGAATGCATCCTAAGCTCCTCTAACATGGACCTTGGTGTGGTAAGAAATCATGAGACAAATTGAGTCCACTCACAGTCTCAAATGTTTCCTAAAAGAACTTAAAATCAAACAGAACCAAAAATTGGTATATAAATAATCAGAGCACATATTATACACAATAATTTTAGTACATACTCTATGTCTGCAAGAATTATAGCATGGGTAAGGCAAATAGAAATCCTAGGAGAAAACCTGATTATGAGGATGAAATAAATTCTACTGCGAACAACCTTCTTTTGAAGTAATAAAAATTTAATCATAATGGTGCTCAGAGTATAGCAATTTCCAGGAAATAATTAACAAAAAATTAACTGGAAATTGAATCACCCTATGCACACATTTTTCCCTTCTAATAATGGAGAGGCCAACAACTTTAATAAGTAAGTTTTGTTTCAACCCCTGCAAGAAACATAAATAACTCCATATCCTACAAGCTAGTTAGTGTCATAATAATGTGATTAAGCCTCCTAATCCTCATGCATTGTGAGCATCCACTGGTAGATAGATAACTCCTGCTCTGAGACTCCATTTTCTGCTCCTTGAGTCAAGCAATAATCACTCACGAGTACAAAGCTGGTCAAATCATTGCCCAGAGAAATAAACAACATTTCTCTAAGAGGATCGATAGCAAAAATAAGACCGGAACTTCATTCGTCAATCTCTCAGATTGGTGAGCATTATACAAAATGTCACTTCCTCCCCCAGAACAAAACAAAAC
Source organism: Apodemus agrarius (assembly GCA_964023405.1). Lineage (NCBI taxonomy): Eukaryota > Metazoa > Chordata > Mammalia > Rodentia > Muridae > Apodemus > Apodemus agrarius. The sequence goes on from OZ030018.1 coordinate 74,376,441, forward strand.
AATGGACTATGAATTAATCATAATATATCTGACATTTATTGGCTGATTCCTGTTCACCGAGTGCTGTGGTTAATACTTGATGTACACAGGATCATTTGATTCTCACAGAAAGCTAGGTCATATGCATTACCATTCTCCTTGTATAGGGGAGACATGAAATTTAACCAGGAGCCTCTGGATTAAGGTATAGTATATATACTTCCTCACTGATAAACAGTTTCTGCCAACTTTCCTAAGCTAAGCCAAGAAAAACAGACAAACAAAACAAATAACAATAACCATAACAACAACAACAACAACAACAATAATAATAATAATAATAATAATGATAATAATAAAAGTGTTCCAGGGAGCATGCTCCAGGGAGTTTAGTATAGAAATTCCCATTTCCATTTGACCACTGGATGAGTGATTTCACAAGTTACCCCAAGTCAGTGAGGTGGCTTCATTCTTGGCTTCTCTCTCCCTGTAACCTTCTGGATGCAAGCAATCACTCACCCCCACCCATATGAGTTAGTTTCCCATTTCTATCTGCATCATTCTATGCTTACTAACACGATCATTTACACAAGCATCTTTTTCCTCCTGGCTTATGCAAATGTCCTTTAAAATGTCTCCTCATAATTCATTTTACCCCCTTGAGCCACCCACCAAGAGCAGCCAGAAAGGCTGCTATTTCTAAAAGGCATGTATGTATTTGTCTCATTCTTGCCTATGGGATTGGACCTATATTTTGTATAATACTTTAAGCCTTTGATTACCTAGCCCCTATAATTTCCTGTCTACATCAGAAAATATCTATAATACCGTGAACGGACAGCACAATCACGCCTATATCTCTGTGCACTTCATTAGTTTGGTTAGAACACTCTTGGCTTCTCTTTATTCACTTGATTTTCAAAACATAGCTTAGCGGTAACTTCTAGACAGACTCCACTAATTACCATAGACAGAGTAAGATGTCCACTTATGGTGGCTCAACCTCAGGTGGAGTACTTGTGACACTGAACTGTGACTGTGTGTTCACCAATTTGTGTCCTTTACTATACTGAGAATCACTTCCAGATGTTTCAGAGTACACAACTCACATAACCAGGAACCCACCATTGTGACAGCCATACTGTGGGTGCTAAGGAATATTTGGGGGGTGAGAGGAGAAAAGGAGAAAGAGAAGGGGGTTGGAAGAGAAGAATAAGACCATGAAGGAGGAAGGAGGGAGGAAGGGAGAGGTGAAGGTAGTAGTGAAGGGAGATGGTGACAAGCTTGAGGACAGGAGGGTGAGTGTATGGAACAAGGATGAAGGGAATGTGCATTCCAATGAATCTCCCAATGGAAGTTTTTCTCTTGGGAAGCTAAGAGCATCCTTGATCCCCCAGCAAGTAGCCACTAGTCAGGGGGTTGAGGCACTCAGAGCACCCCTGGTGGTAAAGTAAAAGGTGATAAGAGTGCAATTGAATCAAATTCCTTCTTATATTTGAGGGAAGAGAAGACATAGGATGTGATACCTCCCTCCCCCCCCCCCCGTCCCCGGAGAGAAGTCAGTTAACATGGACTAAAAGCTGATTACCTACTGTCTTTAAAACCCTCCAACACATTCTCTTCAGCACTCAAGTCTTCCCAGGAGTGACAGACCCAAGGATGGTGAGGACAGGAATGCTGCTCAGCCTATTATTTAGGGTCATGCCCACTGCTTTCTCAGGGTTCTCTCTCTCTCTCTCTCTCTCTCTCTCTCTCTCTCTCTCTCTCTCTCTCTCTTTCTTTCTCAATACCCCTTCTAAACACAAAAAATTTTACTCCTCAAGGCAGGTATATGGTAGTAAAACCTAAGAATGTTTTATTTATGTATTTTTTTTATTGCAGTTACTTTTCCCAAGAATTGTTCAAAGAAAGTGAAAGGCTAGAATATCTGAATTCTTTACGCCTCTTGCTTTGAGTTATATCCTTTTAAAAACCCAGGAAAATCACTGTATTTTTTCTTTTTTCTTTTTTTTTTTTGCCACAGTGTCTTTTCATCCAAAGTCCCTGCTGCCATTTCTACCCTTTGAAATTGCATCATTTGGAGGCTTAGCTCGACAGCCCTTTCTTCGCTGAGACCTATTTCAATACACCTAATGGAGAATGACAGCTTTATCATCTCTGCTCTAGTAGTATTCTGCTCATTTACTCCTCAAATGTGAACTGATCTGTGTCATTTTTTATAGTTCATGTTCATTGTTTTTTCTATGCACTCCATGTCCCTTCCTGAAAGGCAAGATGCACTCCTTCTTTATCCTCGCCTCTTTTAGTATTGTAGGCACAGTGTTTCTTTATGACCTGCATTTTACGTATTTGCCAAGTGGAACTCAAGCAAAGAACCAATTTTCCAACCTTTATGCTTATATTAACAAAGCTCTGAACCAGAATACCTCTGCCTCTTCAAATGTTGTTATTTGCGTATTTTTATTTCATTTACTTTTTTTTCCAACAATTGTTTAAAGAACGTGAATTGCTAACGTAGATGGGAGTGACATGTGAAAGAGCCTAAAAGGGCCAGTAATTATGAAAACCTTCAAACTTTTGCATAAAATAATACATTTTATCCTAATTAAAAATTATTATTAAAGATTGGTGTCCCTTTAAAACATATTGATAGAGATTGTTCAAAAAGAAGTGGCAGCAGGGGGTTAATGCTTGCAGGATAGTTTCCATAAGCAGGTATTTTGGAGAACACATTTCACCGAGATGAAATAGACAAGGTATTTCAGGTGAGGAGACTCATAGCCAGACCTTAGGCAGAGAGAGCGCCCACATTGGAGGTCTTTATTGATTCTCTCCACCTGTTGCTCAGGGAACCCCCGCCCCCAGGAAAAGGAAAATTGTAGGGGCCAGAGGAGCCAGAGGGCTTGAGAATACCAGAAGAACATGGCCCACAGAATCCACTAAGTAGCGATCATAGGGAATCACGGAGACTGAAGCTGCAATCACAGAGCCTGCATGGGCATGACCTAGCTCTTCTGCATGCAGGCTGTGGTTGCTGAGCTTGGTGTTCCTGTGAGACTCCCAGCAGTGGGCGTGGGGGTGTCTCTGACTCTTTTGCCTGCTCCTGGGGCTCTTTTTCTCCTATCCCACTTGCCCCATCCAGCCTTAGTATGAGAGTTTGTGTCTAGTCTGAGTGTTTCTTATTTTGCTATGTCCAGTTAATATCCCTAGGAGGCTTGCTCTTTTCTGAAGGGAAGAAAAGGATCAGTGGATCTAGGAGACAGGGTGTGGGGGACTGGGAGGAGCAGAGAGAAAAGAAACTGCAGTTGGGATGTATTGAGAACAACTAACTCACCAAAGAAAATGGACAAAGGAAATAACCTGTGTGAGGTTAGGAAGGATTCATTTAAAGTGAATAATTTTTAGTATTCATTTCATTCATTTCAACTAGTGATTTTTCTTGTACTGTTTGGAAGGCAAATTGATTGAGAAACTAAAATGAGAGGAACATGGGGCTTCATGCTGAGGCTCCTGCCCTCTCAGCAAGCCCGACCCTTCTTAAAACTCTATTTCTTAACTGAGGTTAACAACTCTCACTTGAAGCAAGAAGGCTTTCAAGCTGTTTTAGAAAATATTTAACCAATGACTTTGGATAGGGTTTTACATATTTTTTTTTTAAAAGAACACTTTTGAAAACTCAATTTGAAGGGCGCTGAAGTGCAACATTATTTTATATTGATCATGTATGACTGGCAGCCTGGATAATGAGAAATTAATGGCTTCACAGGGTTTGAGCCACACTTTCCCTGAGCACTGTGCAAGGGGCACAGTTTTACATTTATATATAAATAATATATATACTATATATATAATGCATATATATATTCATTATTGCTCAGATGAGTCCCATCCCTGGACTCACTGCAAAACAGATAACCCAGATTACTTCCATTCAGTAACAGGTTTTAGAAATATAAACTCTCAGCATTACAAAGGAATTTATAACTCCATTGCCTTTAAAATGTTATGTAGGAGTCAGAGGAAATTTAAGCGCGTGTGCACACACACACACACACACACACACACACACACACATTGCAAAAGATCCCAAAACAAGATACAAAAATTGTGTTTCACTTCTATTACAAGTTGGGCATTTGCAAACAGAGTTATAATAAAGACAGCAAGCTTTCCGCACCCCCAGGTCTTCCTTAACCTTCCTAGATGCTACAGCATTAGTGCGTGTAGACCATTCACTCAAGCTGTACGGAAAAGAAGAGACAGATTTGCCCTTGACTCCTCTGAGCGGCTCACTTCGTGATCGTTATCTGACCTGCATTTTCCTCAGCCTTACATAGGAACAGCAGATAATTCGGAAGATTTGAATCTTGTTCAGCTCTGCCTCACTCCTATCTCTGTTATTTCCACAGCAAAAGATTGTGAACTTCACCTTTTAAGTTTTGATCATTGACTTGCATTGAATTCTCAAGTGGAAGTTCACCCAGTCACCTCCCTCATGAGCTGCAGTCCTGCTGTATAACCAGTTATTAAAAGTGGAGTTCTGAAGTCCACGCTGGTTCCCGAGCACTGAGGTGCTTGTGGAAGACTTTTGGCCTGAGTGTTTTCTCCCGCCTTCAATCATACATCCCCCTTGCCCCACCAGCCAAGGAGGGTCTATATACTTTTGATTTCACGCTCCCAAAGGCCTGGGATTATTAGCTGTCTTTTAGAAACGCTTTCACAGAGTCAGTCCACTTGCTCAACACTCCTCATATAATTAGCTTCAAAATGCCTCTAACAGAACTCTGGATTCTGCCATCAAGGTTAACACACTTATCTTAAAAAGAAAGGTTATGACTCTACCAACAATCCACTTAATATGTAGAAAGGGAAGCGGTGAACTCCTGGAGCATTCTGTAGCAGGCACTATGTAATTATACTTTTGAAAATGTTACCTTGGAAAAATAGATCATTGAATTACCTCATCTGTGAAATGGGACAACAGTACTTACTCCATAGATTAGTGTCAGGGTTAAATAAGCTATCAGTGTTAAGATTCATTAAGGATCAGTTTACTCCCTTACTGGCTATCTTTGCTGCCATTATCCTGCAGGACTGATGTCTGTGTTTGGCTGTAAATCTCACAGCAAAATTGAGGTTTCTGGCCTCTTACCTCCAGAGAGTCATCGGCGTTCACCATCCAACAGTCCGTCCAGGTGGCCAAGATCAAAAACCCAGTGGAGAAAATGGCCAAGAAGCAGGCAACGTACTGAAGAAGATTCTTCATGGCAGCAAGCAGCCTGTTGGGAAGGGACACATGGGCAGATGCCAGTTCAGCTGGAATGCTATTGGCTTCTGAAGCTATTGGCTTCTGATGCTATCGGCCTCTGTTGCTGGCTGGTACCTGGGGATGATAGTGCCCAGTCTTTTATGTTTCCTCGCACCCCTCTTGCAGGCACCTTAAATTGCAAAAAGAGTTGTATAAACAGGTTGTGTCAGAGCCAGGGTCCTGGAGGTCACTATCCAGCGGCCAGGCTCCCAATCAGGAGCCAGGGCAGGAGATGAACTGAGCACATCATGGTGCGTGGGAGAAGCAGCCCTGGTGGTGCGCTAATGTGAACTGATAGTCGCAGAGGCCTGTGGCTGTAACAAGATGGAGGACGGAGGAAAGATCCTAGGCAGGGCTGGAGCCTGTAAACTGATCTCTCTCAGGCCCTTGGGAGAGGGAGCTGATCTCCTCCCCCTTGGAAGGTGGCTGTATGGTTGACTGATTGCGATTTTATTGTTAGACTATTTTAATATCCCCTGACTACCTTAGACAGACAAGCCACCAGCGAAATTATGCTAAGCTGGTACTAGCTCAAGCAAGTTCACATTCCAAAGTGTTGGGCAAAACACTTGGCAGGAGGCAGGGCCAAGGACCCTAACCTCTCAGATCCAGGCTGGGAACAAGTGTGCATATGTGAATTATTGTTTTATTTTTTATTGACACATAACATTTGAACATAATTATGGAGAAGAGCGTGGCTCATTAACTTGTCGGTTAAATGAAACTTCAAGCACATGTGTAAATCACGAGAAGTAAAGCCCGAACAATTTCCAGTAACACCCAAATGTGCAATGAATACAAAATTGAAGTATTTCAGGATTTTCTTTCTTAACGCAAGATATGGTCTTCCTGAGTGTGAGTGTGTGTGTGTGTGTGTGTGTGTGTGTGTGTGTTTTACTGGTCTACTGTTTACTTACCCTAAATTATAGTCATAAGGTCATATTAAATGACTCACAGACTTGATACCAGGCTCCATCAAATCTTAAGAAGACATTAAAGTTCCCATTGTACTCAGATCCATAGCTCGGGGGCTCCTAGTCTGAAAACCTTAGAGTGGTGGTTCTCACCCTGTGGGTCATGACCCAAGGGGGAGGGATGTCAAATGACCCTTTATTTCTCAGAAGTATTCCTCATAGACATTTATATTAAGATTCATAACAGTAGCAAAACTACAGTTACGAGGCACCAATCAAAATAATTTTATGGTTGGGGGTCACCACAGTGTTAGGAACTACATTAAAGGGTCTCAGTACTGGGAAGGGTGAGAACTGCTGCCTTAGAGAAATTACATGTTTTTTGTCCAGTTTAAATGCTCAGCTATAAGTCAGTACAGACACTGTGGGAGACAATAGAGGTTCCTCAAAAACTCAAAGTATAAGACTGTAATCCTGTACCCTCACTCCTAGGTATACAACCAGAAAAACGTTTGGTCAAGATCTTGAACTGACTTTTGCACTCACTTCTTCATTTTGGTTGAGATGGATAAAGCCTAATTGTTCATTAGCTTGTGACTACTTGGAGAAACTGTGCTATCTATATCCAATGTAATACCCCTCGGCCACAAAAATAATGAAATCCTGCCATTTGCAGTGGCATGGATGGAACAGGAGGTCATTAAGTGAAATAAGCCTGGCTCAGAAAGATAAGTGTCACATCATGGCATTTGTTCATGGGATCCAAAACAGTGACTTTCAAAGACGGATGAAGTGGATGGGTAATAATCCAGGCTTGGAAATGCAGCAGGGAAGGTTGGAAGAGTTTAAGACAAGGCTACAAACAGTTGGAATAAATTCTAGTTGTCTATTGTACAGAAGAATGACTACAACTATAGTAAAATGTATTTCAAAATACCTAGAAATGAGTTGTTTTAGGGTTCTCGTCACAGGAAAATGATGAATGTTGAGTATCGTGCCTGTGGAACTCACTCAGATGTGATCATGATAAACTGTATATGTGATGCTAAGGTTACTGAGCATTAGAGGTTATTTCAACTTTTCTTTTAAATATTTTACTTTTAATAGTGTGTGTGAGTGCATGTGTGTGTATATTGTATGTGTATGTTTCTCTGTATATGTGTGTGTATGCACATGTTTGAGAATTTTGTATGTGTGTGGTGTGTATATGTACATGTACATATATGCATATGTGTATATGTGTTTGTTTTCTGTGTCTCTGTGTTGTTTATTGTGTGTATATGCATTTTGTGTGTGTATGTGTGTGAGGTGTATATGTATATATGATTGTGTGTGTATGTGTCTCTATGTGTGTAGTGTACATATATATGTTTGAGTGTGTGTATTCTATGTGTCTGTGTGTGTGTTGTTTATTGTGTGTGTCCATATGTGTTGTCTCTGTGTGGTACGTGTATGTGTGTAAGTATACGTTTGAGTGTGTGTACATGTGTCTATGTGTGTGTAATTATGTTTGTATGTGTCTGTGTGTGTGTTACTTGTTGGGTCTGTATGTGTATGGTATATGTGTGTGCTATATGTATATTTGTGTAGTGTCTGTGTGTTTTGTGTATGCATGTATGTGTGGTGTATGTTTATGTATTTATGAGTGTTGTATATGATTGTGTTTGTGTGTATATGTGTGTGCGTGCTTGTGTTGTTTGTTGTGTATATGTGTGTGTGCTGTGTGTATGTGTACATGTTTATGTTTGAGCGTGTGTATGTGTGTGTGTGTGTGTGTGTGTGTGCAAGTTAGTAGACGATTTTCAGGAGCCAATTCCACCATTCAAAGATGGGTTTCCTATGGGTGGAATTCAGGTAGCTAGACTCACCCTGCAACTGCCTTTACCTCCTGAGCCATTGTGCTGGTCCTGTGACATTTCTTTCTTATTTTTTAATTGGATATTTTATTTATTTACATTTCTAATGTTATCTTCTTTCCTGGGGTTCCCCCCTACAAATCCTCTATCCCATCCCCCTTACCCTGCTTTTTTGAGGGTGCTCTCCCATCCACCTACCCACTCCTGCCTCACTGCCCTAACATTCTTCTACACTGGGGCATCAAGCCTTCATAGGACCAAGGGCCTCCCCTCCCACTGATAAGGCCCCTTCAATTCCTTCTGCCCTTCCCCTAACTCCTCCATTGGGGTCCTTGTACTCAGTCTGATGGTTGGCTGCTAGTATCTGCATCTGTATTGGTCAGGATCTGGCAGAGCCCCTCAGGAGACAGCCTGTATCAGGCTCCTGTTAGCAAGCACTTCTTGGCTTCCTCAGTAGTGTCTGGGTTTGGTGTTTGTATATGGGATGGGTGCCCAGATGGGGCAGTCTCTGGATGGCCTTTTCTTCGGTGTCTGTTCCACTCTTTGTCCCTGTATTTCCTTTAGACAGGAGTAATTCTGGGCTAAATTTTTGGACTTGGGTGGGTGGCCCCATCCCTCAACTGGCGGAGGCGGGCATGCCTAACTACTAGATATGGTCGCCACAGGTTCTCCCTCTCTTTTGTGGGGTATTTCAGATAATATCATCCCCATGGAGTCCTGAGAGGCTCTTACTTTCCTGGCATCTGAGACTTTCTGAATGCTAACCCCAGTCCCCACCCCCCATTGCTACACAGTTCTGTTCAATTTTCTCACCCTTTATACTTCTCCTCCATCTCCTCTCATACCTGATTCTTCCCCTCTTTTGTCCCTCCCCACCTCTACTTCCCTTGACTATTTTGTTCCCATTTCTAAGTAGGACTAAAGCATCCACACTTTGGTCTTTATTCCTCTTGAGCTTCAGGTGGTCTGTGAGTTATATCATGGATATTCCTTGCTCTTTGTGTAATATCCACTTATCAGTGAGTGCATATGATCTGTGTTCTTTTGTGACTGGGTTATCTCACTCAGGATGATATTTTCTAGAGCCATCCATTTGCCTTTGAATTTCATGACATCTTTTTTTAATAGCTGAGTAGGATTCCATTGTGTAAATGTACCACATTTTCTGGATACACTCTTCTGTTGAGGACACCTGGGTTGTTTCCAGCTTCTGGCTATTATAAATAAGACTGCTATGAACATAGTGGAGCGTGTGTCCTTACTACATGTTGGAGCATCTTCTGGGTGTGGTATAGGAGTGGTATAGCTAGGTCCTCAAGTAGTACTATGTCCAATTTTCTGATTATCAGAGTGGTTGTACCAACTTGCAATCTCACCAGCAATAGAGGAGTGTTCCACTTTCACCACAGCCTTACCAGCTTCTGCTGTCACCCGAGTTTTTGATCTTAGCCATTCTGACTGGTATGAGGTGAAATCTCAGGGTTGTTTTAATTTTAATTTCCCTGATGACTACAGATGTTGAACATTCCCTTAGATGCTTCTCTGCCCTTTGACTTTTCTCAGTTGAGAATTCTCTGTTTTGCTTTGTTCACCATTTTTAAATAGGGTTATTTGGTTCTCTGGAGTCCACCCTCTTGAGTTTTTTGGTATATATTGGATACTAGCCCTCTATCGGATGCCAGAGTGGTAAAGATCTTTTCCAGGTCTGTTGGTTGTCATTTCATACTATTGACAGTGTCCTTTGCCTTATAGAAGCTTTGAAATTTTATGAGGTCCCATTTGTCAACTCTTGATCTTAGAGCATAAGCTATTGGTGTGCTGTTCAGGAAATTTTTCCCTGTAACCATGAGCTTGAGGGTCTTCCCTGCTTTCTTTTCAACTAGTTTCAGTGTGTCTGGTTTTATGTAGAAGTCCTTTATCCACTTGGACTTGAACTTTGTACAAAGAGGTAAGAATGAATCAATTTTAGCTCCTTTGTCAAAAATCAAGTGACCATAGGTGTGTGGATTCATTTCTTGGTCATCAATTCTATTCCATTGATCTACCTGCCTGTCACTGTACTAATACCATGCAGTTTTTATCATTATTGCTCTGTAGTTCAGCTTGAGGTCAGGGATTGTGATTCCTGCAGAAGTTCTTTTATTGTTGAGAATAGTTTTCACTATCCTGGGTTTTTTGTTATTCTAAATGAATTTGAGAATTGCTCTTTCTAACTCTATGAAGGATTGAGTTGGAATTTGATGGGAATTGCATTGAATCTGTAGATTGCTTTAGGCAAGATGGCCATTTTTACTATATTAATCCTGCCAATCCAAGATCATGGGAGATCTTTCTGTTTTCTGAGGTCTTCTTTAATTTCTTTCTTCAGAGATTTGAAGCTCTTGTCATTCCGATCTTTCACTTGTTTGGTTAGAGTCACACCAAGATATTTTACATTGTTTGTGACTATTGTGCAGGGTGTCATTTTCTCAATTTCTTTCTCAGCCTGCTTATCCTTTGCATATAGAAAGGCTACTGATTTGTTTGAATTAATTTTATATCTAGCCACCTTGCTGAAGTGTTCTCTGGTTGAATTTTTGGGGTCACTTAAGTATACTATCATACCATCTGCAAATAGTGATATTTTGACTTCTTAAATGATTATTGCTTTCCCGTGAGTATAAAGACACAGTCTATAGTGTTAGACAAATTACTTAGTGTTACTAAGTTCTTTTAATGCTATCTGGTACTATAAATTAAATCCAGGACCTCACTTCTATGAAAAAAAGTGTTTGCTGATAAGCCATGACTGCTAGTGCCTAGATCTTAAATTAAATCTATTTGACTTTCTCCCTCATAATTGAGAGTATTTTCTTTAAACCATTTTAAGGTTTAAATCTTCTTGACAGACATACATATTTTCAATGATAAAGTTAATGTGATGAATTCATATTTTCTTGTCTTTCATTGATAAGTTCTTTAGGGATGTTTTAAATTTGCCTCTTTGAAGCTTTGGATTCCAAAATGGAAACAATATCAACAATACCACCAAAAGCTATTTATAAGAATCCTCTCCCATTCTCATTCTTAGTTATATTTTTGTCTCCATATGAGCCATACTTCCAGCCCTACCCTTTGCGATATTTAGGGGTAAATACTGACTTCCTGTAGAAGTTCTTTTATTGTTGAGAATAGTTTTCACTATCCTGGGTTTTTTTGTTATTCTAAGTGAATTTGAGGATTGTTCTTTCTAACTCTAGTAAAAATCCTGAAGAAATATTGTGTTCCCCACCCCCAAATTAATTGGAGCAATAACATGTTTATAGCTTGCTGTGTATTTATAAGTTTGGGGGAAAATTACTGTCTAGGCTGGAGTGGTGGTATACACCTTTAATCCCAGCATGTAGAAGGCCTAAGCAGGAAGATCTTTGTACTTTGCAGGCCAGCTAGGGCTACAGAGTAAGAATCTGTTTTTTAAAAAATAAATCACACAGTCATATGCATGGTAATTAAGAGTAAATAATTATTTTACAGGTGCCTAGAGTGATGACCCAGAGGGTAAGAGTACTGGCTGGTTTTCCAGAGGGTAAGGGTTCAATTTCCAGCAACTACATGGAAGCATTACAACGATTCAAGTCCCAGGTGATATGAAGTTTGATTCTGGCTTCCTCCAATACCCGGTGTATATATGGTGATGAAACATATACCAGGCAGAACACCCACACACAGGGAAGGCAGTTTACAATGGTTTTGTCTCTTATAATTCAGATGAAAAGACCATAAAAGAATAGCAACTGATAACAATGGTGGTAAAAATTCCTTATAATATCTCATGTATTGATGTTAGAAATGTGTCTACTGAATCAACCACAGAAGAAACATGCTTGTTTTCTGAAAATCATTCTGTTGAGGTGGGGAGAAGTGGAGTTTTACCTGTATCTGAGTGGTAGCCTGTATGGTTTTCAGTGATCTGTAGTCATTAGGTTTTAAAAATGACTTTAGAAACATTTCATAACTCTATTCTGAGTTATGATAGGGAAACTCTATTATGTATAGTTATAATGCAATGGGAAGTAAGACTGGGAGAGAGATAATGAAGGAAGAGTGGAGAATGATTCTCAACAGGTCATGTAAACAGTTACTGAGATGCCAAAATATTGAGATAGCACCTCAAGGCTGGATTACCTTACTTCTCATTTAATAGTGTTGATTCCATAAAAACTAAAAGCCTAACAAGGGAAAACAAGAATTGGTAAGAAAGGTCTTCAAGAATAAGTTAAGATATGTCTAGGGCAACAGCTCACCATGGTGGAGTTCTTGCTTAATATATACAGAATTCTGGGTTCGATCCCCAACACCGCATAAACTGTTCATAGTGACACACATCTGTCATTTCAGCACTTTACAGATAGACAAGATCAGGAGTTCAAGGTTATCCTTACTTCAGGGTGAGTTGGATAACAGCCTGTGATACATGGGATTCTGTCTGAAATAAAAATAGTTTTTTAAAAAGTAAATGTGAGAAAAGAGAAAAAATGGAAAGAAAAAATGCAGAACCAAAGAAAATGCACAAGAAACAGCTCATTTTGTGTTATTCAGGTTTGTTTGTTTTTATTTTGCTTTATTTTGTTAATTATTTCTTTTATTTATTCTTTTGTTTTCTAATGAGACAGACCAAGAAAGGATGCGATTTTAGGTGGATTGAAATGTGGGGACAATCTGGGAACATTTGGGAAAGGGGTAATCATAACCAGAATATAGTATATGAAAAAAACAATTTTCGATAAAAAATAAAAGACAGAAAAGGTATATAAATGATAAACTCAAGACTAAACACTATTCTTTCTAATTTAATTCATCTTGCTCTGTTTTATAACATTTTAATTTAAATGCAAAGCTGGATGTGAAGATTTAACAGAAAATAATTCATTGTCATAAAGAGGATGTGTGCGTGGTGATTTCCACTCACCCCTAAGTGTGTTATTGCTGTCGTTTATTCTACTTATTGCATGCTATTTATTTTATTTGGTTTATTTCTTTCAACAACCGAACAGGAAGGGATTGTCTACTGTGTAATACAACAAACCATACAGCTTTGGTGAGTCACAAATGAATCTTTCCTTGTGCCCCAAAATCTTGAATGCTCATGCTCTGCTGATCTGAGGGAATAAACTAATTCCAAAAATGTGTGCCCCGTACAGGAAAGGCCTGGCTTCAGCTGCTAGCTTTCTGCCTGGGGACCTTTCACTGGGTATTTCTCCTGCTAACTACATTCCCTAGGGCAGTGCTTCTTCAGCTTCGGTGAACACTGGCATCTCCAGGGCCAGTGGCTATAAATACAGACCAGGAAGTATCACACCCAGAGACCTGGATTCGGGAAATTAGAAGTGGGTACCAGGAATGCATGTTTCATCAGTGTTTAATATAAACTCTTCATGCTTTCAGAGACTGGTCCAGAGACCAAGCAGCAGCAATGTAACAAGCACACTACATTCCAGAGCTGAAACCTGAAGATTCTAAACTAAGCTGCAGGAGAGAGGATATCAGTACTACATCGTTTGGCTCAACTTTTCCCTAACAGATGCCATTAGCAGGTCCCACAGTCAAATTCTACTACCTAATAGAATGGAAGAAGTTAAAAAAATGAGTATATATATATATATATATATATATATATATACACATATATATATATGACATCAAGCATTCCTCCACAAGAAAACTATCTAGTGTATGGAGTGTGTATGGTATATATTTTATTCTCATTATTCATTGGAGTTATATGTGGTTGAGGGTAGAGAGTTTTTCAGACAACTGTACAGCTTACTCTGGATTGAAGTTCACCTTTTTTTAAATTTAATTTTTATTTTCTATATTCTATGTTTACATTCCAAAGGCTTTCCCCTTTCCCAGTTCGAAGTTCACCATTTTTAAAGAATGGCAATTTAATAGTCATGCTTCAATGTTAAGTTCTGTTGGTCAGAAGACATAAATGAGAAGAATGAGCTCACCAAAGTGACATAGATTCCATAGGCGGAATGATGGTATCCTTCTAAGGGAGAGGTCGATGTGAGGCAGCAGGAACCATGGAGGATCCAGACACAAGGAACCCTGGACCTCTGCAGTCTGGCTCTTCTCCACAGTCCATCATGGCGTGTTCACAGCTTGAACACAGGAAGGTACCACTTCCACTCAGCACACCCCTCGGGACAGCTGACTGCATAAAGCATGATGGCAGGTTTGGAGGCAACAGAAAGAATGAAAACTGAAGACTTTTTCTCAGCCCTTGAGAAAAGTGCCTCATTGTTGTGAACAAGTAGACAAGGCACTGGGAGAAAGCAAATGCTCCATACAGGTAACAGACATCAGCCTTGACTGACTGACTGACTGACTGACTGACTGACTGACTGACTGACTTACTTACTTACTCACTTGTGTTAGTTTTGAGGCAATGTATTTCTCCATAGTTCTGGCTGTCCTCAGACCCTGAAGTAGTCTAGAACTCACAGAAATTGTGTGAGTACTGGAATTAAAGGCATGAGCTACCACCTTGATTTCTAATACTCTGCCTATAACGGTACCAGGGACACCAGTAAGAAATATGCAATGCCTCAATTTATTATAAACATGAATCATAATACCATTATGATAGTGTGTGAGTGGCGTTTACAACAATATTTTCAGACTCATTATCTTGTCCAAGTTGCACAAAGATAACATCTTGGTTTCGTTTTCTAGTGCAGCCCACACACTGAAAGCTGTGCCCGACACATGGCAAGCTCTTAAAAGATATGTATGCAATTTTCTATAATCCTGAATGTTCCCACATTTGACAGGACAGGTGAAGCAGTATTGGATTTTCTTTCCTGAAATGTCCAGTCCCCTAAGCTGTGGAAGCAACTTGGCACCTTTGAATCTTCGGAGCCAGATGGTCTATGACATCATTAAGATGGTCACTCCGGGAAGTCACTTACCCTCCTTGTGTCTCATCACTCAGTGCTGACTGAGTCATTCAGAAAATCCCAGCTGAGGTGTTGGAGACAGCTGCGGATACCTGTAGTCTGTCCCCACACTGGTTCTGTGAACGGACATAATTGTGAGACTGGAAATACTGCAGTTGGCCTTTCGGTCTGCAGGTGGAAGCAGCCCCGCGCTTTCAGTTGAGCATAACAAGATGTTTCTGTGCTGACTCATGTTTCCTTGGTGTTACAAGATACTTGTGTGTTCATAAAAATAGTGCTATGAGCCCTTAGAATAATCTTCTCACCCTTTTTAATGCATAGAGTTTGGCGGGAACATCTACAGGATAATAATCAATTACTGTTGTTGGGGAAAAAAACCCTATGTTTGCTATAACTAATGGCAAAATAAATCATTGGTTTATAGGTCTGACTTCAGAGCCACAGCAATCTGAGCTCAGGCCATTCTAATTAATAATGCCAGGTCTTCAGTAGCTATTAAGTGTGTCCCATGGGGCCTCCTTGCCTGCAAAATAAGAATTATGAACTGTTTCATGAAGTAATGGGAAATAATTAGTATTTAGAAATGTTCTATATAGTATACAAAATGCAATAAATAACCATCAAATTATAGCTACTATGATTTACATGCTTCAACTGTGATCAAAGCTGTTGGGGTCAAAGTCTGGGCTCTAGCAGGCAAGCAGGCAAGCTTGGCTTCCTGCAGCAGACGAATTAAACAGGAAAGTGGTGCTGAAAAGCAGAGAAGAGGAATTTCTTCAATGTGACTACATTGGTATGAAGAACCAAGACACCCAATGACCCTCCATTGGGGATCCGACATGAGACTAAGGTTTAACTGAAGAGCAACAGATATGTATAACTATGGAGTCCTGGCAGAGATGTGGCTCTGCCTGCCTATCATCTGCCTAGCTTGTTGAATTAGCTCCAGTTTCTCCTATAATGCTATCAAAAAGGTTGCTATCAGTATGTGTAATCTATTTCTGCAAAGTAATTTCTACTGTAGTTTACCTTACCCTGGGACCTCAGCCTTTTACCTCACCAGCATGAGATTCCTGGAGAAACTCCAGTTCCTTGAGACCAAATATTCAATAGGCACAAAAATGTCTCTCTTCTGACCAAAGAATATACACAGGCTGGACCTAGGTCTCCCCAAACATGTGTAGCAGATGTGCAGCTTGGTCGTCATGAGTTCCAAACAGCTGTAGTGGAAGCTATCTCAAAACATGTTGCCTCTACGTGGGATATGTTCTTCTAGCTGGGATGTCTTGTTGGGCCTCAGTGGGAGAGGAAGCCCATAGCCTCAAAGAGACTTGAAGTACCAGGGTTGGGAGGATTCCCAGAGGAGCCCCCACTTGCTCAGAGGAGAAGGGGAAGTGGGGAGGTGGAAGGATTGTGGGACCAGTTGACAGGGAGTGGGACAATGAACAGGATGTAAACTGAATAAGTTACAAATAATAGTAAATTTTAAAAAAGAAATATCTTCCTTCTTACCAGGATAATTACACTATTTTGTTTTATTTGTGTGTGCCATATGTCAGTATGTATATGTGTATAAGTGTGTGTATGATGTATATGTGTATATATACTTAATCCTTATCCATACATAAGATAACTTGATGAGTTGTCAACACAGTTAACAAAAAATGTAACTGTAGAACAATTCATTTCTTCTCTTCTATAGGCCTTTCACGACTACTTGGCAAGTGGCTTCAGGAAGTAAAGTTACTTGATGAACAAGTCTACTGGCCCAGGCCTGAGCTCCAGAACCCACGTCAACAAGCCAGATGCAGTGGTGTGCATGTGTGATCTCAGTATTCTCTCAGGGAGATGGCAGATGGAGAGAGGTAATTTTCTGTAAACCTGTGGGCTGAGTGGGAGAGCAGAAACAAGAGAACTGCCTCAGAAAAAGGGCACAAGGAGGGCACTGACTCTTGAAATGTTGTCTTTTCACCTATGCATACATACCATGGCACGCACGCGCGCGCGTGCGTGTACACACACACACACACACACACACACACACACACACACACATGCACGCACATGCACACACCTGTGCATACCTGTGCATGTCAGTGCATGCCTGCTACTGAACTTGGAGTCACATCCCAAAGCAGCCATGTTTGGTCACTTAGCCTTGATAAGCCAATTAAAACAAATAAATTAATGGTAGAAAACAGAAATAGATTTATTCAGTGTGGCCATCTTGGGAAGCAGAACAACAACAACAACAAAAAACCTCAGAAATTTCTTTAAATCCATCTTTCAGATCCTGGAGTAAAATGCAGGTTTAGGTAGAACACAAGGGACATACACATCTAAGTGGTCTCAGATAAGGTGTGCTCCTAGCCACCATTGACCTATCTTTGTGTGAGGTTCAGTCTCACCCCTGGAAGGTAGCCTGATAAGTCCTTAGAACTATGAAATCTCTTTCTGTGAGAAAAGTTCCCTCTCCAGTTTCCACCTTTTCCTGCTCACAACATTGTCTCTCTGGGGAAATTCTCATTTCTTAGGGACCTCTCTCCCTCTCCCCTCTCCTCTCTCCTCTCTCATTCTCTCTCTCTTCCCTCTCCTCTTCCTCTCCTCCCTACTTTTCCCTCTCCCTCTCCTCCCTCTCCCTCTCCCTGTGCCTCTCCCTCTCCCTACACTCTCCCTCTCGCTCTCGCTCTCCCTCTCCTCTCCCTCTCGCTCTCGCTCTCCCTCTCCTCTCCTCTCTTCCTCTCTTCCTCTCCCCTCTCCTTCTCTCTCTTCTCTCTCTTCTCCCTCTCCCTCTCTCTTCCCTCTCTCCCTCTCCCTCTCTCTTCCCTCTCTCCCCCTCCCTCTCTCTCTCTTCCTTCCTTCCTTCCTTCCTTCCTTCCTTTCTTCCTTTTTCTTTCTTTCTTTCTTTCTTTCTTTCTTTCTTTCTTTCTTTCCTTTTCTCTTTCAATAATAGGACAGCCTGGAGTGTGTTTTAGAATATTCTCATTTCATGCAGGCTACTTATACAACCTCACATACATGGAACATACCCCCCCAAACACACACACACACACACACACACACACACACACACACTCACACTGGCATACATGCAAGTTCACAACAAAACATGATAAGATCAAAAATATAAGCAAACAATAAAATATTGAATGGTGAGCCACAGGGCATGTTTGTAACCATTCCCTGTAAGGGCTCCTTTCAGACCTTCCTTTGCTGCGAGTCTTCCTTCTGAGTGTGAGGGTAAGCGCAGTTCCCAGAATTGTTGTCATCTAAATTGAAATCAAACAAGGTAGGTCAGAGGATTTGAAGCCAACTCTGGTGGAGGTTTATAGCAACATATTCACATTTTGTGACTGGCTTCAAGAAAATGGGCCCTGGTTTTTATGATCCATCTTGGAGAAAGAAGTTGGAACTTCTAGGGTTAATCTTGGCAGCAGATGAGGGCTGTAAGACAGGAAAGGAAGAGAAGATTGGACAGACTCCACTTCTGAGTCCACACAAACCCTGAGGCTCCTACCTCCACCTTGAGATTTTGACTTCTGTGCTACAGGAAAGGTCAGTAAAATGAAAAATGCTTTGCCTACAGTTAATTAATAGCGGTCAAAGACACACTGAGATTGTCAAGCAATGCACTACCAGACTGAGTGTTTGTGCACTGATCACAGCTCTCCTGTCCCGCTTCACAATGCAAGTTGTCTGCTCAGCTGATAAATTCTTAGCTCATCTAACCTTGTCTACACACCTGGGAATTTCAAGCATGCCAAGAGAGTTTCTGCTTGTAACAGTGGATGACTAACTGTTTTATTCACACAGCAATATTGTATCAGGAAATACAAGTAACGTTATTTTCTAGAGCCAATAAGTAAAAGGACAAAGTGTAAAATTAAGGAGCAATGTGTTTTCTGGCACATCCAAAGCATATATTTAGACAGTAGAGGGCTGTGAAGCTGACGTGTAAAATTATGCTCACTTTGTGTTAATAGAAGTTTCTCAGTTTTAGCTAGAATTGATATGACATTATTACTGAGAGACACTAAAGAGTTTAGATACTAGACAAAGGCAGAAAATGTAAGTCAGTGACAGAGGGCTTTAATGCCTTCTACAAAGCCCTAGATTCTAGCCCTGATACCAAAAAATGAAGCAATAGAAAAAAGTTACCCAATATCTGACAGACCGAGTAGCATCCATCAGATGTTCGTACTAATTAAAAATGTAACTCTTCTTTGCCCTCACACTTTAAGCTTTAAACTAACATTCCATTACCAAGCTTAGGACGTTGATAAATATCATTCCTAATAAATTATATAATTGTCAAGATGTTACAGTGTGACTGATGACATTGACCTTATAGTGGCATGCAAACTGGATTCCATTTTTTGAGCTGATCTTTTCCTAGACTAGCACAAGACTGCAATGTATTCTCTGCCAAGGCTGGCGCAAACATTGTAGTGCTGGTACCCAGCTACCTGCAGGATCACAGAGCTAAGCCAAGGTTGCTCTGTCTACATTACCCTTTGTTGGTAAGCTATGATGCTTGGTAAAATATTAGGTGCATCTTTTGCTTTAGATATTTCAGCTAACAATAAAAAGACTTGTCTGGAACTACTTTATTAAGTCTAGAAGTATCTATATTTGAGGAAAGAGTCTTGGCTTACCTTCTCTACCTTGCTCCTTGCTCTTCACCCTGCACCATCCTACACCAATATTCTGGATTCCAGTGATTTTTAGGATTGGGATATTGGTGTATTATTTAAGTATCTCTACTGGATCTCCAGATTCAAAAGTTAATTGTGAATCCTCTGGATTTACCATTAGTATTCTACAGGGCACAAGTTATAACTTATCCTTGTGACCCCTTTCGTAGTTCCGTCTTGCACCCTTTGGTTCTGCACTCTGCTCCCTATCTTCCCACAGTTAATTTTTCAGACCTGATGGCTGCTGCCCACCAAGGACTACTCCAGGCCTCAGACTGAGATTGGCTCAATTCTAATGTAGAAGTTGGTTAAAAAGAAAGGAAAGAGTTTGTTTGGAATGATAATTATTCAGCTAAAGAAAAAAGTGAGTACGTTGTGTTATTGAGGAATGAGTTTGTAACAAGTATCTATGAGCAATTTAAGAGCAGAGATGTTTTTATTTGTCTTTATCATGAAAGTATCCATCAATGCCAAGAACAGGGATTGTGTAATTACAGAATCCTACATGCCCAGGTGGTTTGTTTAAGAATCTGAACACCAAGGAAATAGGGATTGTGCAACTAGGTCTATTGAATACCAGGTTTCAGTACATACACACTGCATACATGAAAGGGAGATTCCATGTTCTGGGTATTGTGATATTTACTAGAGAGCTGCTGGTGAGTAAGAAACTTTAGAGCTAGAAAGGTCTAGTCATGCTCAGGATCTCTTCTGATATTTGCTATTGTGACATGAGACATACTGAGTGTAAAAATTCCAGGGAGAAGGTTCTGCAGTGACTCTGGGTTAAAAAAAAACCCTGGGTTTGTTTGGCATATATTTGACTTTCAAAATGAAAGGCATGTTGATAGAATATATCAATCGGCTAGAATTCTGATTTTCATAAATTGTGTTCAATGTGAACATGAGAAGTGAAACTTTTGACAGTTCTTTAGTAAGTTTGATCACTGTAGATAATAACCCCGTATAATAACCCCGGGGTTTGAAACAAACAATTAAAACATGGTCAAGTAAATTTCTTTACCAATGCCTTAAGTAAATGAAAGTACATGACCCATGTACTTCCGTTCTCTGTCACTGTTGTTTTTATAAATTTTATGCATGTATATGTATAGTGAGGGAGTTTGTATCATGCCATGTGTGTGTCCTCTGACTTAGAGAACAGCTTGCTAGAGTGAGTGAGTGCCTTCCTTCCCACGTGAGAACTGAACTCAGCTCAGTAAGCTCGACATCAAGTAACTTTAGCACTGGGCCATCTCACTGACCTATTTTTGTTATTCTGAGACAGATGTCACTTAGCTGGTCTTAAACTCACAATTTGGCTGTGATTGACTTTGAACTGCTACTGGTCATGTTTCTGCCTCCCAAGTGTTAGGACTATTGGCAAGCAACACCATGCTAACTATACGGTAGTTCTTAAACTTTCCCATGTTAGTCATATACAACTGAAATAAATAGATGTTTTTATTTAATTTGTATTCTTTGGGGGTGGGCAAGATCTACTTGAAAATACATCACTATTTTTCAGATAAGAACAACGGGGACTATTTGCTAGGTGTTATTTTCAATCTGAAAGAGCTACAGGGAAACAGAATCAGAACAGAGCACAGTCAGCCCTGTGAGTCAGAGAGGTGGAAGTCTGCCCAAGGAAACCAGAGCCTACTCAAAACCAGTGCTGTTCAGATACAGACTTCCACTTCCCCTGATACCTGCCCACATTTCTGACTCACTGAGATCCTCAGTCAGCATTCAGTACATTCTCCACATTGACCGTTGAGCAGAAGGAGTTAGTACCTGGAAATAATGACATGTGGATTATCATTCTAATTCCACAAAGCGTTCTGGTGAAACTATGAAGCAAGGTGCTTTATTCCTTGACTGAATCAGTTAAATAGTTTCAACTAGTTTGCCCTCTGGAATACATTACTCATGAAATGTAGAAGCTGCGATTATATTTTATATCCTGCCTTGTATGTGATGTAAAAGCAGTGCATACAGTCTTCCTTCTTTCCTTCCTTTAAGAAAAACTTCTGCCACTAGAGACTTACCTTTCCCATTTTATGGTCCTGAAAGTTGAGTCCCTCTTCCATTTTCCCAGCTGTTGTCTTCTTATGACTGTATTTGATCATCACTCATATGTAATGTTTCCTTGGAATTAATATTAACTTATTGCCTATCACAATAATCACATTGGAGGCAGTTCCCCATACCTTTATTCCATTGTTTAAGTTTATTTTGGAATTCAGATATGGAAGTACATTGCATTTCTATTCCTCCACCTCTTCCTGTGTCTCCACCATCCCTCATTTAAAATTCATGTCCTCTTCTTGAGTAACTATTTAGAGCAAACATTCAAACCCAGGCCTTACTTCATAGGATGAAATTATAGGACCACTTTACAGTATAGGATTCTTCTTTGTATTATTATTGAAATTTGGAAGGAACCTTTGATAGTATCTTGGCAAGCCCCACAGTTTATAAATGAGTAAACCAAGTCTCCAGGAACGTATCTTAACTAAGAGAAGAAGCTGCTAATAGCATGGGTAAACCTTGGCTCCTTTGTGCTAGGCATTGCCTGTAAGAGTCATGAACAGTGAGGGCATGGGCTAGCCCTCACTTTACACATGTCTCACACATGAATACAAAAATTGAATTTCACTGGACATTTTGCTTTCACACATTACAAAACAAAACACAGGAAGATTTTTGGTCTTGCTTATAACTTGACTTTAATCCCTGACTTAGAGGTTGACTGAGGCTGCAGAGACGAACTCACTGCATTGCATATAGTTTTATTATTTATTTGCTTGCTTGCTTGCTTGTCAGAGACTAAGGTACACTGAACTAAATTTTATTTATAGAGATAAAACAAAACAAGTGATAAAATTCAAATTAGTACTCCAAACAAATTTTTACAGTAGAAGTCATTAACCACATAGCTTCCTCAGCCCACTTTAGTGAAATGTCAACACCACAGAATTTAAGTGGAACTATAAAAAGTGTTGGTGGGTGTAAATACACTAACAGTGGTTCTGTTGCATTATGCCCTCTATTTTTAATGGGTTATTTACTTATTTTATATTCCAATTCCAGCTTCCTGTCTATCCTCTCCTCTCCTCCCAGTCCCTCCTTCTAACCTCATCTCCCTTCCACAACTACTCCTCCACCTTCCTCAGAAAAGGGGAGGACTCTCATTAATATCAACCAACCTTGACATCAAGTTGCAATAAGACTCAGAACATCTTCTATTGAGCCTAGACAAATCAAACCAGTTACTGGGAAGGGATCCATAGGTAAGCAATGTAGTCAGAGATATCCCCTGCTCTTGCTTTAGAAGTCCTACATGAACACCCCTATGTGTACAACTGTTATATATGTGCTGGCATCCATCCCATGAATGTTCTCTCTGGTTGACAGTTCAGTCTCTATGAGCTCCCATGGACCCAAGTTAGTTGATTCTGTAGGTTTTCTTGTTGTGTCCTTGACCCCTCTAGTACTTTCCATCCATCCTCTCTTTCTTCTGCTGGATTTCCCAAGCTTTGCCTAATATTTTGCTGTGGGTCTCTGTATCTGTTTCGATAAGTTGTTGGGCAAAGCCTCTCAGATGACAGTTATGCTAGGTGCCTCTCTGGAAGTCTAGCAGAATATCTGCAATAGTTTTGGCAGTGGGCTTCCTCTTACAGCACAGGTCACAAGGTGGATCAGTCATTGGTTGGCCTTTCCCTCAACTTCTGCTCCATCTTTTACCCTTGCACATCTTGTAGGCAGGACAAATTATATAGATCTAAGGCTTTTGTGGCTGGGATGATGCCCCAATCTCTCCATTGGAAGTCTTGTTTAGTTACAGGAGATAGCCAGTTCAGAGTCCATATCCTTTATTGCTAGGAGTCTTTGCTATGGTCATCTTCATAGATTCTTGGGAAATACAAATCAAAACGACTCTGATATTCTATCTTACATTTTCCAGAATGGCAAAAATCAAAAGTTCAAGCAACAGCTCATGCTTCTGAGGATGTGGACCATGGAGAACACTCCTCCTTTGGTTGTGGGAACATAAACTTGTATAACCACTTTGGAAATCAATTTTGTGGTTTCTCAGAAAAATCTGGAATAGATCTATCTTAAGACCCAGCTATACTACTCCTGGGCATATACCAGAAAGTTGCCCCACAATACCACAAGAATACTTCCTCACCTAATGTTCATTAACAGCTTTATTCATAATAGCCAGAAACTGGAAACAAACTAGATGTTGCTCAACCAAAGAATAGAGAAAATGTGGTACATTAATACAATGGGGCATTATTCAGCTATGAAATACACCTTGTATTTTGATGCAGAGTCTCCCCAAGGTAGTCCATTAAAACCTGAGACTCACAATCCCCTCTCTCAGCTTCCCCAGTCCTAGCTTTCAGAATTGTTCCAGCAAACCCAGCTTCTCCCTTGGCTTTTAAAAAGATTGTTGTCACTATCAAGAAAAGGTATACAAAATATGTGAAGAACCTTCCTACTTCTCTGGATCTACACCTTATGAAGCCCCAGACATACCCTATTGGTTTACAGTCTGAAATTCACACATTAAACCAGCAACACCATCCTAGTGCTTGGAATTCTCCACTTAACTAAAGTATGAATTCAGAATTAATCATTTCTGAATAAACACATCTTCCTTCTTCTATGTTCCGCATGTTTCACCTCACAGCTAATCTCTTTCAAAATCTGTTTGCTCATCAAAATCTTCTAGAAGTTGCTATTAATGTCAGATTTTCATAGAGATTGTCATTTCCAGATACCACAGATTCTTGAAGTTAAATCATTATAAGGTTATGGAAAACTAGTACAGGAGACAACTCTCTGGGTACTTTCTGTCCTATCATATAACTGTTAAAAAGACTATTTCTCTGTGTCTTTCTTCCCTATCTAGTTGATAATTCCTTTAAGATGGCGTTGTTCCTCCAGTGAATAAGATATGTTTCTTATAACTACGAAACAATGAATGGCAGAAACAAATTTACAAGGAGGGAATATTTATTTAGAGCATCTCTGCCCACTGTGGTGGAGTGAGAAGAGAAGGTGGTTCATAGCATGGCAAATGGATGGCAGAGGGAATTAGAAGTAACCAGGGGCCAGGAAAAAGTTGTACTCTGGGTGACATGATTCCTCCACTTAGGCCAAACTCCTAAAGTTTTTACTAGAGAACAAATATTCAGCACAAGAACCTGCCAGGGACAGTTCATAATAAAATCATAACACCTTATCATTTACTCTCAAATGCTCATAGCCATCTCTTCAAGATACATTTAATTTGTCTCTAAGAGTCCCTTTAAACTGTCAACACTCAATATTGGAGAGATGTTTCAGTGGTTAAGCACCCTTTCTGCTAATACAGAGGAAACACACAAATATCACACATGAAAGAACACACAAACACCATACACACACATACATCACACATACACAACTACATGCACATATCTCCCACTGACACAAATATTACACACATGAAAACACATAACTGACACACACTCAAATACACATACACAAATACACAGACACAATACAGGCAGACACAAATACACACATAAATACACATATAGACACACACACACACACACACACACACACACACACACGGCAGTGGCATATGGAATACCTTCTAATTGTAAAATAAGTAATGTTATGTAGCAAGGGCATATTGGACCAAAGGAAGAATAAACCTCGAGAGGGCTGATGTTTAAACCTTTAGAGCCATGCACAGCATCTGTGGTACCTGAGTTTCATCTGACTTAGCAGCCTAATCCTTTTAACCTTGCTAATTTCAGTCCACGTGATGTTTCTACCTGCTCCACACTTTTATGGAAGACTTGTTCTGGAGATATTTTATGTTTCTGGCATCTGTAGTAACCTGAGGTCTTTATTATACTTTAGTCTTCACTCTTGTAGCTGGCTACACATTGCTTTGCTCATGGGCTTTTCCTTTGAAGTTTAGGTGGAAACATCCACAACTCCTAGAAATCTTGCATTTTTCCATGTATGCAATACCTGTATCACATGAGCCATGCTAAGGTGTGCTGCCAGGTAGAACAATAGCCAGGCTCCCTGACCACAACTGCATGTCCTGTGCAGCTCAATCCAGTGAAACAACAGCTTGTTTAGCATCCCTGCAAAAAAGAACAGGCTCTTCCCAAGAGAAAGCCTTTTCAATGAGCTTGTCCCTTTCTACCCTTGAACTTGTGGGGACTGAGTTTAAGCAAGTTTCCTATTTGTCCTCATCCTTAAAAAATTCTCTCTTATTGTTCCAATGAAAAAATAGTTGGTTTCTTTCTAACAGCACTAATCTCTCCTGGAACTTTGCCTCCCTGTATCCTAACTTTTTTTTTCTCAGCTGCAAAGGATTTAAGCTCTTTCTGTTCTGGATTTTCTCCTGATTTTCATTGCAATGTAGAGAAACAAAAACAAATAAACAACTAAACAAGCAAAACAAAAAAACAGGTCCTCTCCATCACCTACAGCTGAGTTTCTAGTCCTAAGTCTCCTCTGATTCACATTTCCAATTTTTTAGTGTCCTCCTACAAACCAACTTCAGTGGCTTAAGAAAGAGGAACACTCCTCCACTGTTGGTGGGATTACAAAATGGTAAAACCGCTCTGGAAATCAGTTTGGCAGTTCCTCAGAAAATTGGGCATGTCACTTCCAGAGGACCCTGGCATACCGCTCCTGGGCATATACCCAGAGGATTCCCCTGCATACAATAAAGACACATGCTCCACAATGTTCATAGCAGCCTTGTTTATAATAGCCAGAAGTTGGCAGGAGCCCAGATATCCCTCAAAGGAGAAATGGATACAGAAAATGTGGTATATTTATACAATGGAATACTACTCAGCAATTAAAAATAATGAATTCATTCAATTTGTAGGCAAATGGTTAGATCTGGAAAATATCATCCTAAGCGAGTTAACCCAATCACAAAAGAATACACAAGAAATGCAATCACTGATAAGTGGATATTAATGAGCCCAGAAGCCCTAAACTCTCAAGGCACAATTAGCAAGTCAAATGATTCCCAAGAAGAAGAAAGCAGAGGACCCTGGGCCTGAAAAGATTGGATCCAGTTTTGTAGATCCAGAACAGAGAAATGGTGGGGTGGTGATTGGGGAATAGTTGGGGGGGAGAGGACTTATGGGATTTATGGGGGGGGACTGGGAAAGGGGAAAGCCTTTGGAATGTAAACAAAGAATATAGAAAATTAAAATAAAAATATAAAAAAAAAAGAACCACCCACGTGGTCAGGTTTAGTCACAGAGATGACCCCAATTCCATCAGACTATGTGTTGCTATGAGCAAATATCTGATAAGAGACACTTGAAGAAAGAGAAAATATTTATTTTAGCACTCAGCTCATGGGTTGCAGTCATTGGATGAGTGATTCTGGTGGCATGATAGAATATTATGGTGTTTGTCTTATATTGTGGATGCTATTTACCTTATGAGATCTAGGAAGCAGAGATAGGCAAGATAAGACATGGTCTGAACACAATAAAGTCCCAAAGAATAAGTCTCCAGTGATCTATTCCCTTAAATGAGGCACTGGCCTCTACCTTCACTGCCTGTTAGTAAAATCATTATAGTATTTGTCTCCCAAGAGTCCTCAGGCCCAATCACCTCCCAAAAGCCTAACAACTGGTAACCAAGACCCAGTACATGAGCTTATGGTACATATTTTATATTCAAACTCTTATAATATGCTATAAAATTAGAGAGAATAATTTAATGGTGAAGTTGGAAAATCATTACTTTGTTTATTCAAAGTGCTTCCTCAGTGTACAATAGGCCCATGACTATTCCTTTATTTTCCTAAGCACTTTCCAGGCTCTCTTAACATCTTCCTACCATATATTCTTATGGCAAATATTTTTGTTCACCTTTCTCTTAGAACTCTTTGTGACCTTATATTTATGTGTTCGTAAATCTCTTTCACTAAGTTCTGAGGTCTTGAAATCAGAATATAAGTATTTAATCAATTTTGTGAATATGTCAAATTAAGACATATTCATATCTGTTGCCAAATTTTTACTTTAATTTTAAAATCACTCATATCACCAAGGCTTCCAAAATAAATTCTTCATAACAATTTAATATCTATATATTTAAAAGGAAATTGTGCACATGCTGTGAACCTTTTTATATGATTAAATTAGGCACAAGTGTTTTGGTTTTGTTTACACTTTTTTAATGCAGTCTCACTATGGTGCCCAGACTGGCCTCAAATTCCTCTGCTGAAACAATTCTTGGACGTACAGGTAGCTGAGACTATAGAAAATGCTATGATGCTTGTATCATAGAAAGTTATTAATAATTAGTAAATCCACACGTGATGGTTTCAACACTATTCATTCTGAAGGCAGTGATCTGAACTTGTTTGCACATTGTGCTTTAAGTCACCAGCCATAATCTTTTGCTAGTTACAAAGTTCTGTATGACTACTAGTTAAAAAATAATATGTGAGAATAGTTACAATGCTACAGAAAATAAATGCTGTTAGTAAAATTTTCATGACAGATATGCTGATCTGGGTTCTAGATTCTCAAGAGCAGACATAAATTTGGAGCTAGCTGGACAATCTGATTTTTAAAGAATGAAAGTAAAGGGTCAGTGCAAAGTAATTATATAAATTATTGAAGAAACTGTGTCTTCTAAAAAATGGAACCCTTCAAGGGTTCTCATTTTGTGCTAACATAAAATATATTATAGGTAAAAGGAAGAATCCTCAATCAATAAATTAGAATCAATTATAAATGATGGCTAAATAGAATGCCTGGAAAATAAAAAAAAAAATGCATGGATTTGCATTTGCAGATGGCCAACCGAACTACTGAGACTTATTCTTTTAAAATTTCATTACATTTGTTTGTGTATCTGAGAGGTGTTTGAGGGCAGAAGAGTTATGTTCCATACATAGCACAAAGCACATGTGGAGGCTAGAGAATTTGCTTCTCTTCTTCAACCTCAGGAGTCAAACTCAGATCATCAGGCTTAACAGCCTGTGTCTTTACCCCCTGAGCAATCTTGCTGGCCAGATATTTTACCCTTGCTATCTTCTATTGAGAGATACCCAAATATCTCAGTTAAAACTAGGCTCTCTTTCATGATCCATGTTCACCAATATAGCATTTTGTTATAGTCCTATCAGGTCGTGTGGTTTTTCTTTCTGCCTATGTCCCTGAAGAGGTTTTTAGAGATGTCCCTTCCCTTCTTTTTCACTTCCCTCACTTCCCTTCCCTTCCCTCCCCTCTTCTTTCTTTCCATATGCTCTCTTTCTTTTGAGAAATGTTCTCATGAACCCTACACTGGCTTTGAACTTGATTCACTGTGTAGTCAAAGATGACATTGAACTACTAATCTTCCTGCCTTTCTTTCTTCATCTGGGATATGCACCAAGATACCCCATTTATACAGAACTGCAACTTAAAATCTTTGTGCATGTTAGATAAGCACCCTATCAACCTAGCAAAATCCAATAGCTTTTTAAAATGCTACTCTGCTCAGAACTACAGTGAGAATTGAACACTAAACACTACACTCAGCTCTTGGGCTGCTTTGAGCTCAAAAGACAAAGAAAAACTAAATGCCATGTCAGAAAAAAACAAAATGAAACAGCCTAAATCCCTTGGTCAGTTAACATTTGCCAAAATGTTGTCAGTAAGTAATTAAACAAACATTATTTCTCTGACCTTCAAGACTTACATTATGAAAGGAAAAAGCAGTCCTGGGTATCATTTATCCTAAAGCACACATCACTAACAAGTTTAAACATATAGTTGAGTAAATAAAAATAGCACAGGTCAGGTACAAGAAGGAGAGGAATAAAGAGACAATACATTAGCATATTATACAAGACACTGATTAAAAAGTTGTAAGCCCCGTT
Organism: Apodemus agrarius; assembly: GCA_964023405.1. Lineage (NCBI taxonomy): Eukaryota > Metazoa > Chordata > Mammalia > Rodentia > Muridae > Apodemus > Apodemus agrarius. The sequence goes on from OZ030018.1 coordinate 74,406,061, forward strand.
TTATAAAAATAGTATTAATATGAATACCATATGCCTCAAATCTAATTCTATATAAACATATTTAAATACCTATCTTAATGAGCTTACTTTGAATTTGTCTTATTCTATGATAGAAATAAGTATACTGCTGTATTCTCATTAGTAATACTTGAGCCTGGAGCAAATTTGATATTAAAAATCCACAAACATTACATGGAAGATTGAAAAAAATCTTTATTGAGGTATTGTATTCTTTAGGGTATTTTAAGGTTTCCTTTTAATTTTAACAAAAGTGTCTTTTATTTTTTAAAAACAAAGTGAATCTGACTAGAAAAACTAAAATCAGCTGCGTGCCTGTATATAGTGACTTACACTGGTATTTATACTAGGAACACACATTAACACTCACATATTGAACTCCGTGTGCCATCTGAGTTAGGACCAACCACAAGAAGATTCCTTTGCAAGCAGATGGCCAACAGCAAGTCCAGTCTTGCAGGGTAAAGAAGAATGGAACATTTCAGGGTGCTAGAAAGAGTGGGAGGACAGAGAAGTGATAAACAGCTCGCCACTCCTTCAGAAGGCATCCTTGAGAAGGCGTGAGCTGGCTTCATTAGATTTTTCTTATTTTTAGTTTACCTGGGCTGACAAATTCATGAAACTCATTGGTAACACATACATTTTCTCTTGTGAACATTTAACTCTTATTTGCCTGCCTCCAGAACACACACACACACACACACACACACACACACACACACACGCACCTTGAAATATTAGAAGCTAGAAAGTCCTCTACCATTGTGTCTACAAACTGGTACCCTCACCTATCTCATGACAGAGAAGTCTAAAATCAGGGCATCTAAAGGTGTTCTTCTCCCTTTTGTTCTCTGGAATCATTCTATTCTTCAGGTCCCATGATCTAAAAAATAGGGACTATAGTCTAAGACATTCATGTGCATCTGCTTGATGTTTCCAGACTTTCTTTATTACTCAGAAGGAGGAGAAGCATATCACCTAAAGCTCAGCTGCTGGGAACCTTCCTTCCAAAAGGAAAAGGAGAGAGAGAGAGAGAGAGAGACAGAGACAGAGAGAGAGACAGAGACAGAGACAGAGACAGAGAGGCAGAGAGTAAGAAGTTCTCTAACTGTGAGATAAGTTTTTAATTGCATGAGAAATGTATGAGAATCCCACAGGTTCTTGCCAGACTTCCCAACAATACTGTCTTGTCACACAGTTTAAGAAGTATGGGCACATTCTGAATAATTTAAAGTATACATCACTGTCAAATATATTTTCTATGTCATTGACTGCTTCTCAAGAATTTATGCATAAGGCAGAAGTGCTGCCTAAGCAGGAAGCTAGATCTGGACTAATTAGAAATGATTAAGAGTCTGTGCTCTGGGAGCACAGTCTATCCTGAGCACAATAGCATTATTTAAGGTGATGTAAATTAGTTCAATGCAATGCATGACAACTATATTTCAGTCATACCCACTCTTCACACTTATTAAGTTCAAGAAAGAATAATTTTTTTCTCAGAGCCTTTAGGCAGAAAAATAGAATTAAGTAAAACCTTTTAAGCATTTTAAGCAGATTAGAATTCAGAGAACCTATTTCATTTGGTAACCTAGTCACTCATAAACATGGAATTCATTCTTAGTCTGTGTGGTTGGCAGAAATATTCATAAAACTACTTTTACCATCACAGGTAAGAAGTAAAACTTTTGCTAGCTGCAAGCTCAACAGCACCCTGGAGAGGAAAAATGGTTATGGATGAGGAACATTAGATTAGTTAAACTAAAGGACAGAGGGACTAGAAGACCTAGATTTCATATCAGTCACTGACAGCATGCTATCTGAATACCATTCTTATCTGTCCAAAATGTCAAAATTTATTAAGTAACAAGTTCACGTGGTGCAGCTATTTCATTAGCGAGGATTTTCCGAGTAGTCTAATTTTCCTTTCCAGACAGGCTGAGGCAACCTCAGGTGGCATTTCTGCACGTATCTTAATTCCTAATGTAAACTCTCAGAAATTCCTACTATAGACAGGTGTGCTCTACCTTTTTGTTCTTTGATGGGAGGGGGTCATATGGCAAGTTCGTGGGGGTGATTACCATTGCAGTGCTGTATCAACCTCTTGATTGGGTCCAAGCAAAGAAGTTGCAAATTTTCTTGGTCTAGTGTGTCTGGTAAGTTTGCAACCAAATATTTCAATATTCTTGTGTGCCCACTGACTCCATCTATCCCCTTTCTACTCCCAGTAATAAGTCATCTGTGAAGCTTTCTGTGTGGGTGATGCCAAACCCATAGTGCTGAGCACATGTGTATTTAAGGTTTCCACTGCTGTGAAGATACAGCCATGACCATGGCAACTCTCTTTGTTTACATTCTGAATGCTTTCCCCTTTTCCAGTTCCCACCTCACCATATGTACCATAAGTCCTCTTCCCTCCGCCCATCCCCCAATCAACCCCTTCCCATTTCTCTGTTCTGGTACTCCTCTATGATACTGGACCAAGTCTTTTCAGGACAAGGGCCCTTTCCTCCCTTCTTCTTGGGAATCATATGATTAGCTAATTGTTTCTTAAGAATTCAGAGCTTCTGGGCTAATTAATATCCACTTATCAGTGATTGCATTTCATGTGTATTCTTTTGTGATTGGGATAGCTCACTTAGGATGATATTTTCCAACATTCAACTGAGGCTGAACTATAGTTCAGAGGTTAGATCTATTATTATAATGGTGAGAAGCATGGTGGTGTGCTGTCAGACATGGTGCTGAGGAAGAAGGTAAGAATTCTCAATCAGGATCTACAGCAAGAAGTGAACTGCCACACTGGGAGTGGCTTGAACATCTGAGATCTGAAAGCCCTCCCCCAGTGTCCACTTCTTCCACAAAGACTACACCTACTCCAACAAGGATATACCTCTTAATAGTGCTGCTCCCTATAGACCTGTGGGAACTATTTTCTTTCAGACCACCACATACATCCACCAAGAAGTAGAGCCTGCTCAAAACGGAGTTGAAAGTTGTTTGCAATCCATGGTTTCAAATGGTATGAACAACTTAATTCTGGACATCTGAGAATCTTAGCACCAACTGAGACATACTCACATTGCTTTAGTTCACAGAGTTTTAACCCAGTGTTCCTCTCTTTGCTTAGAGCTGAAGGGGTGGGTGAGGAGGGGAACAAAGGAGGAAGTCTCACCTCTTGAAAGTCTCACTCTAATTGGGTTACTTGAACTTTACATCTATCAAATAAAGTTGATCTTAGAGACAGAGAAAACAGACTAGTTTTGTCAGGGATCAGAAATTGTCTCGTAGATACCTCACAGAAAGAAGAAGAAAGATATACCACGGAATAGAAGATATATATATATATATATATATATATATATATATATATATATATATATATATATATAAGAGCAGGGGCCTAAATTCAAAAAGCAGGAACTGGGCATGATGGTGTTAACATGGCAAGGCAGGAAAAGCTGTTCATATGGAAGTTCAAAACCCATGCTTTAGGAACACTTTCCTACCTTGGGTAAGTCTTTGCCCAAATCTCAGAATTTTTTTTTCCTCCTGAAGAAAAGAAGTAAGTTCCTAACTGCTAGGTCTGTGGGAGTATGTCATATACTCCTACAAAATCAAACTTATTCAATCAATTCTGCTTTGTTTTTCTGGAAACTGAGATTCAGAAAACTGTCTCCAAGGCTTAGTGACAGGAAAGACATTGGTGCCCACCTGACAGTAATAGCTTTCCTTTTTTATAGAAATACTTGTGTTATTTTAATAAATGTAATGCCTATGTGTGCAATGGAAGGTGGGGCTATACACACATGTATCTGTGGATGCCACGGGGCATGTGTTAGACCTCCTGAAACTAGAGTTGCTGGTAGTTGTGAACTGTTGAGGATGGATGCTGGAAACCAACCTTGGTGTCTATGTAAGAGCAAAACATGTTCTTTTTTTTTTAAAGATATTTTCTTTATTTACATTTCAAATGTTATCCCCTTTCCTCATTTCCCCTCCAAAAATCCCCTATCCCATACCTCCTCCCCCTGCTACTAACCCACTCACTCCTACTTCCCTGTCTTGGCGTTCCCTTACACTGGGGCAACGAACCTTCACAGGACCAAGTGTCTCTCCTCTCATTGATGTCCACTAAGGTCATTCTCTGCTACAGAAGTGATTGGGTCCCTCCATGTATACTCTTTGATTGGTGGTTTAGTCCCTGGGACCTCTGGTTGGTTCAAATTGTTGTTCCTCCTATGGGGCTGCAAACCTCTTCAGTTCCTTGGGTCCATTCCCTAGCTCCTATATTGGGAAACCTGTGCTCAGTCCAGTGGTTAGCTGAGAGCATCCACTTCTGTATTTGCCAGGTACTGTTAGAGTCTCTCAGGAGACAGCTATATTAGACTCCTGACAGTAAGCATTTGTTGACATCATCTGGGTTTGGTAACTGTATATGGGGTGAATCCTCAGGAGGGGCAGTCTCTGGATGGCATTTCCTTCAGTCTCTGCTCCACACTTTGTTTCTATATCTCCTCCTGTGGGTATTTTGTTGCCCTTTCTAAGAAGGACCAAAGTATCCACACTTTGTTCTTCCTTCTTCTTGAGCTTCATGTGTTCTGTGAATTATATCTTGGTTATTCCAAGCTTTTGGGCTAATATCCACTTATTAATGAGTGCATACCATGTGTGTTCTTTTGTGATTAGTTTATCTTCTCAAGATGATATATTCTAGCTCCATCCATTAATCTAAGAATTTCAAGAATTCATTGTTTTAATAGCTGAGTAGTACTCCATTGTGTAAATATACCACATTTTCTGAATCCATTCTTCTGCTGAGGGGCATCTGGGTTGTTTCCAGCTTCTGGCTATAATAAATATGGCAGCTATGAACATAGTAGAGTATGTGTCTTTGTTACACGTTGAAGCATCTTCTGGGTATATGCCCAGGAGTGGTATAGCTGGGTCTACAGGTAGTACTATGTCTACTTTTCTGAGGAACCACCATTTCCAGAGTTGTTGTATCAGCTTGCAATCCCATCAGCAATGGAGGAGTGTTCCCCTTTCTCCACATTCTTGCCAGTATCTGCTGTCACCTAAGTTTTTGATCTTAGCAGTTCTGACTGGTATGAGGTGGAATCTCAGGGTCGTTTTGATTTTAATTTCCCCTATGACTAAGGTTGTTGAACATTTCTTTAGGCGTGTCTCTCTCATTTGAGATTCCTCAGTTGAAAATTCTTTGTTTAGCTCTGTACCCCATTTTTAATAAAGTTATTTGGTTCTCTGGAGTCTAACTTCTTGAGTACATTGTATAAATTGAATAATACCAATAACGTATGCTCTAAGATCAAGATTTGACAAATAGGATCTCATAAAGTTGCAAAGCTTCTGTGAAGCAAAGGACACTGTCAATAGGACAAAACAGCAATCAACAGATTGGGAAAAGTTCTTCACCAATCCTATATCTGATAGAGGGCTAATATCCAATATATACAAGTACTTAAGAAGCAGAACATGCCCTTAATCACTGAAACATCTCTCCAGCCACCCATCTTTCCTTTTTGCCAACAATTTTTACCTTTTTGCTTGAAGAACAAAATTTATAAGCAAATGCAACCTTTCACTACGCACGCCTCAAGTGCAGTGTCCTAAGGCAAATAAATGGAATGAGAACTGAGAAAGATAGGTGTGCTGAACATTAAAGGAGATATGCAGACTCTATGCCTGAAATTTTGGGAAAACAGTTCAGAATACAGAGTATATATATCACAGGTTATGGCATCCACGGACAAAAAACAAGCATCCAAGTTTATGTTCAAATAAACACTAGAAGAGGTGGTCTCTGTTGCCAAGGAATTGGCCATGAACAGAGCCAAGAAGAATGTCAGAAGACAGGGCATTTAGCAGGAAATCAGGGTTACCAGAGTGCTAACTGGTAATATAAACACAGCTTTTAGATGTTTGGGACTGAATTAAATAGCTGTTACACTAAGATTGAATTCAAGTCTTTGCTCTATCCATGAAGAAAATAGATAAAGATCTCTACCTTCATAGACACTAGAAGTAAATGAAAGACTAATTCAGGTATCAAGCAGGAGCATGACCTAAAACAGATGTCAGTGGGAAAACTAGACTCAGCTCTCTGCCTAGCTGTTTTCACAGCTTCCTTAAGCTCTCTTACCAGAAATGCAATCGATCTTAAAATCCTGACTGGCAATGACCATGGAACATAAAGGGTGGATGCCAGGGTGAGACAGCAGGAAAGTGAATTTATGTATTAGCAGGAAATTGCTCTGGATAAATGTAGCCCACACATATGTAAGACTTGTTCATTCCTTTATATTTATCTATATGAGACAGTTAACAATGAAGAGTATATTTATAACCCAAACTTACATATTTTGCAGTTTCAGAATATACATAAAGAGTTCATCATTTAGGCTACAGTCTATGTGAATCATACCCTCCATACTGCTACCCATAGCCTGCATGTGGTAGGTAAAAAGCTAGACTTTTACCAGGAGTTCTAATAATTGAACTTAAGTTAGAAGTGTTGTTAACATCAATGTATGATACCAAAGCCCTTCATTAAAATGAGTTCTTCCTGTTTACCATAAATAGATGATTCCATAGTCAATCTATAAAATGAATTTTCAACCACTAAGGTAAATAAACCCACTTAAGTAAGTTAAGAAGTAAATTAATATAAAAGAAACTAAAGATACTAACTATTGATACTAAAGAAGCACCTTCTTCTGCTTTTTAATGTTTTCTTAAAACCAAGAGCACATCTTTGAATCTAATCCTAATATTTCATAAAAAGGAGAAGCAAGAGTACCTCTGAGATATTTCTCTAGAGGTCCCTGATCCTAAAGACATATTTATTAAGTCTCTGCTAGCCACATTGTCACATCTGCCCCCATGAAAAATGCCAGTGGTTTAAGAGGTTAAAAATGTTCTCTCTAAATCTTGGCCTTTGTCTGAGTAAAAGTTTGCCCGGAAACCTCGTGCTACTTCTGACTCAGTCCGTGGCGACTTCACACAGTTTCATCTGCCCACACCCATTTTTATTTGAGCAAGAGAAAATACTGTTTAGTTCTTGCCTCCAATAAACAAGTCTCAACAGAAACAAAGCTGACTTAGTCATTTTCCAGCCATTCTTTTGTAAGAATTAGTTTATGATAGACAACTCATGTCACTGTTTCCCCTAAAGATAACAACAAATGACAATGATGCCAGAACAATGACAGCACAGAACTCAAAACACACTTGCCTGTAGACATGCAGTACATTGTCACATGATCAAACAGTAACTAATGATATTGCTCATTTTTTAAAAAGATATACAGGTAATTTTTTGTTTGTTTTTTTCTTTCCCCCATGGAAAAGTCTAGGCTAATTATGTCAATTTTAACTAGTCAAGTTTTACTGATGTGTACATTTTAGATCATTTTAACTTTTAAAGTGGTCTGCCTAGCTATGTACTCACTATTCCCTTTTAATTTCTTTTGTTCTCATTCATCTTCCTATTTCTCCAGATAATCACTTAGTACTGCCAATATGTCCCTGTCTACAGGGCTATCTACTAGAACATGGGTAACTTCTTAGCCTCTCAGTGACTGAATTACTGGAGAAAAATGATACTCACTTTCCCAGGAACTATCAATTGCTAGAGGTGTGACTTCATGACTGTCTGCACTTTCCACACTAAGATTTTTCTCTGGATTGATCTTGTGCAGGTCCTCAGAATGCTGTCCCAGCCACTTTAAGTTCATATATGCAATTACTCTATTGTATTTGGAAAACATCATATTTCCATGATCATCCACTGATTCTGGCTCTTGGAAGGGAGGAGGTTTACAATATAGACATCCTACTTAGAGTTGAGTTTTTGCAATTTCTTATTCCCTGAACATTGACAAATTGTAGTTTCTGTGTTAATCATCAATCTACTGCAAAAGAAAGCCTCTCTGATGAGGATTAAGATGTTCTATTGTATAGGTATGGCAATTAGTCTTTAGAGGTCATTGTAATACTGTATCTACTTACAAGAATAATAGAAGTTGGTTCTTTTCTAGAAACTAGGACCTAAGACCTCTCCAGCCTTGGTTTCTGTCCCTAGTAAAAGTAATAGTTCTGTGTATTGGAGAGGACCTTAAACACAATCAAAAAGGGTTTGGTTGCTCTCATATAAGTTGTGTAATTTTTGTACTAGTGGGCATATGTTGAGTGACAATACTTTTCCTTGGGAGATTCTAAACACACATCTGCTCATTCCAGATAGGGAATCCATAACAAACAAAAGTATGGATGTCATTAAAGTCCAATTTGGTAAGCCAATGGGGTTTATTAGAGTTACTTATAGGAATACTTATGAGGGGCTACTTACAGGAACAGAAATGACTCAAGAGACATCACAAAGACCACCTCAGCATGTGTGACAGCTCATAAAAGCTTTGAACCTGGAGCACACTTCACAGCCTACAGGCCGTTTAACAGATAGCAAAGTATTGTTTCTGAGTGTCTCGGTTGGTCTAAACCTCTTCTAAGCAACTTGGCTAGTTTCTGCTTCTTTTAGGCAGCTGGTCATTTTGAGAGTCCTTTTTTTGAAGTTTGGCTTGTTTCAGAGCTATTCTCAGAAGATTTACTGTTTATTCTGTAGAGGAAGGGTCTAGTGAATCTGGATTGTTTCAGTGACTTCCTGAAGCTACTTCTTTTATCTTACTGTTTAAGGAGTTCCCCTGCTGGGAAGAATGTTTCAGGCTTAAAGGAAACTGCTACATAGTTGTATATCTTGCCAGAATGGTATTATTATAGCTTGCAGGGTTTGTAGCTGGGTAATGCTGATTATTACTTTTATCCTGTAGTGGTGTTCATAGCACTTTCTAACACCATCAAAGCTAACCAGTTGAGTTGGAGTGTAGAGGTAACTAGCAGCTTGATTTCTCCAAGAATCATTGAGTCTCTTGCAATATAGACTTAGCATCATGTTCTGGATGGTAAACACGAGAAAAGGTTATAGCCTATAATGTTTGTCCTGGTCTATGGGATTCCACTGAACAATACCAAAGAGATGACCAATACCTGGCATTGAGCTTTTTATTTAATATCCCATGGTATGTGGAGAAGGTATTGTCTTCCTCATTAAAGTATAACACCATTCAAACTCCTTTATTTATATATATGTATATATATATATATATATATATATGGAAATTTCTACAGTAGTAGATTTCCATTTGGCTTTATCAAAAGACTTTAATATTAGTTATCCTTCTCCATGTTCTTTCCTCTACCCAACACTCCACCCTCTACTCTGCTTACCCTTTCTTCTTCCATTATTCTTTACCCCCTTTCATACCATCTGTATGCTATTTTCTCTTAAAAGCTCCAACAAATATGATCCCAGATGGGCTTCTTAACTTCTATGATAGTCCAAATTAAATACACATATCTAAAGATTCAAAGCCACCCTCTACACATACGAGAGAGCCAGTAGCTCTTGTGTTTGTGGTTTACCTCACTCAGAATGATTATTTCCAGATACAGTGATTTGCCTACAAAGTTTAAAACCACATTTTTAATAGCTGAGTAGTATTCCACTGTGCATATGTAACACATTGTTGTTATCCATTCATTAGTTGGTGGCCATTGCAGTGATTTGAATCAGAATAGCCCTTATAAACTCTTGGGTTTGGATGCTTGGCACATAAGGAGTAGCATTATTAGGAAGTGCAACCTTATTGGAGTAGGTGGGACCCTTTGGAGGAAGGGTGTCACTGTGGGGGCAGGCTTTGAGGTCTCATATACTCAAGCTATGTGCACTGTGGTACACAATCTTTCTCCCTCTGCCTGCACTTAAGTTGTACAACTGTTAGGTAGTTCTCTAGAACCATATCTGCCTACATGCTGCCATGATGATAATAGACTAAAGCTCTGAAGTGCAAGCCAGCCCCAATGAAATGTGTTTCTTTGTAAGTGTTGCCTTGATCCTGGTGTTCACAGCAATGACACCCTAACTAAGATAGCCATCTAGGATGTTTCAATTTCTTGACTATTGGCAATGAACATGGATAAGCAAGTAACAGTTCTTTGGAATGTATACTAAAGTATACCCCAAAGTATACTAAAGTAAAACTGTCCATTGTGGTGTGTGCTAAAGAGTAGTAGTGCTGAGTCATATGGTAGGTATATTTCTGCCTTTAAAGGATTGCTACACACATTTCCATTCTGGGTATACTAGTTTGCACTCCCACCAAGAATGAATATGCATTTCCTTTTCCTCACATCTACAGGACTTTTTTTTAACCTTAGCCATTCTTGCAGAAAGAAGATGAAATCTCAGAGTAGTTTTAATTTGCATTTTTCTGATGACTATGGATGTGGGACATCTTTTTAATGTGTTTTAGCAATGACTTTTGGGAACTCTTTATTTAGTTTCATGTCATAGATTTTCATCAGCTTTGTTTGTTTCCATTATTTTTAACTTTTTGGATAACTTCTGTAATTTAGTTATCGATGCATATTTTGTAAAGATACTTCTTTTCTCTTTCTGTAGGTTCTCTTCCCTTAAATGTCTTTGCTAGATGGAAGTCCTTCAGTTTTATGAAGTTGTATTTGTCAGTTGTTCTTAATGTCTGCAGTATTGAATCCTTTCCTGTGCTTAGAAGGTGAAGCATAACTCTTGCTTTCTTCTCTATTAGATTCAAGGTTTCAGATTTTATGCTGAGATCCTTGATCCATTCAGAGTTGAGTTTTATGCAAGGTGAGAGATAAGAATCTAGTTTAATTCTACATGTCCCTATCCAGTTTGACCAGTATCATCTGTTGAAAATGTTATCTTTCTTTTAGTCTGTATTTTTGGTTTCTTTACCTATTTAAGTGACTATTAGAGAATGGGCTTTTATGTTAATTTTTATTCATTGATTAATGCATTTATTTTGATATCCAGTATCATGTTGCTTTAATTACTGCATGACTGTATTACAACTTGAAATAAAGGATGGTGATACTTCTAGCAGACATTTTGCTATTAATCGTTTGAACTACCCCAGATCAATTGTCTTTCCTTAAGTATTTTAAGATTGTTTTTCAATTCTTGTGAACAGTTGCTTTTGATGATTGTATTGCATCTATAGATTCTAAAGAGACCAGTGGAGGAATGATTAGTTCTCCCTCTGCTCAAGTTTGACTATGGTTTTTAAGTGTGTCATAAAGGTTCAAGTGCAGTCAGTAAGGTCCTCAATAAAACTTTAAAGATGTTGAGTCTAGAAAAAAGTCATTTTTAGGTCTTCACTGACATTTCCCTGGCTTTTCATTTTGCCACATTATCCTTCTTTCTTACACATGCTGTGATGTTATCCATCTGTTCTCCATAGCTGACACTATATTCCTGAACTTTCCTACCAATGAATTTCATTTCTTTAGAAGATACTCAGACTCTAATATTTCATTATAGTTAAAGAAAATTGATTGTAATGGTTTGAATGGGAATGTCTCCCAGTAGACTCAGATATTTGAATATTTAGTCTCCAATTGATAGTGATATTTGGAGAATTTTGGAAGGTATACCATTTCTGAAGAAACCATGTTACTCAGGGCAGCCTTTGAGAGTTCAAACTTCACCTTATTGAACATTTGCTTCTCCGCTTCTCTTTAGTTATTGTTGTTGTTATTTTGTTTTGTTTTGGGGGTGTTTGTTTGTTTGCTGTTGATCTGAGTGCTCAGCTTCCCGGTCCAGCTGCCACACTGGCCTGTTGCCATACCTCCTGCCATGATTGACACTTATTGGTCTGTAACTGTAAACTCTTCTACAAGTTGTCTTGGCAATGGTATTTTATCACACAAACAAAACTGTAGCTAATTGTCTTAGTTAGGGTTACTATTGCTGTGATGGAGCACCATGTCCAAAGCAACTTTGGTAAGACAGGGTTTATCCTAGTTTACAGTTTTAAACAAGTTTATTACTGACGAAAATCAGGACAGAAACTCACACAGGGAAGAAAACTGGAGGCAGTTAGCTGATGCAAAGCCCATGGAAGAGAGCTAATTAATGGACTGTTCCTAATGGCTTGCTCAGCCTGCTTTTTACATAACAAAGGAACCTCAGCCCAGGGATGGCACCACCCACAATAGGCTGAGTATTCCACCATCAATTGCTAATTAAAAACAAAAAACAAAAAAACAAAAAACTTTACAATTGAATCTCCTGGGAGCAATTTCCTTAGTTGAAGTTCTCTATTTTCAGGTAATGCTAGCTTGTGTCAAGCTGGTGTAAAACTATCCAGAACATGATTACAGTGAGTAAATACACACTTGTCATTTTAGTAGGAGTGATCCACAGTGGATGCTGATGGATCTCTGTGCTATATGAATACATAGACTACTCAGGTGTTCTCCTGATGGGGCAGATAACTTTGCCCAAAGTCAATGATCAAAATAAAACAGAGTGCTTCTAGTAGTGAAGGTACAATCATCTTATCTAATAACAATAGTTACACAGAACCAACCCAGCTGGCATTTTGGTTACATGAACAAACCCTACTGAAATGTGAGAGGTAACAGCATAGCAAATGAAAAATAAGAGGAACCATTTAATTCTACTTTGGAACTTGTTTTCCATAGCATCCCATACTACTTTGCAAGCAGAAGCCACATGATAACCATAGAATTAAGTAAATTCCAGAGTTTTATACTATATTAAAAGACAAGAAGGATTCTGGGACTATAACCATTGGGTTACTGCTCTCAACTACAACATTCCACTATATTTATGAATAAAAGTGTTTAGTGATCTTCCTGGGACTATTAGAAGTTGTGAATACCAAAACTGATCCAGATGTAGATCAAACATACTGAGAACTGGCAAGATGCCTCAGCAGTTATGAGCACATATGTCTGAGTTTGTTTCTCAGCACACATGCTGGATAGCTTAGACCCACCTATAACTCCATTTCTAGATACAACCATCTCCTCTGGCCTCTATAGGCCACGTTCATGTATAAAGTACCCATACACAAATAAACACAATTTTATATAATTAAAAATAAAATAAACCATGAAAAATTCACTTTTCTAATTCTAATAGGAAGTTCTATAGTGAAATATGTCCAGAAAGCATAGGTAAGATATAAGTTTCTTATCTGGTCTTTTCTGAACACACAGTGCAAGTAGTGAATAAACTAAATATTTAGAAACAAAACCAAACAACATTTCAGCATTTGTACTCATTAAATCTAGTGTATATACCATACCCTTTCCTTATTCATCACGTGTGTATAGAATGTCTTCACTGGAGACATTTACACTGAAGCAATAGTACTGAATTTCTAGCCTAAAAACCAAGTGTCTTTGTTCATTGAGTTTCATCTACTGTGTGAGTCAGTTCCTGAGGGAAGATAATTTATTACTATAATTTGTCCATGTAACACAGCAATTCTTGAAAAGGTCACAAGATAGGAAGGTTGTTTCATGGAAACAATAATGAAATATTTATCTTTCTTTCTATCACATCAACAGTTTCAGTGTGCATTTTTATAAATGTTTAAAATATAAGCCTTTGTAGTTACCAGAGTTGATAGAATTTTGTTATTATAAAGTAAAGAAGAAATAAATATAATCTCTTTACCATGGCAAATGAGTTTTCAACTCCAAGAAAAGCACAATATGAAAGTTAGTCTTAGCTGAAGATAAGAAGGATTTCAAAGCCGGGCGTGGTGGTGCATGCCTGTAATCTCAGCACTTGGGAGGCAGAAGCAGGTGGATTTCTGAGTTCAAGGCCAGCATGGTCTACAGAGTGAGTTCCAGGACAGCCAGGGCTACACAGAGAAACCCTGCCTTGAAAAAAAAAAGTATTTCAAAATAACTCATGGCTTCTAATTTTTTGTTGAAATTAAAAACCTTCAATGTATGTATTTATTTTCTTTCCTATAGTTTGCCATGTACTAGCTTAAACCAATGGCAAGGTTTTTTATCTTTATTATATTAATTATTCATGTACTGAAGTGTCTCTATAATTCTAAGCAAGATTGATAAACTCATTTCTCTTGTAAGGCTGAATGTAAGATGCTAATGGTTCATATATGAGACTCAAGAAAACATCAAAAGTTTTCTAGAGGGCTTAGGACATATGTAGCCAGCCAACAGTCATGGACTAACTGGGTTTACCTGAAAGGGGAGCTACAAATAAAAAAGACATGGGGGCAAAAGTATAATGAAGCCAAGACAAGAGTCTGATCAAGGCTCCAAGTTTAATATTCAGCACTGCATTTATATAGGGAGAGCCCACAGACTCATCCTTTGTTTCAGCTGGATTATGTTGCAAAGCAAGTTCAGCAGGCAGTCTATTCTAAATTCCTGTAGGAAGTTGCATGTGCAACCAAGGAAGGTGACTCAATTTGGGCTGTTAAGGTACAATATGACAAATGCTCAAGGTCTATTCAGCCTGCTCAAGGCTAGAAAAAAGCTGCTCAAGGCGGGGAAGGGCACAATTCCCCATTTTTTGTTTTTTTTTAAAGATGACCAGTACTAGTAGCTGAGTGGGGATACAAGATTGACTTTTTCTCCATAATCCCATCCAGGGTAAAGAGTGGCCAGGTGACTGTGCCTATCATAGGTCAGTGTCTATATTGCTCCTTCTTATCCATACTAGAGGACAAACATAGCATTCATGTATGTCTCTTTCTTAGGTTGATAGGAGCTCAAGAACACTCATACCCATTTCTGTCTACAGGCCTTCTTCTATAGCACACTCTTTCCCATTCAGACCAAAGCCACAAAGGGTATATGAATGTGTACTCAATGCATTTCTTCATAGTGATGTACAAGTGGAGAACCAGAATTCAAACCATCCCTGATTCTGTCCTTTTTCTCTTTTCCTTTTGACTAAAAGGAACTTCTCAATCTTTAGCCATAGAATCCTTTATTATTCCTGAATGATTGATGTAAAAGTAACATTCTTCATAAAGGGTTGTACATAGCCGAAGGAATAAAAGATTAAGTCATCTCCTGTTTTGAAGGAGTACCACAGAAAATTTTAGAGATTCTTGCAAATGGGAAATAAAGGTTTCTATCCTTTCTATATCTATATCTATTGCCATTCTAAGGAGCTCATATTTTTTTCCTTGCAAAATCAGGGCAGAAGCACCAATAAGTGCTCCTCCCACACTCAGAGAATTCCTTGGCATCAAAATTTTAAAAATTTAAAATAAAAACCATGTTTTATATAATTTTGTGGTATATGGAGATATAATTCATCCTTTTTTGCTTTTTTTTTAAATGAAGATATTGTTTTAAATTCCATTGACCTGTTCTACAATATCTTGTCCTTTAGAATAATAATGAAATATGAGTAACATCCATTTGCCATAATTGATCAGCTATGAGTCCTCAAGCCAATCAATTATGTGGTACATGAAGAAACTGAGGACACTGAGAAAAAGTCTTTACAATTTGATGCACATATTTTCTAGAAATACCAAATGGTTGTCTCAAACTATTATTATTTTGATGACAGAAAGAATGAGATCACCGGGCAGTAGTGGCACACGCCTTTAATCCCAGCACTTGGGAGGCAGAGGCAGGTGGATTTCTGAGTTCGAGGCCAGCCTGGTACAGAGTGAGTTCCAGGACAGCCGGGACTATACAGAGAAACCCTGTCTCAAAAAAAAAAAAAGGAGATTGTTTGGTTAATTGGTCCTGTAAGGCCTATAATCTGCCTGGTATATAAATCTGCTGTGGCATTGCTCTAATGGGTCTAGGCAATCTAGTATGAGCTCTTAAATGTCCTGTAAAGAAAGGAATACTACATATTTCTTAAATATACAAAGCATTATTCGTATAAATAACTGTAAAATTTGAGAATTAGAAGTATCTCAAAGAGGAAAAATTTCAAGCAATTGTAAAACATGAGCTATACTTATAGAAATTAAAAGATTTGATTTTCCAAATTTTAAATTTTTCCACATTTCAAAAAAGTGGCTACAGCATGTAACTCAATTATTTGTGAAGCATGGGAGAAATTTGAGAGAATAAACACATGATTCAATCACATATGTTTCTATCCCATTAGATGTGATGTTTATAAATATGGTAAATGTATTCTTTATCAGCTGCATGCATAAATTTACAGGAAATACAAAAGTATGTTTAGAGGCAAATTCTAACAACTTGTATTTTAGATAATGTTTTTCAAATTTGCCTAAAAGTTTGCCATTCAGTAGGCCAAATGTCAGTATTCTGCAATAAACAATTTAATTGCTATTTGAAATCAGGAATAAACATTTCATCAGTTTCTTAAGACATTCTTTCCAAAATATGTTCATTATTCTATCCTACAATTCTATATTAACACAGCAACAGCTTCAAAATAGGGTGTTCAAATTTCATTTGGAGATGATGAAAGATTAATCCACATTAATGGTCCCTTTTGCCAAAGGACTGCTGTGAATCAGCCAACAAATGAGCACAGTCTATATAATGTATTTGTTGTTGGCTAATAGCTGCCTCTCCTTTCTGCAAAGCTATTTGTCTCTCATCAGTTAATTGTCCAGGGGAATTAGAATTTGCATCTACCTTGAGACTATCAAACAGAGCTTGAAGTTCTCCTGTGGTAAGTTTAAGATGAGGTCTTAGCCAATTAATATCTCTGAGAAGCTTTTGAAAATGAATAAAAACAAATAAACTGTCTTTCCATATTTGAATTTTTTCTGTGCCACAACATATTTAGGATATAAGTGAGGTTCCAAATATTGAAAAATATATTGTCTTTGAATATTTTTTCTGCAGCAACAACTACTCCAAAAATTTAAAGCTTCTTGTATAAGACAAACAAAGACTTGTAGTAAAAATCCATCAGAGGGTGAAAATTCTTTGTTTAGCTCTATACCCCATTTTTAAGGAGGATATTTGGCTCTCTGGAGTCTATCTTCTTGAGTTCTTTGAATATCTTGCATATAAGCCCTCTGACGGATGTGGAGTTGGTAAAGATCTTTTCCCAATTTATTGGTTGCCATTTTGTCCTTTTGACAATGTCCTTTGCCTTACAGAAACTTTGTAGTTTTATAAGGTCCCATTTGTCAATTCTTGATCTTAAATCATAAGCTATTGGTGTTCTGTTGAGGAAAATTTCCCCTTTGCCCATGTCCTCAGGGTCTTCCCCAGTTTCTTTTCTATTAGTTTCAGTGTGTCTGGTTTTATGTGGAGGTCCTTGATCCACTTGGAGTTGAGCTTAGTACAAGGAGATAAGAATGGATCAATGTGCATTATTTTGCATTCTGACCTCTAGTTGAACCAGCACCATTTGTTAAAAAGGCTATCTTTTCTCCACTGGATGGTTGTAACTCCCTTGTCAAAGATCAAGTGACCATAATTCTGTAGGTCCATTTCCGGGTCTGCAATTCTATTTCATTGATATACTTGGCTGTCACTGTACCAATACCATGCAGTTTTTAGCACAATTGCTCTGTAGTACTGCTTGAGGTCTGGGATACTGATTCCCCCAGAAGTTCTTTTACTGTTGAGAATTGTTTTAGCTATCATAGGTTTGTTGTTATTCCAGATGAATTTGAGAATTGCTCTTTTTAACTCTATTAAGAACTGAGTTGGGATTTTGATGGGGATTGCATTGAATCTGTAGATTGCTTTGGCAAGATGGCCATTTTTACCATATTAATCCTGCCAATCCAAGAGCATGGAAGATTTTTCCATCTTCTGAGCTCTTCTTTGATTTCTTTCTTCAAAGACTTGAAGTTCTTGTCATATAGATCTTTCACTTGTTTGGCGAGTGTCACACCAAGATACTTTATATGGTTTTTAGCTATTGTGAAGGGTATCATTTCCCTAATTTCTTTCTCAGCCTGTTTATCCTTTGAGTATAGGAAGGCTACTGATTTGCTTGAGTTAATTTTATATCCAGCGACTTTGCTGAAGTTGTTTATCAACTGTAGGAATTCTCTCGTGGAATATCAAATCGCTGAGAAGCACCTAAAGAAATATTCAACATCCTTAGTAAAGAAATGTTCAACATCCTTAGACATCAGGGAAATGCAAATGAAAACAACCCTGAGATTTCACCTCACACCAGTCAGAATGGCTAATATCAAAAACTCAGGAGAAAACAGGTGCTGCTGAGGATGTGGAGAAAGAGGAATACTTCTCCACTGCCAGTGGGATTGAAAGCTGGTACTATCACTCTGGAAATAAATCTGGCAGTTCCTCAGAAAACTGGGAATGATTCTTCCAGAGGACCCAACTATACCACTCCTGAGCATATACCCAGAGGATTCCCCAACCTGTAATAAGGATACATGCTCCACTATGTTCATAGCAGCCCTATTTATAATAGCCAGAAGCTTGAAAGAATCCAGATGTCCCTCAATGGAGAAATGGATACAGAAAATGTGATATATATATATATATATATATATATATATATATTATTCAGCCATTAGAAACAATGAATTCGGGATCCCCCAGTTTGACCAGGGAAGCACCTGACCTACAGGGATTCCTGTGGTTAGACAGAGCTCCGCGGTCTGCCACCATCTTGGTAAGAGCAGCTCAACCAGATGGAGTCCCACTGACCGAGTTTGCCACCATCTAGTCTCCAGCAGTTCAGCCAGGGTAGTGCCTGACCTGCAGGAAACTCTGTTGTTAGACAGAGCCCCACGACCTGCCATCATCTTGGAGCTGGCAGCTCAACCAGGTATGCAGAGGGCACCAGAGTGAAGGATTGTCCAGGTCACAGCCTGCCTGGGTGCCTTCAGCACCAGGGAGCCGGGCAGTTCTACAGCTGCCTGGGCACACAGGGGAGCGTCTGACCTACAGGAAGACCCTTAGTTAGAAAGAGCCCTGCTGACCGAGATCACCACCATTTTGGCTCCAACAGTTCAGCCAGGGAAGCACCTCATCTGCAGGGAGTCCCACAGTTAGATGGACAAGGCACACTAGGGATCCAACAACACCCAAGAGTAGGGAAATACATCAGCAATCTGTCCCAGGGGAAACCCAGTCATCCAGTGGTGCAGAAATAGCCTTACAGGCCCACAGGAGGTTCAAACACCAGCCAGTGTCAACAGGACCAACTAACAACAGAGATAAACAGATGGCAAAAGGCAAAAGCAGGAATGTTACTAACAGAAATTGAGGCAATATGACAGCATCTGAACCCAATTCCCCAACAACAGCAAGTCCTGGATACCCCAACACTCCAGAAAAACAAGATTTAAATTTAAAATCAATGGTCATGATGCTGTTAGAGGAACACAAAAAGGACATAAATAAATCTCTTAAAGAAATACAGGGAACATGAATAAGTTAGAAGCCCTTACAATGGAAACACAAAAATCACATAAAGAAATTCAGGAGAATATGGGTCAACAGATAGAAGCCAATACGGAGGAAATGCAAAAATCACTTAAAGAAATGCAGGAGAAATTGAGTCAACAGGCAGAAGTTATGACAGAGGAAACACAAAAATCTTTTAAAGAAATACAAGAATACGAGCAAACAAGTGAAGGAACCGAGCAAAACCATCCAGGATCTAATAACAGAAGTAGAAACAATGATGGATTCACAAAGGGGGACAACTTTGGAGATAGAAAACCTTGGGAAGAAATCAGGGGCCATAGATGCAAATAGCAACAACAGAATACAAGAGATAGAAGAAAGGATCTCAGGTGCTGAAGATACCATAGAAACCATTGCCACAACAGTGAAAGAAAATGCAAAAAGCAAAAAGCTTGTTGCCCAAAACATCCAGGAAATCCAGGACACAATTAGAAAACCAAACCTAAGGATTATAGGTATATATGAATGTGAAGATATATGAGTTAAAGGGCCAACAAATCTCTTCAACAAAATTATGGAAGAAAACATCCCTACCTAAAGAGAGAGATGCCCATGAATACACAAGATGCCTATAGAATTCCAAACAGACTGGACCAGAACAGAAATACCTCCTGTTACATAATAATCAAACCCCTAAATGTACTTAACAAAGAAAGAATATTAAGAGCAGTAAGAGTAAAAGGCCAAGTAACATATAAAGGAAGACTGATTAGAATTACATCGGGCTTCTCACCAGAGACCATGAAAGCTAGAAGATCCTGGGCAGATCTCATACAGACTCTAAGAAAACACAATGCCAGCCAAGATTACTATACCCAGCAAAACTCTAAATCACCATAGATGGAGAAACCAAGATATTCCATGATAAAATCAAATTTACACAATATCTTTCTACAAACCCAGCCCTGCAAAGGATAATAGGTAGAAAACACTAATACAAGGAGGGAAACCATACCCAGGAAAAAGCAAGATAGTAAACTTCTTTCATCAAGCCCAAAAGAAGATAACCACTAAAATATAAAAATAACATCAAAAATAACAGGAAGTAACAATCACTACTCCTTAATATCTCTTAACATCAATAGACTCAATTCCCAAATAAAAAGACATAGACTAACAGACTGGATACATAAACAGGACCCTACATTTTGCTGCTTACAGGAAACACACCTCAGGGTCAAAGACAAACACAACCTCAGAGTAATAGGCTGGAAAACAATTTTACAAGCAAATGGTCTTAGGAAATATGCCATCCTAATATCAGATAAAATTGACTTTCCACTTAAAGTCATCAAAAGAGACACAGAAGGATACTTCTTACTGGTCAAAGCAAAAATCCACCAAGAAGAACTCTCCATTCTGAACATCTATGCTCCAAATGCAAGGGTACCTTCATTCGTTAAAGAAACTTTACTAAAGCTCAAGGTACACATTGCACCTAACCCAATAATTGTGGGCGACTTCAACACTCCATTCTCCTCAATGGACAGATCAGGAAAACAGAAACTAAACAGGGACACAGTGAAACTAATTGAAGCATTGGACCTATTGGATTTAATATATATAACATTTCATCCTAAAGCAAAATAATATACCTTTTCCTCAGCACCTCATGGTACATTCTCCAAAATCGACCATATAATTGATCACAAAACAGACCTCAACAAATGTAAGATCAAAGTAATCCCATGCCTCCTATGAGATCACTATGGAATAACAACAACAACAACAACAACAACAACAAAAAACAAAACAAAACAGAAAGCCCACATACACATGGAGGCTGAACAATGTTCTACGCGATGATACCTTGGCCAAAGAAGAAATAAAGAAATCACACTTTTTAGGATTTAATGAAAACGTACCCAACAACGTACCCAAATTTATGGGACACAATGAAAGCAATGCTAAGAGGAAAACTCATAGCCCTGAGTGCCTCCAAAAAGAAACTGGAGAGAGCATACCCTAGCCGCTTAACAGCACACCTGAAAGCCCTGGAACAAAATGTAGCTAATTGACCCAGGAGGAGCAGAAGACAGGAAATCATCAAACTCAGGGCTGAAAACAATCAAGTCAAAACGAAGAGAATCATATAAAGAATCAACAAAACCAGGAGCTGGTTCTTTGAGACAATCAGGAAGATAGATAAACCCTTAGCCAGACTAACCAAAGGGCACAGAGATAGTATCCAAATTAACAAAATTAGAAATGAAAAGGGAGATATAACAACAGAAATGGAGGAAATTCAAAAAAATCATCACATCCTACTACAAAAGTCTATACTCAACACAACTGGAAAATCTGGAGGAAATGGGCAATTTCCTAGACAGATACCAAATACCAAAATTATATCAGGATCAACTAAACAGTCCTATAACACCTAAAGAAAGAGAAGCAGTCATAGAAAGTCTTAAAAAAAAAAAAAAAAAAAAGCACAGGACCAGATGGTTTTAGTGCAGAATTCTATCAGACCTTCAAAGAAGACCTAACACCAATATTCTTCAAATAATTCCACAAAATAGAAACAGAAGGAACACTACAAACTCGTCCTATGAAGCCACAATTACGCTTATAGCAAAACCACAGAAATATCCAACAAAGAAGGAGAACTACAGGCCAATATCCCTTGTGAATATCGACGCAAAAATACTCAATACAATTCTTGGCAATCGAATCCATGAACACATCAAAATGTTATTCACCATGATCAAATAGGCATCCCAGGGATGCAGGGATAGTTCAATATACAGAAATGCAGCAAAATGATCCACTACATAAACAAACTTAAAGGAAAAAAAACGCATGGTTATTTCATTAGATGCTGAAAAAGCATTTGACAAAACTCAGCATCCTTTCATGCTAAAAGTCTTGGAAAGAACAGGAATTGAAGACCCATACCTAAACATAGTAAAAGCAATATACAGCAAACCAGTAGCGAACATCAAATGAAATGGCAAGAAACTTGAAGCAATCACACTAAAATCAGGGACTAGGAAAAGCTGCCCCTCTCTCCATATCTTTTCAATATTGTGCTTGAAATTCTCCAAGAGCAATTAGACAACATAAGCAAGTCAAGGGGATACAAATTGGAAAGGAAGAAGTCAAATTTTCACTGTTTGCACATGATATGATAGTATACTTAAGTGACCCAAATAACTCCACCAGAGAACTCCTACAGTTGATACACAATTTTAGAAAAGTGGCTGGTTATAAAATCAACTCAAGCAAATGAGTAGCCTTCCTATACTCAAAGGATAAGCAGGCTGAGAAAGAAATTAGGGAAATGACACCCTTCACAATAGCCACAAACAATATAAAGTATTTTGGGGTGACTCTAACCAAACAAGTAAAAGATCTGCATGACAAGAACTTCAGGTCTCTAAAGAAGGAAATTGAAGAAGACCTCAGAGAATAGAAAAATCTTCCATGCTTGTGGATTGGCAGCATTAAGAGAGTAAAAATGGCCATCTTACCAAAAGCAATCTACAGATTCAATGCAATACCCATCAAAATCCCACCTCACTTCTTCATAGATTTAGAATGAGCAATTATCAAATTCATCTGGAATAACAAAAATCTCAGGATATCTAAAACTCTTCTCGACAGAAAAAGAACTTCTGGGGGAATCATTATCCCAAACCTTAAGCAGTACTACAGACCAGTAGTGTTAAAAACTGCATGGTATTGGTACAGTGACAGGCATGTAGATCAATGGAAGAAGATTGAAGACCCAGAAATGAACCCACACACCTATGGTCACTTGGTCTTTGTCAAAGGAACTGAAACCATCCAGTGGAAAAAGATAGCCTTTTCAACAAAAGGTGCAGGCTCAACTGGAAGTCACCTTGCAGAAGAATGCACATTGATCCATTCTTATCTCCTTGTACTAAGCTCAACTCCAAGTGGATCAAGGACCTCCACATAAAACAAGACACACTGAAACTAATAGAAAAGGAACTTGGGAAGACCCTTGAGGACACGGGCACGGGGGAAAATTTCCTGAACAGAACACCAATAGCTTATGCTCTAAGATCAAGAATTGACAAATGGGACTTCATAAAATTACAAAGTTTCTGTAAGGCAAAAGACACTGTCAAAGGACAAAATGGCAACTAACAAATTGGGAAAGGATCTTCACCAACCCTACATCTGACTGAGGGCTAATATCCAATATATACGAAGAACTCAAGAAGTTAGGCCCCAGAGAGCCAAATAACCCTATCCAAAAATGGGGTATTAGCACTAAAAATGGGGAGCTAAACAAAGAATTTTCACTTGAAAATATTCAGATGGCTGAGAAGCATCATTAGTCATCAGGGAAATGCAAATCAAAACAACCCTGAGATTCTACCTCACACCAGTCAGAATGGCTAAAATTAAAAACTTAGGAGACAGCAGGTGTTGGCTAGGATGTGGGGAAAGAGGAAGACTCCTCCACTGCTGGTGGGGTTGCAAGTTGGTACAAACACTCTGGAAGTCAGTCTGGCAGTTCCTCAGAAAACTGGGCACGACACTTCTGGAGGACCCTGTTGTAACACTCCCGGGCATATACCCAGAGGATTCCCCTGGATGTAATAAGGATCATGTTCCTCTATATTCATAGCAACCCTATTTATAATAGCCAGAGGCTGGAAAGAAGCCAGATGTCCCTCAGTGGAGGAATGGATACAAAAAATATGGTATATATACACAATGGAGTACAATTCAGCCATTAGAAACAATGAATTCATGAACTTTTTACACCAATGGATGGAGCTGGAAAACCCCAGTCTCAAAAGAACACTCATGGTATGCACTCACTGATAAGCGGATATTAGCCTAGAAGATCGGAATACCTAAAGCACAATGCAGGAAGGAATGGCCCCTGATTTTGGAAAGGCTTAATGCAGCAGAGTAGAGAAATACCAGAACAGGGAAGAGAAAAGAGGTGGATGGGGAAACAGGGGGAGGGAAGCATGCTTATGGGACTTTTGTGGAGGGAGGAGCCTGGAAAGGGGGAAATCACATGAAATGTAAATTAAGAATATATCGAATAAAATAAAAAATAAATGAAGGAAAAAAGAAACAATGATTTCATGAAATTCTTAGACAAATGGCTGGAACTGGAGAACATCATCCTAAGTGAGGCAACCCAGTCTCAAAAGAACACTCATGGTATGCACTCAGTGATACATGGATATTAGCCTAGAAGCTTGGAATACCCAAGACACAATTCACATATCAAATGATGCCCAGGAAGAAGGAGAGGCCCCTGGTTCTGGAAAGGCTCAGTGCAGCAGTGTAGGGGAATACCAGGACAGAGAGCTTATGGGACTTTCGGTGAAGGGTGATCCAGGAAAGGGAAAATCACATGAAATGCAAATAAAGAATATATTGAATAAAAAAATGCAAAATAAAAAGTCCATCAGAGGGATCAGCTAATGAAATACCATCCATATAATGAATAATATACACTGAGATTCAAAGTCCTAACCTCTTGTATTGAAGCAATGACAAAATACTTTACATAAAGTAAGTCTATTAACCATTCCTTGAGGCAAAACTTTTCAATGATATTGCTTCATGGGTTCTTTAAAATTAGAAGTAAGCTCACTAAAAGCAAATCCTTTACAATCATCAGGATTCAAAGTAATAGTATAAAAATAATCCTCCAAATCCATAATAATTCTATATGCATTTCCTGGATTGACAGCTGGAGTAGGCGAGCCAGGCTGCAATGTTCTCAGAAGTTTCATAGGCTCATCAAACCTTAACAACCCTGCAACAATATCTACCTGCCAGATTTTTTTCTTAATTACAAATACGTGTGAATTAAAATCCTGAACCTGTGATAGAACTGCAAACTGCAGTCAATGGAACAACCGCAGTTTAACTAATTTTTAAGTTTCCCTTGCAACCCCAGAGCACAACCATATCTTTGGAATGCAAAACTCAACCTCCAACAAACAATACAGTTTCTCCACAATCAATACCAAGTGAATCACACCCATGCTACAAAGTTTGGCTGCCAGTTTATGCACACAAAGGCACTATGTTGCAGCCTCTAACACCTCAACAAAGAGACACTTCCCTATATCCTATTCTGGTTTCTAAGATAAGCACTACATAAAATATTATCCCAATTCAGATGTATCTTTAGAGACTTGTTTTCCTGGGTTGGCTCATACCACATGTTACTGTTTAGAATGACTCCAACCCTGAGTTACCAGTCTTAAGCTAACTTTCTGTTACTAATGTTACAAAATTTTTATCATACACAATAACTTATGAGCCAATACTCTATAACCAAGACATGCAGAAGATATTCATACCTTTAAAACCAGTTAGAAACAAAAATGAAGTGGCTACACACATCTTATATATTTAGATCCCTCAAATTTTTCTTGCTTTTTCTAGCTGTAATTTCAAGAAGGGAGCACACTGTCACTGCTGAACCCAATAAATACAGTCCCAGAGATTTTTTTTCCGCAGGGTAACTCATCAGTTTCTTCTGTGCAAATTGAGACTGCCTTTTAAACAAGTGAAACTAAATCAAGTGGTGGACAGCCAGCAGATAAAGTTTTAACCATTTTTTCTTTTGAATATGAAACACAGAACAATAATTCAAACAAAGAATAAAAAGAACATAAATTGACAGACATGGACAGATTGGAGCACCAAGGACAACAGACAGAAAGGCAAGAGAACTTGATGTCCCAAAGGGACCCAAATATCCTCCCTAAGATACATAGAACTAAGGATATCTTCAGTAGGAGCAGGAGAGGCAGCAGGATTTCCTCCTGTCCCTAGGAGAGTTCTGAAGTAGCTTTTACCTTTCCTACTTTTGGAAACCATGGAAAGCATAAATCTGCTTGAGGTAAGAATTTTTCTAACATTTGTTTTTTAAACCCTGCTCCTCTTACCTGAAGCAGCTCTTTTTGACTATGGACAAATGCCTGTTTAGAACTCCCCTGTTTCATTGTGCTGTCACCCCTAGGTGAAGCCAGCATCCAGTCAACACCTTTTCAGCCTAGCCTGTATCCCTTTAATGAACCTCCTGCAACAACAGCCTCCAAAAAATAAACTTTATCACTAGGGCTAGCATTAATGCTGTTCATTGCTTACCATGCAGGACACTATTACTTTTATTGTTTTCTGTGAAGCTCCCCCAAGACAGTGTTTCTCAGTGGAACTCCCCATCTTCCCCTGACCCCCATTTTCAGGCCTCTTCTTTGGGTGCCATCTGTAGCCATCCAGTGGCCATGGACCAACTGGGTTTACCTGAGAGGGGGGGCTAGAAATGAAAAAGACAGGGGGTGAGAGAAGAATGATGTCAAAACAAGATCCTGATCAAGGCTCCAAGTTTAATACTGAGCACTGTGTATATATAGGGAGAGCTCACAGACCCATCCTTTGCTCCAGCTGGTTTAGGTTGCAAAGAAAGATCAGTAGGTAGTCTATTCTTCTAAGTTCATGTAGGAAGTTGAATGTCCAACCAAGGAGGATAATTTCACCTAGGTTGTTAAGGTTCAAAGTGGCAAACACTAAAGATCTATTCAATCCTGCTCAAAGCTGGGAAGGGCACAGACATAGCATGTATCATGCACAAAGTCCTGGAATTGATCCTTTTAATGAAAAAGAGAAGAAAGAAAGGAAGGTAGGAGGAGGGAATAAAATGTGAAAGAGAAGTACAAAGATAAAAGAAGGGAAGAGAAAGGAGACGGGCGAGGAGAAGGAAAAGGTCAACAGTGAGCTTGACAGAAGTTATACCATCCCAAAGCTGAAAAATCTACTTGCCAATCAGTCTTATGGAAGGTTCCAAAGACACTCCACTCTCCCATACTGCAAAAAAGGCCCCAGTGAAGAGGATATGGGGGATAAACAAAATATTAGCACACTAGTGTCATAGGCAAGAAGTAAGAACAAAAGGTTAGTCTAAGCCAGGCGGTGGTGGCACATGCCTTTAATCCCAGCACTTGGGAGGCAGAGGCAGGTGGATTTCTGAGTTCGAGGCCAGCCTGGTCTACAGAGTGAGTTCCAAGACAGCCATGAATACACAGTGAAACCCTGTCTTGAAAAACAAAACAAAACAACAACAAAAAAAGGTTAGTCTAGATAGCAGACTCTGAATAGCTATGCTAACACTTTTCTATGCAAAGCTAGGATGTGCAAGTATTGTGAAGTTTGCAATAGCAGTCATCAGATGTGAAAGATGGAGTTAAAAAGATGATCTTCAGATCATAGTGTCATGGGCACTGACAAATGGAACTTAAAAGGAATGCTGTTTAATGTTTGTTGGAAAAACAAATTTAGCTTGGATGCCAGAAAGCTGAATGCAGCCATCCTGACAAAAGTGCTAGTTTTCACATCTTAGTCAGTTCTCAAAGACCACAACCTAATAACCTAGAAAGAGAAGAGAAAGAACATATCCCAGTGAATGTAACCCCCAAATATTCAGGAGTATGCACACCAGTGAAATTTAGGAGCTCTATTGTGTTGGTTAGGCTAAGACATTATTTCCAAAATAAATAAATAGAAAGAAAATTAAGAAAGAAAATGAAAGATAATGGCCAGAAACCTCTTTGAAGGCAACCAATACATATTGGAAGATAATGCATTAAATTGTTTGCCAACAGACATGTAAGATTGCAGGAATAGTGGGCCCCTGAGTTCACAACAATGAATGACTAACCAGAGAGGCTATAGTATGGTGTTCCTGCTGATTGAGCCAGCCAGAATGCGATGCTACCAAAATTCCCAACAGGTGCTCTAGAAAAATGCCTTGTACTGTACCATTTCCATTATGCCACCTTAGAGGTAGAGAATCTACCTACAAGATCACAAGGGGCCACTGACCCAGAGTTGTCCATCATGAGCTTATTGTATTCTGTTAGTATAGTGAAGTCCACGATTAGAGCAATTCATACCCAGGATGCTCTGAGCAGAGTTCATTGCCAGATGGCTAAGGCTCTGTTCCACCCTCGTAAAAGTATTCCTCTCTCAGCCAAATTGCTCACACAGGAGCTTCTGTATTGGTTTTGCCCAGTGTATAGTTTAAGCCAAAGACTAAAAAGGCACTTCTGAGCTACAGTCTCATTCCTGGAAGCAATAAAAGTAAAGAGTGGGGATGAATCACTGTAGTAGGCAGAATGTCAAACAGAAAAATTGATTCTTCACCTGTGTGGGAAGAGAAATGTCTCCTGGTAAGCATACACAGACTCAAGCACAGTGGAAAGATTTCAGACAAGATTTCAGACATGATAACTGGGAAACTGAGGTATAGGGAATGACAGTATGAATCGGGATGGGAACAAAGTCTAACCCTCATATCGTGCTAATGACAAAAACATGATCAACTCTAAAAGACGCTCTTAACAACTGAATGGGCTGCTGACACAAACCACAAGTGCAATGTACTTACAAATATTGCCACAGATCACATAAACTCTTGTAAACATCTGATGGATTGTCATTCATTCAAGATAGCCTGAGTGGAAGAGGAAGAATGGCAATAAAGGAAGCAGAAACACCTAAGGAAATAATTTAAAAAGGCACTTTTAAAA
Organism: Apodemus agrarius; assembly: GCA_964023405.1. Classification (NCBI taxonomy): domain Eukaryota; kingdom Metazoa; phylum Chordata; class Mammalia; order Rodentia; family Muridae; genus Apodemus; species Apodemus agrarius. The sequence goes on from OZ030018.1 coordinate 74,434,950, forward strand.
ACATCTCATAGCCGAACAAGACTAATTTCCAATTTATTAGAATTATTAGATGAATGCTTTATTCCCTTTTCATTTGTGTGTGTGTCTGTGTGTGTGTGTGTGTGTGTGTGTGTGTGTGTACGTGAGCATGTGTATGTCTGTGTGAAACGTATTGTTTTGTGCATGCTAGCTATCACTCCTCTTGACACAACAGCAGTAAGTTAAAGCTATTTCTTTCTGGTCAAGAGAATGAAGCCTGAAGCCTGGATGGAGACCTAATATTCCAGTTGACAAGGTCTATAACCTGGCTAAGGTCTCTCAGCAAGACAGGACCAACACTAGTAAAGACAGTTTCACTTTAGCTTGTGCCCAAGATGTAGGAAGAATATTTAGTCTTTTAAACAGATAATGTACTTCTCCTTTCCAAAATCCCATCTTAGTCAGTCTCCTACTAGCAAAACGATGAAGTTCTACTGGGTCTCTCCACCATCGAAAGATTCACATTTTCTTCTTCTTTCTTTCAGATATTTGTTCAGGTATTTTGAGTTTCTGTCTTCTTCCTCTAAAGCGCTCCACCCCCAGTATACCATGTAGCTGCCTGCTGCCATCTGGCTAATTTCCATCTCTCTCTCTCTCTCTCTCTCTCTCTCTCTCTCTCTCTCTCTCTCTCTCTCTCTCTCTCTCTCATCTCCTCCTCCAGGCAGCTGTATGGCTTGCTTACTTCGAGCATTCTATTTTTTTTAAATTAAATTGTCCTTAAACTTCTATTTTAAGCGGTTCTTAAATCTTTTTATCAGACAAATATCCCTAAAAAGGGACTATGATTTCCCTTATTACAAGGGTGTCTTGTAGTGACCAGAGAAGGACTTCCATATATTTCTAATAACAACACCACTGAGCAACATCCCCAGTCCTAGAAAAAAGCTTAAATAATGATTATTACAGTAATAAAAGATTTCTAGACAATAGTGAAGATAAACAGACTGTTAAAAGAGAGAAATGGAAGTCCTAAACACAGTCTGACACACATTCTAAAACTAAAAGCACATTATCAGAAATAATATAGTTCTGGACTATAGAGACTGGACTGTGGAGCTGTAGAGATTGCTGAATGCTTAGAAGCTCAGTTGCTACTGCAGACATGTGTTTTGTTCCCAGCACCCACATATCAGCTTACAATTGCTTGTAACTCCAGTTTCACGGGGGTCCAACACCGTCTTCTGATTTCAGACATGCATATGGTACATATATATGCATGTAGGTGAAACACTCATAGACCTGAATGAAAGAAATAAATCCAACAAACAGAAATGGTAACATTCATTTAATGAACTCACAAGTGAGCTGGACAGTTAGTCAATAAGTGTTGCCTAAATAATATTTAACAAGCAAAAAATTGAAATAGGGAGAGAAGACAAATTGGGAGTAATCATTGATACTACGAGGATCAATATGATTTTTACAAGAATAGGAAAAAAGAGTGAGAAATTGGAATATTTCTTTGCTAAAATTAAAAAGTGAAGTGATTGTATTTGAAGAAGCCTTTGACTGAGACAGGAAATATTTAACACCCTAAATAAGGCAGATAAAGAGGAACCAAGAGGTCCCATGCCAAACTCTATCATTGCCCAATGAATTCGCATCACCTGCCTAGTTAGCTATATCTAGTTCCTCACAGAAACTTCCTCATACACAGGATTCACAAAAGGCTTCCCAGACTTTCATGTCTAGCCCAGTCTCCACAGCACTGGATGGAGCACACACACATAAGTGAAATAAAAACATCACAAAGAAATGGTCAAAGGATGATAGAAGAAATCAACGGTAACTCTAGTGCAGAAAAATAAATGTTAATCTATAAAAGATACATTACAAGGCAAGATAGCTGAGGAAAGGGCAGAGAACAGAATAGAGCTAATGACGGGCTAATGAGACTCAGTTGAGGTAGACCCCAATCAATAATCGTATTAGTAAAATGGGCAGAAAACTATAGCTGTGTTATGTTTTGATCCCATTCATCACTCTCATTCTCTTTCTGGTTGTTCTTCTGGAAGACTAGATTGGATTCTCACCACCTACACAGCAGCTACCAACTGCCCGTAACTCCAGTTCTGGGGGGATCTGGTGCCCTCTTCTGGCCTCTGCATGTGCCAGGAATACCAATAGGTTTATAAACATACATGCAGGCTAAACACTCATAAAGAAATAATAAATATTTGTAAAAAAAAAAAGGCAAAGGGGATGAGAGGAAGGAGAAGGAGAGTAAGGCAGAGAAAGAGTGAGGAGAGTGAGGAGAGGGAGAAGGGGAAAGAAAGAATTAAAATCATTTACAGCTGTAGAATGACATGTTTATAATGGAGTTAGTGTCTGAATTTAACTTCAGTGCACTCACCATCCACATACAGCTGGAACTCTGAATGGAAGGAATAGGTGGAGTAGCATTGATAGACACCAGGACAGTCTAGTGTAGGGTCCAATGTGCAAGGGAAACCTGTCTAAAATTAATTTAATCATTACAGTCAAAACTGATGAAAGTCAAAAAATTTATGCAACAATTTTTTTTGTTTGGTTTATTTTTTTTGCATTTACCAGAGATAAGGCAGATAAGAGCACATAAAATGTTTCAATAGACACTGACCCAAATGAAGCAGCTTGTAGTGTAAGAAACATTAAATACTATTTTTCCCACAAAAGACTGTAAAACTTGTGTTTACAAGGACATCAAAGTTTTTTTGTCTCTCTCATACTGTAAGACTTTTATGCTAATATTTTAATCCTCTCCAGCCAGAAAAAAAAACCATTCCTTAGAGTAAGAGACTGCTGTAGATTCAGACTTCGAATGAATTGACAAACTCTTTCCTTCATTATCTTTGCTTGGATTCTTTTAAAATTAGCCAGAGAACAAGGCTGTAAAGCAGGAAGGTAGCCAATGAGAGAAAGAGACTTTACCTGTGCTAAAATGTAAACCAAGTCATACTCATTCCCTGGGTTATACTCCTTTTAGTCAAGAGCAAAGTTTTGCCTTGTTTAGACACTTTATTTGGAGTTTCTGCCTCCTTCTTTGCAACTTCTCCAAATAACAAAGCAAATTACCTCCATTCTTTTTGTGGAAATTAAGGTGAAAATGAAGATCAGAGTTGATTTCCTATATCTTCGATTTTATAAGATTTCTTAAATCTCGGGCTGGAGAGATGGCTCAGTGGTAAAGATCACTGACTGCTCTTCTGAAGGTCCTGAGTTCAACCCCGAGCAACCACATGGTGGCTCACAGCAATCCATAATGAGATCTGACACTGTCTTTTGGAGTATCTGAAGACAGCTACAGTGTACTTACTTATAATAAATAAATAAATCTTTAAAACAAATAAAATTTCTTAAACCACAATGTGATTACATTTTGTGCTCTGATCCCAGTGTACAACGATGTATCTTATGTCTACTACTTACACATAGATGCCTATAGTAGGCCCACGAACACTTAAAAATGACAAATATAAGAATAAGTTCTTCTTGGAAGGAATTGATAATTTATAATTGGTAATACAGAGATGTTTAATGATCACATGGATCAGAGTAGAATAGTAGCTCTTGAATTCCTCTGAATTGCTGAGGAGGAATGGAAAATGAAACATGGCTGTCAGGAAGAGTCAAGGGTGGTTTTGAACTGACTGCCATCTTTTAGCAGGAAATGAAATGAGGTGGAGATTTATGAAGGGTAAGAACGAGGAGGAGTTTCAGTCCTGACTCATGGGAAACAACAAGTAGCACAAGAGAATGTGATCAAGGAAGTGGAGTCCACATTTGAAGAGGCCAGTTACAGAGTAGGAGCTAGAAAAACAAATTCAGATTATGTTGTAGAGAACTTAAGTATTGTATTAAATATCTAGCCTTTGACCTTTGGGCAATGCGAATCTCTTAAGATCTTGTTTAGTGTCACTGTCTGCAAAGGTCTCTCATAGCTGAAGTGTAAAAGAGGAGAGAAGTGAGGGAATGGGTAATAAAAGGGGAATGAACGAGTTTGTTCCTCTAGTCAGGCAGAGACGAGGATGCTCAGAATGATGTTGTTTGACAGCCTGATACAGGAACAAACAATGAAGCAATTTTCAAAGCAAAATCATCTGTTCTAAGGGTGAGCTTGGCGAAGTGATGAAAGTGAATCAAGCTGTTATCCTGGGTAGAGTCCCAGCTCCTCATGATTTTGGATTAATGTCAGATTTTAGAAACACATCAATAGAATTCTTCCAAAATGAGCTATTAGGATATACTCCACTTGGAGTGTAGTTACTTCATCTGAAAATTGGTGGTAAAAATGGAAATGGTAAAAAAAAAAAAGCATTTTGTGACTAGTGTGATTTTTTTTAAAGCGGACATAATCAAAAGAGTTTTGAATATGGCTGACGATAATAAGCAATTTTATAGTTATATTTGCTGTTTGAGGCAGAGTCTCTCATTCTGTAGCTCACCCAGGCTAGCTTTGAACACATAGCCCTCTCATGCTTCTCTCTCCCAAGTGATAGTATAGTAAGTGAGCCACCGTGAGTGACCATTTTTTACCTTTTTAGAATGTAAAATATAAGGAGAGGAATGGTCAAGCACAGAGAATCAGATAGCAAGTATATAGAAATTCTTGTGCATTAATTTTTTGGCTCATTTCTCAATTTGAATACAATGTTCAATACGTGCATGGTATAAAATTTCCAAACTAAATCATAAGTGGTATTTGCAGTCTTTGTCTTTTAAAAACAATTTATTTTAGTTCTTCATTTATATTATGTGTGGGGTTCATGTGCTATGACATACATGTGGAGGTCAGAGACTAAGTTGAAGACTGGTTTCTTCCACTCTATGGGTCCTGGAGATTGAATGGAGGTCATCAGGCTTGACTGCAAGCATCATGGCCTGCCGAGCTGTCATGACAATTCAAAACTACACAAATGACTATTTTAATACCATTTAGGTACATCATTTTATTTTATTTCTTCTTTTATTTATTTTTTTTTTAAATTCAGTAATGTATTCCATTCGGACTCTTAGCATTTTCATCATTTTAAGTAAACAATGAACATTTTTATCAGAGGTGTGGCCAGTGATTAATAATATATTTTGAAAGACCTAATGCTCCCTCAAGTTTTAGTACAGGTAGTATTATTATATGCTTCCTACCCCTTTCAAATGCTATTTTTATAAAGTTATTCTAAACAATGGACATTAGGCTTAAAAGGGAGACTGGGGACAGACCAGCTAATAATTTTACATAGACATGACTTGAGCTAACCACAAATAGGTAATTTACAACAGTGTTATTTGAGTCTGGAAAATCAAAGCCTTCCCAACAACAGTCAAATTAGTCTGAAATCTACAGATTCGTCCAGACATGAGCTGTCTATGTTCCTTGCATACAAACATTTTATTACAAACAAGGACCATCTAAGTCTGAAGGTGATTGTAGAATCTAGGTTTTATCAGGCTTAGCAAAGTGGTATTTTATCAGTAATTACAGACAGGCAGTCTAAAAAAGAAGACATACTCAAGCTTTTTGTTAATTCCACAACAACGTTTTTACAAACCCTACATATATAATTATGAATGTATTATTTACACTTGTTTGATTTAAAATGCTGGAAAGGAAAAGGAATGTGCAGTTTGTTAAAATAAAGTATTTTATCTAATCTGAGATAAATAAATGATTTTTCTTTCACTCCATTTCTATTAGGATCAGGTTTGGTTCTAATGCTTTTGAATCACTTCATGTGAGCAACTCTAAAATAACAAACATTGAACAAGTAGTTCTGTAATAGAAAGGAAGAAATCTCCCACATTCGGGATCTAAGCATGGGCCTGGGTTCCCTTTTCTCTTTATCACTAAGCTGTTGGAAGAATTTGTTATTTAAGTTTTCCATGTACACTGTGATACGGTATTGACTGTGTACCACCACTAAAACCAAAATGAATAGAAGACCCATTGATACAAACTGTATTAAGTCTTACAGGATTACGAGGAAAAAAAACTTTTTAAAAAATGGGATTTCAGATAAATCTTATATCATGTTGAAATAATGTTGTTATTGCTGTTGTTATTAATATTATAACTACAATTATAGAAAATACTGAAAAACTATTCATTTGTCTCAGAATCTGAGATCTGATTTTCTTTTAATTCTTAAATTTAAATCAACCCAAAGAAAAGAGAGAAGTTCCTACATGGTTATTTCTCAAGGAGAAGATTCGAGAAGGCTGACAGGCCACTGTCAAGGCATTTGTCAGCAGGCTGGTGGCTGTACTGGGAAAATACTGCAGCACACTCACTCTTAGCATGCGTGTCAGGCCCAAGGCAGAATCCTCAGCAACTCCAAAACAATCATATTGTAGTGACATGCGCAATGTAGAAAGACAAAAACTTTGTAGGAAAATGTCATAATGAAGCTCAGCATTGTGTGCAGCAACTAAAAAGCTCAATGGAAAATAATTACATAAGAAAGTCTAAGAAAACTAGAATAAATAGAACCTCTTTGATCTCCTTATTTTCCCAAATCAGACGATTAAAGGAAAAAGGCTGAATCCTGGTGATGTGCAACAAGTTAGTGTTTGTTCAATGTTTGGTTAAAAAAAGAATCCGTTATCAAGAGATGACAGAAATAAATATTTCGGGTGCAATTAAAATGCAAAGGCCATAGAGTTAAAGGTTTCACCTAAAGGTAAGTAATTCTTCGTCTAGCCATGACAAATCCAGTTTGTCAGAGACATTTAATTACCTGTGAGCAAGGGTAATGATGGTGTGTGAGAGAAACTGCATTCCTGGGAGCCTCTGCTGTGTGGAAAGATTAACCGGTCACAAAGGAGCTCAAAAATACCTGAGATGAGTCACATATGGTGCAAAGGTTTTAGTCTTCAAAGAAGTGTGACAGTAACCAGAAAGAAAATAAGATGGGGGAGGGGGGAAGTCTTTACAATACTGTGGATTTATTGGACACAGATTTTTAAAATGTATTTGTTATAGTTTTTGAGAGTATAATGTAATTACGTCATTTTCTCCTTCCCCTTCATCCTTCCATCCCCTACCGCTATGTATCCTTTCTTGTCCTTTGAATCAGTGTCCATTTCTCTTTGTCATTTCACACACACACACACACACACACACACACACACACACACACACACGTATATATATATATATATATATTCTTTTCTTTTTTTTTTTTTTTTTTTTTTTTTTTGGTTTTTCGAGACAAGGTTTCTCTGTGTAGTCCTGGCTGTCCTGGAACTCACTCTGTAGACCAGGCTGGCCTCAAACTCAGAAATCTGCCTGCCTCTGCCTCCCAAGTGCTGGGATTAAAGGCGTGCACCACCACACCCGGCCATGTAGATATATATTCTTAACCCCCTAAACGCAACCTTTTTAGTCTTGTATGTAAGTATATTAAAGTATATGTCTTAAGGGCAGACCATTTTAAAGACACTCTCTTTCAACAGCTCAAGCTATTCTGAATTCTCAGTGTTCCTCCTGCCTCAGCCTCCCAAGTGACAAACCATGTTTGGCTTTACTCACTGTAAGTCAGATCTCTGGCCAGGTACTTAATGCACTGAACAGAGCTTGTTCATCTGTGCAAGAACACAAGTGCCCTGTGGAAAAGACAACATCAAACAAATTCACGGCTTTCTGTGGTACCACAAAATGGTAGCGGAGCTATGAAGACCAGGGACAGAGGTAGACCCAGAGACAACCACATTCAGGGTATTAAAAATTTGGGATTTCCAACCTGGTTTCTTACCTTCTCTGTCTGGTGTAAAGAACTTTACATCAATGACTCCAGAGAGTCTGTTTCCAAGCGAGTCTGTCTGGGTTTACATGCAAAGAAGGGCATTTGTTTTTTATTTTTAGTATCATATCTCTATCTATGTCTATGTCTATGTCTATGTCTATGTCTATGTCTATGTCTATGTCTATGTCTATGTCTATGTTTATATCTATATTTTATACAACATATTCTGATCCTAGCTCCCCTCCTATATTTTCTCAAATCCTCCCCATCTCCACATTTATCCAACTCCACACCCAGTCTTTCTTTAGAAAACAAACAAAACCCCAAAAAATAAACAAACCAAAATTAAGCGCACACATACCCACTCAGAAAGAACAAGAAATACATCCACAAAAGCACAAATTTGGAAACCATAATATATGAACAAAACACCACTGAGACAATAAAAATGTCTAAAAAAACCAAATTGAGATTAAAAACAGAACAAAACAACAAAACCTACAGTGTTTGTTTTGTTACCTGTCTACTGCTGAGCATGGGGTCTACCTGTGTGCCCTTAGGTATTAAGTATAATATATCTAGTGAGATGCCAATAGAAAAAAAACACCTTTTCCTTTGTAAGTGGATATCAATTGAAGATATCTTCTTGATTAAGGAAGAGAGGCCATGTCCACATCCCTACTTAGTGTTCAGTGCTGTAACACTGTCTGCCTTGAATCTGTGTAGGCCCTGTTCTTTACCAGCACTATTGTTGCAAAATGTTATTGACCAGTTTTGATCACATACATTCTTAGACTGTGCCCCACTAATCAGAATATGACAAACTATGGCTCGCAAGCTTTGCCATAAAGGACAAAGAGAATTTTGTCATTAACACAACACTCAGAAAAAGAAATGCTTCCAAAGCAAACAGTGTTTTTTAAGCAGAAGAGTGGGAGCAACCCTGGTAACTCCTCATCAGATGTCCAGTCCAGGGAGGAAAGGAGATATAGGTAAAATCTTGGTCTTGTAGTAGTCACAAACTTTAGCAATCGGTACAATAAAAATAAACCATAACAGTATGTGATGTGTACATCCAGAAGGGTGTAAAATGCTTATGGTCAGAGACTGCTCTGCAGGGAAGATGGGAAACAGATAGGAAAGATTTCTGAAAAGGTCCTGTTTGAGCTGGGCGATCTTATGAGAGAGGGCTTACCAACTAACTAAAGGGAAAAAATAAAGTTCTTCAATGTGGTTTTTAATGCAGTGAAGCTAAGTGTACTTGGAGATGGGTGAGCACCCTGCATGATCCTAACAAAGGAAAGGCAAGAAGATATAGAGAGGGGAATGAAAACTTAGGCTGAGGAGACCATTAAGTATCATGATAGTAACTTTCAACACTGATAGACCAGGCAGGTATTGTGCCATTAAAGCACCCAGTTTACTAGGAATATGTATATACAAGCTTGTATGTATAAGTGTTTTATGACAAATGGACAGGATCATAATCTGGGAGTCAGGTAGTTGCATGATCTCATTCACCCACATTAGCAACATTATCAAACATCACCATCACATGAATCTGTATCTGAATATAAGTGGGTATGTGTTTAGTTGACTACTTCTTACCAAATGTATGTAGTTTGCATTGTTTTTTCTGTAATACTTTCTAGTGATAACTAAGAATGTATAAACACTATGTGAATTAAAGAGCATCCTCTTATTCCCATACAGTTTCCATAGGTCAGAAGCCCACACACTATACTCTCTGCTCATAACTCAAATTGCTATTATATAGCAGTAAATATACCTTCATCCCATTCGAAGGTGGAAGTTCTCTTCCAAAGGCCGTTTACCTGTTAGCCAAACTCATTTCCTATTATTTCTAGAACATGTGGTGGTCTCCACCTTCTCCAAGGCCATCAGGAGAAAGAATATTCTAAATCTCTCATTTAAAATAAATAAAAAAGAATTCTGAGGGCTCAACTTGGATCTACCAAAAAATAGATTTTGATGAAATAAATTGCTTCAGGGCATTAACTATATCATTGACAGTCATTTTTTTATATCATAATTGACTATAAGACTGAAACCCATTGCATTTTCTCTCAGGTGACTGGACATCTGAGTATGGCCAGGAGCACAGGGAATACAAGAGTGGCATAGAAGCTCATAGAGGGTCCTTCTGGGTGCCATCTGCACCCAGGAGCTGGGACATGCTGTCTGTATACCAATCCTGCTGGGGGAGAATGGGTCTTCTGGGAGTGCTTTGACTCCGAGTTTGGAAGTGAGACCACCATTTTCTCTCAGGTGACTGGGCAGGCAGGAACAGCCAGGAGCCCAGAGAACAGAGGAGTGGCAGAACAGCTGATACAGGGCCCTTCTGGACTCCAAGTGAACCCAGGAGCTCAGATGAGACACAGCCCTCTGTGGCAGGAGAGAGCTGTTCTCCCAGTGGTGCTGAGACAGGCTTCGAGGCACACAGGAGGGACAAGCTCCATCCAGAAACAGCAGGACCAACTAACACCAGAGATGACCAGATAGCAAAAGGCAAATGCAAGAACATTACCAACAGAAACCAAGGCAACATAGCATCATCTGAACCCAGAACTCCTACCACAGCAAGTCCTGGATACTCCAACACACTGGAAAAGCAAGATCTGGATTTAAAATCACATCTCATGATGCTGATAGAGGACTTCAAGAAGGACATAAATAACAACGTTAAACAAATACAGGAAAACATGGGTCAACAAGTAGAAGCCCTTAAAGAGGAAACACAAAAATCCCTTAAAGAATTATAGGAAAACACAAACAAGAAAGTGAAGGACATGAACAAAACCATCCAGGATCTAAAAGTGAAAGTAGAAACAATAAAAAAATCATAAAGGGAGACAACTCTGGAGATAGAAAACCTTGGAAAGAAATCAGGAGTCATAGATGCAAGCATCAACAACAGAATACAAGAGATAAAAGAGAGAATCTCAGGTGCTGAAGATAGCATAGAAAACATTGACCCAATAGTCAAAGGAAATGTGAAATGCAAAAAGCTTATAACACAAAACATCCAGGAAATCCAGAACAAAATGAGAAGATCAAACCTAAAGATTGTAGGTGTAGAAGAGAGCAAAGATTTCCAACTTAAAGCGCCAGTAAATGTCTTCAACAAAATTATAGAAGAAAACTTCCCTAACCTAAAGAAAGAGATGCCCATGAACGTATAAGACTACAGAACTCCAAACAGACTGGACAAGAACAGAAATTCCTCCCATCACAGAATAATCAAAACACCAAATGCACTAAATAAAGAAAGAATATTAAAAGCAGGAAGGGGAAAATATCATGTAATATATAAACACAGACCTATCAGAATTACACCAGACTCTCACCAGAGACAATGAAAGCCAGGAGATATTGGGCAGATCTCATACAGACCCTAAAAGAACACAAACAGCAGCCCAAAATTTTTAAATACCATAGATGGAGAAACCTAGATATTCCACAATAAAGCCAAAATTCTACAATATCATTCCAGAAATCCAACCCCACAAAGGATAATAGATGGAAAACACCATCCCAAGGAGGAAAACTATACCCTAGGAAAAAAAACAAGAAATAAATCTTCTTTCCACAAACCCAAAAGAAGATAACCACACAAAATAACCACATAAAAATAACATTAAAAATAACAGGAAGCAACAATCAGTATTCCTTAATATCTCTTAACATCAATGGACTCAATCCCCAATAAAAAGACAAAGCCTAACAGACTGGACACATAAACAGGACTCTGCATTTTGCTGAATACAGGAAATATACCTCAGTGTCAAAGAAAAATACTACCTCAGAGGAAAAGACTGAAAAACAATTTTCCAAGCAAATACACACAGAAAACAATCTGGAGTAGCCATTCTAATATTGGACTTTGAACGAAAAGTCATCAGAGAAGGTAAGGAAGGACAATCCATGCTCATCAAAGGAAAAATCTACCAAAAAGAACTCTCAGTTCTAATCATCTATTCTCCAAATGCAAGGGTACCCACATTCATAAAAGAAGCTTTACTAAAGCTGAAAGCACTCATTGCACCTCACACAATAATTGTGGGGGACTTCAACAACCCACTCTCAACAATGGATAGATCAAGGAAACACAAACTAAGCAGAAACACAGCAAAAATCACAGAAGTTATGGACCAAATGGATTTAACAGATATCTATAGAACATTTCATCCTAAATCAAAAGAATATACCTTCTTCTCAGCACCTCATGGTACCTTTTCCAAAATAGACCACATAATTGGTCACAAAACAGACATCAAATGATTTGAGAAGACTGAAATAATATCGTGCCTCCAATCAGATCACTACAGATTAAGGCTGCTGGTCTTCAACAGCAACAAAAACAACAGAAAACACATATACACATGGAAGCTGAAAACTGTTCTACTCAATGACACTTTGGTCAAGGTAGAAACAAGGAAAGGAATCAAAGACATTTTATAATTGAATAAAAATGAACCCACAACATACCCAAAGTCACAAGACACAATGAAAGCAGTGCTAAGACAAAAACTCATAGATCTGAGTGCCTCCAAATAGAAGATGGAGAGAGCATATACTAACAGCTTAACAGCACACCAGAAAGTTCTAGAACAAAAAGAAGCTAATACACCCAAGAGGAGTAGATGGCAGGAAATAATCAAACACAGGGCTGAAATCAACCAAACAGAAACAAAAAGAACTATACAAAAAATCAACAAAACCAGGAGGCAGTTCTTTGAGAAAACCAACAAGGTAGATAAACGCTTAGCCAGACTAAGCAGAGGGCACAGACACAGTATCCAAATTAGCAAAATCAGAAATGAAAAGGGAGATATAACAACAGAAACTGAGGAAATTAAAAAATAATCAAATTCTACTATAAACGCATATATGCAACACAACTGGGAAATCTGGAGGAAATGGTCAATTTCTTAGACAGATACAAAATACTAAAACTAAATCAGGATCAAATAGATCCACTAAACAGTCCCGTAACCCCTATAGAAATAGAAGTGGTCATTGAAAGTCTTCCAATCACAAAAAGCACAGATGATTTCAGTACAGAATTCTATCAGACCTTCAAAGAAGATCTAACACCAATACTCTTCAAACTATTCCACAAAATAGAAACAGAAGGAACACTACCCAACTCATTCTATGAAGCCACAACTGCACTGATACCAAAACCACACAAAGATCTAACTAAGAAAGAGAACTTCAGACCAATTTCCCTTATGAACATCGATGCAAAAATACTCAATAAAATTCTTGCTAACCGAATCCAAGAACACATCAAAACGATCATTCACCATGATCAAGTAGGCTTCATCCCAGGGATGCAGGGATGGTTCAATATACGGAAATCCATCAATGCAATCCACTACATAAACAAAGTCAAAGAAAAAAACATATGGTCATTTCATTAGATGCTGAAAAAGCTTGTGACAAAACTCGGCATCCTTTCCTGCAAAAGTCTTGGAAAGAACAGGAATTCAAGGCCCTGTTTACCTAAACATAGTAAAAGCAATGCACAGCAAAATGGTAGCCAACATAAAACTAAATGGAGAGAAACTTGAAGCAATCCCATTAAAATCATGGACTAGACAAGGCTGCGCCCTCTCTCCATATCTTTTCGATATAGTACTTGAAGTTCTAGCTAGAGGAATTAGACAACATAAGGAGGTCAAAGGGATACAAATTGGAAAGGAAGAAGACAAACTATCACTATTTGCAGATGATATGATAGTATACTTAAGTGACCAAAAAACTCAACCAGAGAACACCTACAGCAGTTAAAGAACTTCAGCAAAGTGGCTGGTTATAAAATCAAATTAAGCAAATCAGTAGCCTTCCTATACTCAAAGAATAAGCAGACTGAGAAGGATATTAGAGAAATGGCACGCTTTACAATAGCCACAAACAATATAAAGTAACTTGGAGTGACTCTCATCAAACAAGTAAAAGATCTGTATGACAAGAACTTCAAACCTTTGAAGAAAGAAATTGAAGAAGACCTCAGAAAATGGAAAAATCTTCCATACTCATGAATTTGCAGGATTTATATAGTAAAAATGGCCAACTTGCCAAAAGCAGTATACTGATTTGATGTAATCCCCATCAATATCCCAACTGAGCTCTTCATAGAGTTAGAAAGAGCAATTCTCAAATTCATCTGAAATAACAAAAACAACAACAACAACAACAAAAAAAAAACAAAACAAACAAACAAAAAAAAACCCAGGATAGCTAAAACTATTCTTAACAATAAAAGAATTTCTGGGGGAATGAGTATCCCGGACCTCAAGCAGTACTACAGAGCAATAGTGTTAAAAAAAAAAAACTGCATGGTATTGGTACAGTGACAGGCAAGTCGATCAATGGAATAGAAATGAAGACCCAGAAATGAACCCTCACACATACAATCACTTGATCTTCGACAAAGGAGCTAAAACCATCCAGTAGAAAAAAGATAGCCTTTTCAACACATGGTACTAGCTGAACTGGAGGTCAGCATGCAGAAGAATGCAAATCGATCCATTCTTTTCTCCTTGTACTAAGATCAACTCCAAGTGGATCAAGGACCTACACATAAAACCAGACACAGTAAAACTAATAGAAAAGAGACTGGGGAAGACCCTTGAGGACATTGGCTCAGGCGGAAAGTTCCTGAACAGAACACCAATAGCTTATGCTCTAAGATCATGAATAGACAAATGAGACATCATAAAATTACAAAGTTTCTGTAAGGCAAAAGACTCTGTCAAAAGGACAAGTTGGCAACCAACAAATTGGGAAAAGATCTTCACCAACCCTACATCTGACAGAGGGCTAATATCCAATGTATACAAAGAACTCAAGAAGTTAGACCCCAGAAAACCAAATAACCCTATTAAAAACGGGGTACAGAACTAAACAAAGATTTTTCACCTGAAGAAATTCAGATGGCTGAGAAGCACCTTAAGAAATGTTCAACATCATTAGCCATTAGAGAAATGCAAATCAAAACAACCCTGATATTTCACCTCACACCAGTCAGAATGGCTAAGATTAAAAACTCAGGAAACAGCAGGTGTTGGTGAGGATGTGGAGAATGAGGAACACTCCTCCATTGCTGGTGGGACTGCAAGCTGGTACAACCACTCTGGAAATCAGTCTGGTGGTTCCTCAGAAAACTGGACAAGATACTTCCGGAGTACCCAGCCATACCACTCCTGGGAATATACCCAGAAGATTCCCCAGCATGCAATAAGGATACATGCTCCACTATGTTCATAGCAGCCTTATTTATAATAGCCAGAATCTGGAAAGAACCCAGATGTCCCTCAATGGAGGAATGGATACAAAAAATGTGGTATATATACACAATGGAGTACTATTCAGCCATTAGAAACAATGAATTCATAAAATTCTTAGAGAAATGGATGGAGCTGGAGAACATCATACTAAGTGAGGTAACCCAGTCTCAAAAGAATACCCATGGTATGCACTAGCTGATAAGTGGATAATAGCCTAGAATCTTGGGACACCAAAGACACAATCCACATACCAAATGATGTCCAACAAGAAGGAAGGAGTGGACCCTGGTTCTGGAAAGACTCGGTGCATTAGTGTACGGGAATACCAGAGCAGAGAAGTGGGAAGGGGTGGACAGGGGCACAGGGGAAGGGAAAAGGGCATATGGGACCTTTGGGGAGCAGGGAACCAGGAAAAGGGAAGTGAAATGTAAATATAGAATATATCCAATAAAAATGAGGTACAGAGCTAAACAAAGAATTTTCATCCAGAGAATTTTAAATGGCTGAGAGGCACCTTAAGAAATGTTCAACATCATTAGTCATTAGGGAAATACAAATCAAAACAACCCTGAAATTTCACCTCACACCAGTCAGAATGGCTAAGATTAAAAACTCAGAAGACATCAGGTGTTGGCAAGGATGTGTTGAAAGACGAACACTCCTCAACTGCTGGTGGGATTGCAAGCTGGTACAACCACTCTGGAAATAAGTTTGGTGATTCCTCAGAAAACTGGGCATGACACTTCTGGAGGACACTGTTACACTACTCCTGGCCATATACCCAGAGGATTCCCTGGCATTCAATAAGGACACATGAACCACTATGTTTATAGCAGCCTTATTTATAAAAGCCAGAAGCTGGGAAGGAACCCAGATTTCCTTCAGTGGAGGAATGGATACAGAAAATGTGGTATATTTACACAATGGTATAATACTCAGCAATTAAAAACAATGAATTCATATAATTCTTACGCAAATGTTTGGAACTAGAAAATATCATCCTAAGTTAGGTAACCCAATCACAAAAGAAGACACATGGAATGCAGTCACTGATAAGTGGGTATTAGCTCAGAAGCTCTGAATACCCGACACAATTAACATATCAAATGATTCCCAAGAAGAAGGAAAGAGAGGGCCCTGGTCCTGGGAAGGCTTGATGCAGCATTGTAGGGGTTTACCAGGACAGAGTAATGGGAGGGGGGTGATTGGGGAATGAACAGAGGGAAGAGGGCTTATGAGATTTAAGGGGAGGGGGAAATCATTTGTAATGTAAACAAAGAATATAGAAAATAAAAATAGTAAACAAAAAGAAGAAGGAAGACCAAAGTATGTTATTATGGTCCTTCTTAGAAGGGGGAACAAAACAGCCATGGGAGGAGATTCATAGAAAAAGTGTGGAGCAGAGAGTGAAGGAAAGGCCATCCAGAGACTGCCCTACCTGGGGATCCACTCCCTATACTGTCACCAAACCCAGACACTAATGTGGATGCCAACAAGTGCTTGCTGACAGGAGCCTGATATAGCTGTCTCCTGGGAGGCTCTGCCAATACTGGAAAAATACAGAGGTGGGTGCTCCCAGCCAACCACTGGACTGAGCACAAGGTTCCCAATGGAGGAGTTAGAGAAAGGACCCATGGAGTTGAAGGAGCTGTCAGCCCCATAGGAAGAACATTATGAACCAACCAGTACCCCCAGAGCTCCCAGGAACTAATCTATTACCAAAGAATACATGTGGAAGGATCCATAGCTCCAGCTGCGTATGATGATGGCCTTGTTGGACATCAATGGGAGGAGAGGCCCTTGGCCCTGAGAAAGCTTGATGGCCTAGTATAAGGGAATACCAGGACAGGGAAGCAGGAGTGGGGTGAGTTGGTGAGCAGGGTGAAGGGGGGATGTGAGAGGGTGTTTTGAAGGGGAAACCAGAAAGGGGTAACATTTGAAATGTAAATAAAGAAAATATCTAATAAAAAGAAGAAAAGGCTGAAACCTGTCTTTGGGTCATTACACACACACATAACAGATATTCACAAAGAAGGTATAGTTACCAGTTTTTAATAATCTCAGGTATTATTTCAGAATTCTTTCTATTGTAACTAAATGTCTCTGCAAATAAAGGAAATGGGCTGAATGATAAACCCAGTGGTATCTCCAGATTTATTCCTGAAATATTCCAGCATATTTATAATATGCATGTAAATATAATACATATATTATATACATACATATACACGAATATATATGACAAGGCATTGAGTAATGACTAAAACTGTGAATAGATTATCCTATATTACCATCCTATTATGTCTTATATTATCATAGATTGGTAATAGAAAATATTCTAGGTTTGCCTATATTTTCAATGTCTATAATCAGTGAGCTACACAGTTGCAGAGGTGATTTAGACTAAAAAGAAAGCAAGAGAATCTCAGAAGTAGAGGTTAGGGAGCACAGGTGCTGGGCAAGTGTTACTGGCACACAGTAAAATCCAAAAATAATGATTGTTCCTCTAAACACTCCTAGGAACGCTACCTTAAGCAAATCTAGCTCTACGATACTGTTTTGGGATACATGGCCTTCAGAATTGTGAGAAGGAGTGGACACTGGTGCTGGAAAGGATCAAAGCATCAGTGTAGGGGAATACCAGAACAGAGAAGTGGGAAGGGGTAGATGAGGGAGCAGGGGGAGGGAAAAGGGCATGTGGGACCTTTGGGAGGCGGGGAACCAGAAAAAGGGAAATGAAATGTAAATATAGAATATATCCAATAAAAAGAACAATATTGTAATCTATAAGGATAACTAATAAAAATACATAGTAATAGAGGAGTATGCCTAATTTTCGATCAGGATGGGGTATTCAAAAAAGCTTGAAGGTCACAACCATAAGATACAACAACAAAACCAGTTAACTGAGAACTCTAAATTTATGATAAAAATAAGATTTCTGGGTGCTATGTCAGAAGTAGATTGGAGAGAAAACACAGCAAGGAAGGAGGCCAGTTAAGAGATTATTGGATTCATATGTTATGCAGGGAGAAAAGGACAGATCAGAGGGAAGGAAGGTGCCATAATGGAAAGGGGACATACAGATAGGGTAATGAGATGCTTCAGCATGAAAAGGCAGGAAGAGAAAGAAGGAGATCAGTAGGACTGGTACAAGGAGAGGAGTGAATAAGAACAGAGTACACATGAGAACACCTCAGTGAAAGCCTTAGCATATGTGCTGGCTCAAGAAAAGAGAGACACAAAGAAAAGAAGGGAGTGAGGGAAGGAGGGAAAGAAGGGATGGAGGGAAAAAGGAAGGAAGGAAGGAAAGAAAGAAAAGAGAATGGAAGGAGAAAGGGGAAGAAAAAACAGGAAGAAAGGGGAAGAAAGGGAAGAAAAATGTTTTGCAAACAAAGGTTGACCTACGTAGACCACTCACACTATTCCCTGAGATTGGCCTTCAGATGAAGGTGACATAGTTGTACAGGGAGTAAGGTTGATGTGAGATGAGCACCACATGGGATTGCCAGCTAGGAGTCGTCTCCCTGGCTTTCTATCAGTGCTCATGTGGTCAAGGACCCACTGAAGCTATGCAAGTCTAGAAACTGAGATAGCCCCTCATGCATCCATGTCTGCTTTGTGTTTGCTTCTGAAAGAGCAAAGACAGGGGAGAGAAATACATGAAGTAACTGAGCACTACTCAAACCAGCTATATGCCCATTACATCACTGAGAGAGCTAGCTTATCCTTCTGAGAAAAGAGCACTGCCCTTATGAACTCTAAGACATGACAGATTGACATGAACCTTCTGAAAGTTACAGAACCATTGCAAGTTTCTTTTGGAACCCTAGAAATAGTTTGGCTTATACTACTGATCTGTTAAGAAAGAGAAAAGCATCACACACTTATGTGGCAGCTTTCTGTGCAGCTCTTCTCAACCATAGGAAAGGTGATTTAACATTGACTGATCTAAAGCATGGGTGAGTGAGAAGATCACACAGAACCTTATTAGGCAAAGCAGAACTTACTGTTAGACTAAATATTCCAAAATAGCACCAGAAACATGACATGACCTTGAATATTAAGTTATTCTTTTATGTTAAGACAGATCTAGATAAATGAGTCTAACAACATATTCAACATAAAGGTAAACTGTTCATGTAGTAAAAAAAAAAAAAAAGGAAGAAAATATCTATTCAGAATTGTGCCAGGAACAGGATACAAAACAAATAAAAGATAGATAGATAGATAGATAGATAGATAGATAGACAGACAAACAGACATATAGATACACAAAGATTCGTTTGGTATCCGTCATTATTCTTTACATTTTAAAGTTATATTTCAATTTTATAGGGTGCAATTCTGAATTCCTGTCCTCTTTTATTTGTATTAAATAATTCTAATTCCCATTTTTAACAATAATTTTTTTTTGGTTATTCTCCTGTTTTAGTTTTGAGGAAAGAATGTTAAGTATAACCAAATTATAATCCATGTTGAACTACCATCATCAATTCTATGTATGCCCTCAGTCTTATTATAAGAATGTATGCAATAACTAGGAAAATTAAAGTCATTAAAATACATTGGTATCTTTTAGACTTCTTTGTAACATTTGTATTTTTAACTGTGTGAAGCTGGTTCAGTTTAACTGAAAACTTTTGATTTTCTTTATGTCCAAAGGAGAACTGAATCCAAATCCTCCCTGTAATGTGAAGGCCAGGTGAACTAATGGTAATCAGTAATGCCTTTCACATTAAATGAGTAATGGGTAAGTTCATTGTAAACCTGAATTTTTACCGCTAAATATTATCAATAGTTTATGGAGTTTTTAATCTGTTTACCTTGATTTTATCCTATGCTGCCTTAGGGGTAGGCAAGCCCAGAAACTACTAACCTACTAGTTTTTAAAAGGGCAGAAAAATCATTAATACATTGTAAAAAAAAAAAAAATAATAATAATAATAATAGAATTCTACTCATTAACTGAAACTTTGTTAGATACTGCTGTGCAATTATGCTTTAAACACATTGGTTCACTGTTATGGATCACAACCACCTAACAGAGTAGCTTCTCTTTCACATAGTAAAACCAAGACTCAGAGAGGATCACATATCAAACTGGATTCTCAAGAACAGATTCCAAGATGAGATTCAATGTTTTTAGAAAATAATAATTATAAGAAACACCATGTGGAAAAAAGTAGAGACAAAGTTGGAAAAGGCAGGAAAGGGAAACCAGGCTGCAAGAATCTGGCCTGAATGAAGGACCCAGGAACAGAAGACTAGCAGGTTAATTTGCAAGAAAGTAATCTTTCAACAAACCCAAAAGAAGATAGCTTGCAATCATAAAAATAACATCAAAAATAACAGGAAGCAACCATCACTATTCTTTAATATCTCTTAACATCCTTGGACTTTATTGCCCAATAAAAAGACATAGACTAACAGACTGGATATGTAAACAGGACCCAGCATTTGCTGCATACAGGACACACGCCTTAGTGTCAAAGAAAAACACTACCTCAGAGTAAAGGGCTGGATAACTAAACCAGCAATTAATCCTTAACAAATCTTCAGTCTTCATCCTATATCAAAGAAATTTCTTTTTTTTTTTTAATCAGATGAAGACCATTACAGAAACCTAAGAGTTATCAAAATGTAGAGTTGTGGAGCCAGTCTCTATGGACACATCTACAACCACTCCCATTCTTCAAGCTCTGGGAACATTCCTAAGGAGGGTGCAGAAAGAGTGTAAAATCCAGAGGATCAGGGAATTTGCTGTGAGGTTGTGTCTCCTAGTAATGTCGGAAGCCAAAGCTACAAAACCTCACCAAAATGACAGCCTAAGCATGAGCTGAAGAAAGTTAATGCCAACAAAGTTGCCAAGGTGGATTGGGACAAAGCATGAAAGGCCTCAACCCTACACAAAGAACTACAGGCAGCTGAGTAAGGCTGGCAACCAGAGGTGGTCCTACTCAGGGAAAAGCATACCAATGGTTTTCCCAGTACCAAACAGACAGCCCTAAAATATATAAAGATAAGAAACAGTATATGGACTCAACAGGTTGTACTGAGGAATATATGTGTACATACAAATGTACATGTGCATTCTATAATAATTACTGTGAAAGGGGGCCATGAATTTAAAAGATAGTGGAAGATGTATATTGGAGGGAGGAGAGGGAAGGGAAAATGTTGAAGTCAAAATGCAATATCAACTAGCAGGAGCAGAGCATTTGGTAAGAACCACCCCCCACACCTAGAGGCCCAGAGCCACTCTGGGTCTCACTACCCAACCTCCATATCACCACTCCCATTACATCCCTTCTACCCATTCCTTCTCCCCTGCCACTGCCCCATTCCAGATGTGGTAGAGCTGTGCCACTTCTGAAATGGGGAGGATCCTACTTCCTGATACTTTCTAGAGAACTGGCAACAGCAGGGCATTCAAACTGGCAGAAGTGGGGCATTCCAGAGCCAGCATCAGCAGGGCATTTGAGATCCACAGCAGCTGAACAGTTGAGAACTAACAGCCTGCAGGGCATTCAACCCTTGCCAAGTCTGCAACAAACAAGGGAGACCCCATCACCTGATACTTCCTGGAGAACCAGCTGTTTGCAGGGCATTTGAGAGAAAGGGAATCTCAGGAGTACAGAAACACAGGCCTGGAGAGCAGAGAAGTTAGGGACAGCAAGACGAACTAACACCAGAGATAATGAGATGACCAAAGGCAAAAGCAAGATCATTACCAACAGAAACCAAGGCAACATGGCACCATCAGAACCTAGTTCTCCCAAAACAGTAAATCCTGGATACTCCATCACTTCAGAAAAGCAAGAGCTAGATTTAAAATCACATTTCATATTCCTAATGGAGGACTTCAAGAAGGACATAAATAACTCCCTTAAAGAAATACAGGAGAACATATAGAAGCACTTAAAGAGGAAGCACAAAAATCCCTTAAAGAAATACAAGATAATATGGATCAAAAGGTAGAAGCCCTTAAAGAGGAAACAAAAATATCTTAAAGAAATATGGGAGAACATGGGTCAAAAGATAGAAGCCCTTAAAGAAGAAATACAAAATCCCATAGGGAATTATCAGAGAACATGCAGAAGCCCTTAAAAAGGAATCATAAAAACAACTAAAGGAAACACAGGAGAACATGGGTCAACAGGTAGAAGTCCTTAAAGAGGAAACACAAAAGTTCCTTAAAGAATTTCAGAAAAAAAACAAACAAGTGAAGGAACTGAACAAAACTATACAGGATCTAAAAATGGAAATAGAAACAATAAAAAAATTGCAAAGTGAGACACTCTAAAGATAGAAAAACTTGGAAAGAATTCAGGAGTCATAGATGCAAGCATCAACAACAGAATACAAGAAATACAAGAATCTTGGATGCTGAAGATTCCATAGAAAACATTGACTCAGCAGTCATAGAAAATGCAAAAAGCAAAAAGCTTGTAACCCAAAACATCCAGGAAATTCAGGCAAAATGAGAAGACCAAATCTAAAGATTATAGGTATAGAAGAAAGTGAGGATTTACATCTTAAATGCCCAGTAAATATCTTCACGAAATTATAGATGAAAACTTCCCTAACCTAAAGAAAGAAATGCCCATTAACATACAAGAAGCCTACAGAACTACAAACAGATTGGACCAGAGCAGAAATTCCTCCCATCACACAATAATCAAAACACCAAATGCACTAAACAAAGAAATATTAAAAGCAGTAAGAGAAAAAGGTCAAGTAATATATAAAGGTAGACCTATCAGAATTACACCAGACTTCTCACTAGAGACTATGAAAGCCAGAAGATCCTCAGCAGATGTCATACAGACCCTAAGAGAACATAAATGTCAGCTCAGACTACTATATCCAGGAAAACTTTCAATTACCATAGACTGAGAAAACAAGACATTCCATGACAAAAGCAAATTTACACAATATTTTTCTAGAAATCCAGCTCTGCAAAGGATAATGTGTAGAAAATACCAACACAAGGCAGGAAACCACACCATAGAAAAATCGATAAGGTAATCTTTCAACAGACCCAATAGAAGATAGCTACACAACCAGAATTTCATTTTTAACTAAGAAGATAACAGTAAGCAACAATTACTTTTCCTTAACATCTCTTAATATCAATGGTCTCAATTCCCCTATAAAAAAACATAGACTAACAGACTGGATATGTAAATAGGATCCAATGTTTTGCTGCATAAAAGAAATTCAACCTCAGTGACAAAGACAGTCACTATTAAAGAGTCTAAGGTTGGAAAACAATTTTCCAAGCAAATGGTCCCAAGAAATGAGCTGGAGTGGCCATTCTTATATCGGATAAAATTGACTTTTAACCAAAGTTGTCAAAAAATTATAAGGAGGGACACTTCATACTCTTCAAAGGAAAAGTCTACCAAGATGAACACTCAATTCTGAACATCTATGCTCTGAACCCAAGGGCACTCACATTCATAAAAGATACTTTAATAAAGTTCAAAGCACACATTGCACCCCACACAATAATAGTGGCAGACTTCAACATCCCACTCTCAAAAATGGACAAATTATGGAATCAGAAACTAAAGAGAGATGCAGTGAAACTAACTGAAGTTATGGACTAAATGGATCTAACAGATATTTATAGAACATTTCACCCTAAAAACAAAAGAATATACCTTCTTCTCAGCACCTCATGGTATCTTCTCCAAAATTGACCATATAATTGGTCACAAAATGGGCTTCAACAGATACAGAAATATTGAAATTATTCCATGTACCTTGTCACATCACCACGGCCTAAGACTGGTCTTAAGCTCAAACAAAAACAATGGAAAACACACATACACATGGACTTTGAACAATGTTCTGCTCAGTGACAGCTTGGTCAAGGAAGAAATAAAGAAAGAAATAAAAGACTTTTTAGAATTTAATGAAAATGAGAACACATCACACCAAAATTTATGGGACACAATGAAAGCAGTGTGATGAGGAAAACTCATATCTCTGAGTGCCTCCAAAAAAGAGAGTGAAGAGAGCTTACACTAACAGGTTGACAGTGCACTTAAAAGCTCTAGAACATAAAGAAGCAAATACACCCAAGAGGAGTAGACAACAGAAAATAAACAAACTCAGGGCCAAAATTAACCAAACAGAAACAAGAAGAACTATACAAAGAATCACGGAACTGGTTCTTTGAAAAAAATTAACAAGATAGATAAACCATTAGCCAGACAAACCAGAGGGCACAAAGACAGTATCCAAATTAATAAAATCAGAAATGAAAAGGGGGACATAACAACAGAAACTGTGGAAATTCAAAAAAATCATCAGATTCTATTACAAGAGTTTATACACAACAAAGTTTGAAAATCTGGATGAAATGGACAACTTTCTAGATACATACGAGGTGATGTTAAAACAGGATCAGATAAACCATCTAAATAGTCCCATTAGTCCTGAGGAAATATAAGCAGTCCTTAATAGTCTCCCATAAAAAAAAAACAAAAAACAAAAACAAAAAACAAAACAAAAACAAAAACCAAACAAACAAAAAAACAAAAACAAAAAACAGGACCAGATGGGTTTAGCAGGAAATTCTATCAGATTTTCAAAGAAGAGTTAATACCAATACTCTTCAAACTATTCCATGAAATAGAAACTCAAGTAACACTACCCAACTCATTCTATGAAGCCACAATAACACTTATACCTAAACCAAACAAAGACCAAAGAAGGGAGAAGAACTTCAGACCAATCTCCCTCATGAACATTGATATAAAAATACTGAAAAAAATCCTGGCCAGATGAACCCAAGAATGCATCAAAACTATAATTCACTACAATCAGGTAGTATTCATCCCAGGGATGCAGGGATGGTTCAATACATGGAAATCCATCAATGTAATCCACTACATAAACAAACTAAAGGAAAAAAAACACATGATCATTTCATTTGATGCTGAAAAGGCTTTTGACAAAATCCAGCATCCCTTCATGATAAAAGTCAGAGAGATCGGGAATCCAAGGCCCATACCTATATATGAAAGTGATATATTGCAATATCATAGTGAAAGCAATATATTGTGAACAGGTAGCCAACATCAACTTAAACAGAGAGAAACTGGAAGCAATCCCACTAAAATCGGAGACCAAAGAACACTGCCCACTCTCCCTATCTATTCCATATAGTACTTGAAGTCCTAGTCAGAGCAATCAGGCAACAAAAGGAGGTCAAAGGCATACAAATTGGAAAGGAGGAAGTTAAAATATCACTACTTGCGGATGATAGTATACTTAAGCAACCTCAAGACTTCCACCAGAGAACTTCTAAAGCTGATAAACAACTTCAGCAAAGTGGCTGGATATATAATTAACTCAAGCAAATCAGTAGCCTTCCTCTACTCAAAGGATAAACAAGATGAGAAAGAAATTGGGGAAACGGCACCCTTCACAATAGTCCCAAATAATATTTCATACCTAGGTGTGACCCTAACAAAGCAAGTGAAAGATCTGAATGACAAGAACTTCAAGCTTCTGAAGAAAGAAAATGAAGAAAGTCTCAGAAGATGCAAATATCTCCCATGTTCATGGATTAGCAGGATCAATATAGTAAAAATGGCCATCTTGCTGAAAGCAATCTACAGATTCTATGCAATCCCCATCAGAATCCCAAATCAATACTTCATAAATCTAGAAAGAGAAATTCTCAAATTCACCTGAAGTAACAAAAAACCCAGGATAGCAAAAACTATTCTCCACAATAAAAGATCTTTTTGGGGAATCACCATCCCTGACCTCAAGCGCTACTACAGAGCAATAGTGATAAAAACTATCTGGTATTGGTATGCAGACAGGCAGGAAGATCAGTGGAGTAGAATTGAAGACCCAGAAAAGAACCCGCACATGTACGGTCACTTGATATTTGACAAAGGAGCTAAAAACATCCAGTGGGAAAAAAGACAGCATTTTAAACAAATGCTGCTGGATCAACTGGAGGTCTGCACGCAGAAAAATGCAAATCAAACCATTCTTATCTCCTTGTACAAAGCTCAAGTCCAAGTGGATCAAGGAGCTACACATAAAACCAGACACACTAAAGCTTATAGAGGAGAATGTGGGAATGAATCTTGAACACATGGGCACAGGGGGAAAGTTCCTGAACAGAACACCAATGGCTTATGCGCTAAGAAGAATTGACAAATGAGGCCTCATAAAACTGCAAAGCTTCTGTAAGGCAAAAAATACAGTCAATAGGAAAAAACAATAACCAACAAATTGGGAAAAGATCTTTACTAACCCTACATCCAATAGAGGACTAATATCCAATGTATACAAAGAACTCAAGAAGTTAGTCTCCAGAGAGTGAAATAACCCTATTAAAAATGGGTTACAGAGCTAAACAGGGAATTTTCAACTGAGGAAACTCAAATGGCTCTAAAGTTCCTAAAGAAATGTTCATCATCCTTAGTTATCAGGGAAATGCAAATCAAAACAACACTGAGATTCCACCTCACACTGGTTAGAATGGCTAAGAAAACTTAGGAGACAGCAGATGCTGGGGAGAATGTGGGGGAAAAGGAACACTTCTCCATTTTTGGTGGGATTGCAAGCTGGTACAACCACTCTGGAAATCAGTTTGGCGATTCCTCAGAAAATTAGACATAATGCTAACTGAGGACCCAGCTATACCACTCCTGGGCATATACCCAGAAGATGTTCCTACATATAATAAGGACACATGCTCCACTATGTTCATAGGTGCCTTATTTATAATAGCCAGAAGCTGAAAAGAACCCAGATATTCTTCAACAAAGGAATGGATTCAGAAACTGTGGTCTATATATATATGTATGTGTGTATACACACACACACACACACACACATATATATATATACATATATATATGTGTGTGTATATATATATATATATATATATATACACAATGGAGTACTAATCAGCTATTAAAAACAATGAATTCATGAAATTCTTAGGCAAATGGATAGAACTAGAAAGTGTCATCCTGAGTGAGGTAACCCAATCACAAAAGAATTCACATGGCATGAACTCACTAATAAGCAGATGTTAGCCCAAAAGCTCAAAATAAACAAGTTACAATTCACCCAGCACAGGAAGCTCAAGAATAAGGAGAACTTAAGTGAGGGTGCTTTGGTTCCTCTGAAAAAGGAAACAAAATATCACAGGAACAATAAGAAAAACAGAGACTGAACTAAGGCCACCCAGAGACTGCCCTACCTGGGGTTTCATCCTATAGTCACCAAACCTCGATGCTGCTATGGATGACAAGAAGTTTATACCAAAAGGAGCATGCCATGGTTGTCTCCAGAGGGGCCCTACCAGAGCCTTACAAATACAGAGGCAGTTTCTAGCAGCCAACCATTGGACTGGGCATGGGGGGGGCAATGGAGGAGCTGGAGGATGGTCTGGAGAAACTGAAGGGGTTTACAGCCCCATGAGAAGAACAATGAATTCAGCACCCAGATACCCCAGGACTAAACCATCAACCAAGGGGTGCACATGGTTCGAAAGCCTTGTTGGGCATTAGTGGAAGGCATGGTTCTTGGTCCAGGGAAGGCTTAATAGATACTTCAACAAAGGGAAATCGAGGGGGTAGGGGAGAGTGGGTCAGGTGGAGGGACATATATGTGGAGGTAGGGAGTTAGGGTTAGGGTCTTTGGGGAGGGGAGAAATCTGGAAAGGTTTTAACATTGGTAATGTAAATGAAGATGATATTCAATAAAAAATAAATAAGTAAATAAATGAAAACATTAAAAAGATGGAGAGTGCTTCAGTTTTGGTCTGTCTTTCCTCCATAAGGCTAAAGTAATCATAGATCTCTGGTTTGTGGTATGGTATTCCTCATAATGATGTCTTCCTAGACAACTTCACAGCTTCAACTGAAATAAAACTCTCTGTCTCCCTCTACATTCTGTGTGTGTGTGTGTGTGTGTGTGTGTGTGTGTATGCATAGGTGTGTGTGTGTGGCTGTGTGTGTGTATGCATATGTATGTGTATGTGTGAGGGCACATATATGTGTGATGTATGTGTGTGTATGTGCTATATGTATAAGTGGATTTGTGTGTGGGTATATGTGCTGTCTGTGTATGTGGGCATGCTTGTGTGTTTGTGTGTGTGTGTGTGTGTGTGTGTGTGTGTGTGTGTGAGAGAGAGAGAGAGAGAGAGAGAGAGAGAGAGAGAGAGAGAGCATTTATAAGAAAACATTTTGCAATGAAATCTGCATTGACCTATAGTTAGCATCAGGGCCTGACTCACATGAGTGCCACTTCTTTGCCTTGGCTCTCTATAATACAGCCACTAACCTTTGTTGTACTCTACATGAACCACCCAGATGTTCCTACCCCAGAGCATATGCTCACTTATATTCATGAGCACCCAATCTCTTAAAGTCTCAGAGGCATCTCCTTGGAGAATCCCATCTAAAGGACAAGGTATTTGCCAGTTCTGTCCTTTATGCCATATCTTTTCTTATTGGCTTCTCGGGACCTGCTTCTATTTTGAACTGTGTCATTTTTATGGTTTATTGCTAGTCTCCTCTATCCAGATGTATTTCATGAAAGCAGGAACTTCGCCTGTCTGTTCCCAGCTGTGTCCTTGTGCCTATGATAGTGGTTAACACATGGGGAGGGCACATAAATACTTAATGCATGAATGATTCTGACCCTGCTTTTTGATGGCTTCTCCCAGACCTTTTTTGGGGGGTGCTAAGCCCTTATATCCATTCTAAGAAAATGTTCCCTGGGTATCACAGACAGCACTACCAATCCTCAAGTTTTCCTCTTTCTTCTGAAACCTTCCTTTGTCTGGAAAAATATTTGTTTTCCTTTAAAAAAAAACAAAAACATCTACCTTCTTGCTGAGGTCAGAAACCTGGTAGTTTGTCTATATTCCTCCTGTTTTTAGCCATTTTGTCAAAATTGACAGGCCCATCCATCTTTTGCCATCCTTGATGCCACCGTTGCCATGGCTCTACAATAATTTTCCAGTGGGTTTCCTTGCCAAACCAGCCCTGCCACATGTTAACCTGTGACATTGAAGATATTAACTTTACAAGGTCTTAACCTTATTCTAGGTTGCCCGGCATCCTCAAAAGTGCATGTCTCCCCAGATGCAAATGGGACCACATTTACAAATACAGTCTTAACCGATGTAATAAACTTAGTTTGTTGGATTACTATGACCCAGCTCAAGAGACTGGTGCTAGTGGAAGAGTGAAATCTGAACATAGAGACATGGCCAGAGAGAGTGTAGTGTGAGATATAGGAAGATAAAGACAGAGCAGGTAGGAACCTTGGGGACTACAGCTGCTGTTAAGCAGGAAAGGGGAGGAAGAGCCCTTCACTGGACTCTTCGAGGCGGGACACACCTATGTGGGTTTGTTCTTATCGGCATCAGAATTCCTTTAATTTCAACTCATCCCATTTGCCGTAACTTGTAGCCAGTCCAGGAAATGAACACAGCTATGAGGATAAAAATAACAATTTCTATCAAGAAATTACAATCGAAGCCAGGTGTGAGGCATATCTTTCATCCAAGCACCCCAGAGGCAAAAACAGGCAGATCTCTGCATTGGAGGCCCACCTGGTCTAAAGGGTGAGTTCCAGGACAGCCGTGGTTACACAGAGAACCCCTGAACCCCTGAATTGTACATTAAAAATTTACAATTGTGCCTATAGTGACTATGACATAAAATTTATTCACTTAATCTTTGTCATTCTGAATGCAAATTAAAGCTCTTCAAATGCAGATATGACCAGGGCATATCTCTGGGCATCGCCTTTCAGAGGCATTTCAATATCCATAGATTGGTGTCTAAATCTTAAAGCCAGCCTAAGTTGCCCTGTGAATAGCAGACTTGACCATATCTGCTTCTCTATAAATATCTGTTCTCTTACCTCTTCTCCTGTTAGAAACAAATCCTATCCTCTACCACCTTTTAAAGATCCACTAGCCAATCTTCCTAGCGTCACATTTTCCTTATTTGAAATATTCTTTCTCCTTCTTTCATGGGTAACTCAGTTTTCAGTCTCTATGGACAGACCTCCTCTAAGAGACTCCTGATGCCACTATTCAGCATTATCTGGTCACCTCCATTTCTGCTTTGTAGTGCTTTACCATGCAAGTGAGTGTTCATCTGTGTTCCCAGTTGTGCTGTCAGGCTGGAGCGTCTGACCAGAGTATTTCTGCTCTTTATGTTTAACTACCTGGTATATAGCCAGCATGAGTTTAAAAATATTTATAGCATAAGGAAGAAATTATGATCATTTAAATACACTAAATATTATAGTAAACACAGAAGAGTATATTTGAGAGATGTAACAGGTAAATAGCTTGGCAGATCACCTGCGACCAAGTAAGACCCAAGGTTTCATGGAAAGGTAAAGTATTAAAGTACATTCAACCCTGTTGTGTATTTTATGAGACAATAACTAGAAGCTCAGCAAGGTAATGAGTGTATTTACCTCAAACTCAGCAAGCATCAGTGGTAGAACAAGGGTTAGAATTCTGTCCCTTGCACAAGCATCCTCCCATGGCATTGTTCTGCTCATATTAAAAGGATTTGTCTACAGTAAGCAAATGAAAAGAAATAACAGAACCAATAAACCTACAGCCATCTCTGGGCCTGCTTAAAGAGAACAAAGGGATGAGAGTATTTAGCAAAAAAATCCCAGGCTTGCCAAAGAGCAAGTCTGTCTGATGAGCAGTTTCTCAGCCTCTGTGGGTTCAGTGAGAGA
Source organism: Apodemus agrarius (assembly GCA_964023405.1). Classification (NCBI taxonomy): domain Eukaryota; kingdom Metazoa; phylum Chordata; class Mammalia; order Rodentia; family Muridae; genus Apodemus; species Apodemus agrarius. Next base: position 74,465,770 of record OZ030018.1, read on the forward strand.
ATGTGTAACCAAGGGAGGAGAAGTAAATTCCTCAAGTGCAGTGAGCGTGGGGCCAGGGGAGGAGAAGAATAATTTCCTGAACGGAGACACACCACAGAAGGAGCAGGGAGTTTCCAACCAAGCCCAAATCCTTCCAGCCTGCCTTCGGAATGCCAGCCAACTCTGATTCTCTCTCTGGTTGCTATCACAGGCAATTAGGATGAGAACAACAAAATGGCACAGCTCACCAAAATGAGACAGGACTGCGCATATCAGAATCAGCACACAGGCATCTGTGCTGGACTCCTTCCTCCTGCCAGTGTCAATTCAGATCAATAGCCCAGAATTCTACGTTTTCATTCTCGTTTCTGAGTGAGACCTTGCGGTTCCTCCCTTTTATCCTTCTAGCTACAAAGAATCACTTCTGTTTATACAACTTCAATGTTCATACTGACCCACCCTTCTTCCTTCAGTAGATTGTGATTCACTAAGTCCTAACCAAATCTGAGCATGGAGACAAGGAGGCCTCAGAGCGTGGCTGCAGCAGGCCTTGTGAGCTTTCTCCAGACATCTATGTTAATGTACCATGTGCCTTAACATAATGGCCTTCTGAGATCATTAGTTATTTTTTACATTTTTACACCATTGCTTATTCTATTTACATACTGAGGACAAGGGAAAACAGTGATTTAAATTGGGATGTTTTGCCAAAATAAAAACTGGGATTAGGGACCTTAGGGAGTACCTCAGTGCTTGCTCTACAGGCATAAGGACCTGAATTTGAATCCCCAGCACTCACGGAAAACTGTGTGTATGTGTGTTTGTGTGTGTGTGTGTGTGTGTGTGTGTGTGTGTGTGTGTGTATAAGCGTATGCATATGTGTATATTTGTGTAAGTATGTGTGTATGTGCATGCATGTGCGCGAGAGTGTATATGTATGCATATGTGTGTGCATGTGTGTGTGCATATGTGTGTGTGCGAGTGCGTACATGTGTGTGTGTGTGTGTGTGTGTGTGTGTGTGTGTGTGTTCTTTATAACATCAGCCCTGAAGTGGGCTGGCTAGACAGAAATCTAGCTAAACTGGTAAATTCCAGGTTCAGTAAGAGATCCTCAAAACTTAATATGATAGTGAGTGAAGAATGTCCAAGGCTCCACATGCAAATGGACAGGCACACACATACAACATACATACATACAATACATGCACAGAGACAAAATAGGAACTAAAGTTATACATTCAAATATAAGATGTTCTTTTGGACAGTAAAACCACACCAGAAAGTTTGATAAGATAGAGAAGGTTGAGACTGGGAGACTCACTAGGCACACACCTGCAACTTAGGTGACTTCCCTCTCCCTGCCAGATTCCTGGCCAGGAACATGTACTATATTCCTGACATTAAAAAACAAAAACAAAAAAAATAAATAAAAATGTTCCCTTTGGTCATATAGGCCCCAAACAGAATTCTCCACACTAATGAGGAACCTAGAGGTCCAGAGGAATTAGAAAATAAGCTTCCCTTCCCAGACATTCCTCCCTGCAAAAGATATTTAATCTCAAGTCTACCTTAAGAAGTGGGTTTGGTATGGTATGGTATGTATCCATTTTCTGCCATGAACTGTCAATAAACTGTTTAGAACCACAAATTGTCTCTCTCATCAAGAGCCGCTGTGGGGAGCCATGGAGAAGGCGTTGCCTACAGAGCAGCAGCTTAATTTTTCTGTAGACGGCCTCTCTGCACTCCCAGCCACCACTGCTACCAAGCCTGCTTCCAGCAAGCCTGCCTCCACCAAGCTAAGAACAATCACTGCTGGGACAAGCCAGTGCTGCCGCTTTCTCCTGGCCCTGGGGAGCTAGACACCATCCCCAGCCTGAGGGCTGCTTCCTCCTACTCCATTCTCAATGAGACTCCTGGATGTCCAAGTGTCAGAGAACCCCCTTGTCTCTGAGCCTTGTCAAGGTCCAGGGACCTCCAACCAGTTCTAGTGCTCCCACATCTCAGACCGATCTTTCCCACCCCAGGAATCCTGTCTCAGTGCTTCCCTGACGTCTGTCGCTTGCCTGGCACAGCAGTCAACACCCTGCATTCTGCCTTCCCAGGAGACCACGCCCAGCAGAAGGAATGACAAGGATCCACAATGCTCCCTCTTTGCTTAACTTTTTATTAGTGCATTTTAAATGAAGTAATAGGTTTCTATAAAAGAGTAGGAATCATTATAATATTTCACCATATACAATTTTAATAATAAATTGTAATATATTCTACAAACACACACGCACACACACAAAACTGAAAGCAACATAAATTTTTATAAAATATAACTCAAATAAATCATTGGCCTTCCTCTACTCAAAGGATAAACAGGCTGAGAAAGAAATTAGGGAAACAACTCCCTTTACAATAGTCCCAAATAATATTGCATACATATTGGAGTGTGTGTGACTCTAACCAAGCAAGTGAAAGATCTGTATGACAAGAACTTCCTGTCTCTGAAGAAAAAAAGCAAAGAAACTATCAGAGGGTGGAAAAATCTCCTATGCTCATGGATTGGCAGGATTAAATACAGTAAAAGTGGCAATCTAGCTGAAAGCAATCTACAGATTCAATGCAATCACCAACAAAATTCCAAATCAATTCTTCATAGAGCTAGAAAAAAACAATCTGCAAATTCATTCGGAATAACAAAAAATCTAGGTTATCGAAAACTATATAAAAGAAATTCTGGGGATTCACAATCCATGACCTCAAGCTATATTACAGAACAATAGAGATAAAAAAAAACCTATATGGTATTGGTACAGATAGCCAGGTAGATACAATTTAATAGAACTGAAGACTTAGAAATGAATCCATGCACCTATGGTCACTTGATCTTTGACAAAGGAGCTAAAACCATCCAGTGGAAAAAAAAACAGCATTTTCAACAAATGTTGCTGGGTCAACTGGTGGTCAGCATGAAGAAAAATGCAAGTCAACCCATTCTTATCTCCTTATACAAAGATCAAATCCAAGTGGATCAAGTACCTTCACATAAAACCAGATACACTGAAACAATAGAAGATAAAGTGGGGAAGATCCTTGAACACATGGGCGCAGGGGAAAAGTTCCTGAACAGAACACCAGTGGTTTATGCTGTAAGATCAAGAATTGACAAATGGGATTTCAGAAAATTGCAAAGCTTCTGTAACACAAAGGACACTGTTAATAAGACAAAAAGGCAACCAACAGATTGGGGAAAGACTTTTTTCAATCCTATATCCAATACAAGGCTAATACCGAATATATACAAAAAATTTAAGTTAGATTCCAGAGAATCAAATAACTGTATTAAAAAATGGAATACAGAAGTAAACAAAGAATTCTCAACTGCAGAATACCAAATGGCCAAGAAACACCTAAAGAAATGTTCAACATCCTTAGTTATCAGGGGAATGTAAATCAAAACAACCATGAGATTCCACCTCACACTAGTCAGAATGGCTAGGATCAAAAATGCACTATGTTTATAGCAGCCTTGTTTATAATAGCCAGAAATTGGAAGGAGCCCAAATATCCCTCAAAGGAGGAATGGATACAGAAAATGTGGTATATTTATACAATGGAATACTACCCAGCAATTAAAAATAATGAATTCATGCAATTTGTAGGTAAATGGTTAGACCTGGAAAATATCATCCTGAGTGAGCTAACCCAATCACAAAAGAATACACATGAAATGCAATCACTGATAAGTGGATATTAATGAGCCCAGAAGCCCTAAATACTCAAGGCACAATTAGCAAGTCAAATGATTCCCAAGAAGAAAGGAGAGGACCCTGGGCCTGGAAAGATTGGATCCAGTTTTATAGAGAAACCGTGGGGGTAGGGGGAATGATTGGGGAATAGTTGGGGGCGAGAGGAACTATGGGACATAGGGAGGGGGGGAACTGGGAAAGGGGAAAGCCTTTGGAATGTAAACATAGAATATAGAAAATAAAAATTAAAAAAAATGCAGGTGACAGCAGATGCTGGCAAGGATGTGAAGAAGTATGAATATTCCTCCACTCCTGGTGGGATTGCAAACTGGTTTAACAACTCTGGAAATCAGTTTGGCGTTTCCTCAGAAAATTGGACATAGGACTATCTGAGGACCCAGGTATACCATTCCTGGGCATATACCTAGAAGATTTTCAAGCATGTAATAAGCACACATGCTCCACTATGTTCATAGTATCCTTATTTAACTTAACCAGAAGCTGGAAAGAACTAAGATGCTCTTCAACTTAGTAATGGATACAAAAATTACGGTATAGTTACTCAATGGAGTACTACTCAGCTATTAAAAAAGATGAATTCATAAAATTCTTAGGCAAATGGATCGAACTAGAAAATATCATCCGGAGTGAGGTAACTCAATCACAAAAGAACACATATGGTATGTATTCACTGATAAATGGATACTAGCCCAAAAGCTTGGAATACCCAAGATACGATTCACATACCACATGAAGCTCAAGAAGAAGGAAGACCAAAGTGTGGGTGTTTCAGTTCTTTGGAGAAGGGGAACAAAATACTCACAGGAGTAAATATGGAGATAAAGTGTAGAGCAGAGACTGAAAGAAAGGCCATCCAGATCCTGTCCCACTTGGGAATTCATCCCATAAACAGTCACCAAACCCAGACACTATTGTGGATACAAAGAAATGCTTGCTGAAAGGAGCCCGATGTGACTGTCTCCTGAGAGACCCTGCCAGAGGCTTACAAATACAGAGGCAGATGCTAGCATCCAACCATTGTACTGAGCATGGGGTCCCCAATGGAGGAGTTAGAGAAAGGACTGAAGGAGTTGAAGGGATTTGCAACCTCATAGGAAGAACAGTATCAACCAACCAGACTCTCCCAGAGCTCCCAGGGACTAAACTATCAACCAAGGAGTACATATGGCTCCAGTTGCATATGTAGCAGAGGATTGCCTTGTCAGACATCAATGAAAGGAGAGGTCTTTGGTCCTAGGAAGGCTCGATAGATGCCCCAGTGTAGGGAAATGAAGGGCAGGGAGGTGGGAGTGGGGTGGGTGGAGGAACACCCTCATAGAAGTAGAGGGAGGGAGAATAGGATAGGGGGCTTCTGCAAGCAGGGAGATGCTGGAAATGGGGATAACATTTGAGATGTAAATAAAGAAAATATCCAATAAAAATTGTAAAACTTGCATACACTGACATATTTATTATTCTGCATGAATATATAAAAGATAAGACACTTAAATTCATATCTGTACTATGTTTAATAGAGTTTTTAGGATAGTTATCTTAGCTTCTTTCTTTATTAAAATTATGTTTTTTATTTAATTTAATTTTTTTACTTATTCTCTTTACATCCCACTCATTACCGCTTCCAGTTACCACTGCCCACAACCCTGGCCCAAACCTCTTTCCCCCATCCCCTTCTCTGAGTTGTGTCCCTCAACCCTGGCACTTCAAGTCTCTTCAAGTCTAGGCTCTCCCTCTCCTCCTGAAGGCAGAGAAGGCAATCCAGCTAGAAGAACATATCCCACACACAGAAAACAGCTTTTGTGATAGTCTCTGCTCCAGTTGTTTAGGACCTACATGAAGACCAAGCTACACATCTACTACATATGTGTGGGACTAGCCTAGGTTCAGCCAATCTATGTTCTTTCAGTGGTGGTTCAGTCTCTGATGATCGAGGTTAGTTCACTCTGTCAGTCTTCCTGTGGAGTTTCTTTCCCCTTCAGGGCCCACAATCCTTCTTCCTATTCTTCCATAAGAGTCTCCAAACTCCATCCACTATTTGACTATGGGTGTCTGTATCTGTCTGAGTCAGTTGATGGGTGCAGCCTTTCATAGGACAGCATACTCCTACCTGTAAGCATAACAGAGTATCATTAATAGTGTTAGGGATTGGTGATTGCCCATGGGATGGGTTTTAAGTTGGGCCTGTTATTGGTTAGTCATTTCTTTAGTCTCTGCTCCATCCCTCATGCTTCCATTTCTTGTAAACAGGGTAAATTTTGTGTTGAAAGTTTTTTTGAGTAGCTTGGTGTTTCTATCACTCTACTGGGGTTCCTGCCTAGCTATAGAAGGTATTATCTTCAAGTTCCATATCCCCAATATAGTGAGTCACAGCTAAAGTCACCCCTATTGATTCTTGGGCACCTCCCTTAACCCAGGTCTCTGTCTTCCCTCAACATCTCTCCTCCCTCCCAGTTCCCTTCCTTTTTTCTGTCTCTTATGATTATATGATTCCCACTTCTAAGTGAGATTGAAGCTTTCTTTTTGGGCTTTTCTTCTTGTTTAGCTTTTTGGGTCTGTGATGTGTATCACAGCGTATGTGTCTTTTATGACTAACAACCACTTATAACTAGTTCTTCTTTGGTTGTATTGCAAAGGAATTTTTTAATTTTTAAGTTACATTACTGTTGTCATCTTTATAGTTAATATTGCAATGAGGCAACAGCACAATCATGATAACTCTTGTTTTTATGTTTTTTTGTTTTATTTTGTTGTAGTTGGTTTTTTTGTTTTGTTTTTTTGTTTTTTTTTGTTTTTTGTTTGTTTGTTTGTTTGTTTTGGCTTTTCGAGACAGGTTTTCTCTGTGTATCCCTGGATGTCCTGGAACTCACTCTGTAGACCAGGCAGGCCTGGAACTCAGAAATCCACCTGCCTCTGCCTCCGAAGTGCTAGGATTAAAGGCGTGCACCACCACTGCCCGGCCATGATAACTTTTAAGAGAAAGTATTTAAGTGAGTACAAGCTTATAGTTTTAAGTTAGTCCATAATCCTTGTCTTAGTCAGGGTTTCTATTCCTGCACAAACATCATGACCAAGAAGCAAGTTGGGGAGGAAAGGGTTTATTGAGCTTACACTTCCACACAGCTGTTCATTACCAAAGGAAGTCAGGACTGGAACTCAAGCAGGTTAAAAGCAGGAGCTGATGCAGAGGCCATGGAGGGATGTTCCTTACTGGCTTGCTTCCCCTGGCTTGCTCAGCCTGCTCTCTTATTGAACCCAAGAATACCAGCCCAGAGATGGTACCACCCACAAGGGGCCCTCCTTCACTTGATCACTAATTGAGAAAATGCCCCACAGCTGGATCTCATGGAGGCACTTCCCCAAGTGAAGCTCCTTTTCCTATGATAACTCCAGCCTGTGTCAAGTTGTCACACCAAACTAGGCAGTACAATCCTCATGGTGGGAAGCACACAGATGTGGCGCTTTATATCCTAATCCTCAGGCAGCAGACAGAGAGAGAAAGAGACAGGGCCTAGTATGGGCTTTTGAGTTCTCAGAGCTCAACCCCAATTACACACTATTTCCAACTAAGTCACACTTGCTCCCAGAAGGCCAAACCTCCTACTACTCCCCACACAGTTTCAATAACTGGGGATCAAGCAGTTAAATATATGAGCATATGGGGATACCCTCCTTCAAACCATCACAGAAATGCCATGAATTCCTATTTGTTGGTTTAATATTATTTACATTTACTGAAATACTTTATTATATCTTATAAACATTTTATTTGTTGTCCAGAGCAGTCAAGAGACTTCCAAAACACATAATGTATGACTATTTCCCTTGGTTATCCTATCCTCAGAGGTACAAGGTAGGTCCCTATTTCTGAGAACACCATGCCTTTCAGAAATAGAACCAGAGAACCCTGAGCTGGAGCTCACCTGAATGTTCCATCCCTGAGGACCAGCCTTTAAATTTGAAGTATCAGGATTTTTTTTGTTATCAATTTTAAATTGGAAACCCATTGCAGTCTCTTTACTAACATTTAGCTGATGTTAACATGAGATATCAGCCTCTTATTTTCTTATTGTCCTAGTACTAACACACACACACACACATATATATATATATATATATATATATATATATATATATGAGAGAGAGAGAGAGAGAGAGAGAGAGAGAGAGAGAGAGAGAGAGACATACTTACAATGCCCTTTAAAACAATGGTCACATTAGTTATGCTTCACTATTAGACTATAAATTCACCAGGGGCAGAAATGAATATATTAGTCTGGAAGAAAACAATCATAAAGCAACCTGCCTTTTTTCAGACTCATAGAGAACTACAAAATTTAGTCCTTCCTTGTGTTCCATAGCTTACTGCCTCCCAGCTTTCTGAATTCACCCCAACATAATATCCTTATGGATAGCTGGGTTTTGGTCTGTTTCACTCAGTTTCTGGTTTATTACCATAACCTACTTTGTGTTTTTTGTATTGTTCCAGTACCTGTTCTATGGTTTGTGGAGAGAGATGTGAGTAGCTTGATTTGTCTTCCTATTCAGAGTTGCTGGGTTAAGCTTTCTCAATGCAGGTCCATACTACTCTTGCATGCCCTTGCTTTCCTAGTCAGGATCATGACCTGAAGTCAACACTGCAGGTGTAGAACTGAGAACTGGGAAATGAAAGGTTCCTTTGGGAGACAGGAGCAAGATTAAAGGAATGTAAATAATTCCAAGACTCTCCAGAGGAAAGCATACTTTTGTTAGTCTTCTTAGGAGAGAAATGAGAATCTGGACTCCATGGTACATGCTCACAATCCCAGCACTCAAGGAGCTAAGGTAGAACATGTGAGCATTGAAGCCAGTGCCACCTGGATTATACTTTAAGGCCCTTTCAAAAACCAAAATCAAACAAAACAATGGAAGTAGGAGGAAGCCTTTACCAAAGTCTGCAGTGTGAGGTTGACAGATGAAAAATGGCCACCAAATAAAACTGTGGCCACTCTTCCAAGATTAACAGCCATTGCTGTGTCCTATTGACTCAGGAAAGGGAACCCTGAGACAGAGCATTGAATAGGAAGCGATGTGCAAATGATTGATTGAGGGAAAGGTCTAACCAGAAATCTGTAAGAGATTAAGGCAAGCAGACAAAGGAAAAGGATGGAATTGTACAAGGATGACTTCAGTAGAGTCTTGGGCTGCTCAATAGAACTCCATGTGTAACCATGGAGCACAGGTGGTACCCAATGAATTTTCTCTTCACAACAAAGAGACCAGCACTGCATGTCCTTCCCTGTTGGCCATTGGCTACAGGGAAACTCTTAGGAAAAAGAAAAACATATATTCTTAAATATGTCTGGTGAAATACTTTCAATTTTGTGAGAGACATCTTACAGAGAAAAGATCAAGGGGAACAACTGTAAAAACAACTGCAATGAATAAACGCTAACTCCATCATCCCATCCATGGAGAGAAACGGGGTTCCAAGAACTTCTGCCACGTTGACAATTTCTATTTCTCAATGCATTTGCTTTTAGAATCTACGTTTTCCCATTTGGTCTCAGTTTCTTTGCAATCCTGTTGGTCTCAATTCCCGGAGACGCTTGTAAGAGAGGCATTAGCAGGAGAAATTATAGCTCTCTCCGCTGCAATTAGTCTCAGGCCTGCAAATGATACTCATCTTCTCTTTCACCCACAATTCTTGATTCCTCTTACCTGCACATGATCCAGGTGGCTTGTCTGGAGCGGTAACTCAGATCTTTATTCCCAAGAAGCTTTATTTCCTAGTTACTGTGTTTGTCTCAGACAATGATTACTATGCTTTTTAATTTATAATTAAAGTCCGGCAGTACCAAGACATACCTGCGGTTCACCTGAAAACCAAAAATATTCTTCCAGACCCCTATTAAGTAGCAGCAGCCAGATCACCTCAGATAATCTGGCTAAATAACAGTGTTCATATTAAAACATGTCAGTATAACCCAAACTACCCTTTCTGTTTGCCAGTCTACTGAAGAACTTTAAGTGTTGGGAATCAGTCATGTTTTCAAATTTAGAAAACTCTCGGTGTATCCCAGTTTGCATCTCTGTTGCTATGATAAAACAGTGACTAAAACCCAGTACTTGGGGAAGGGAAGGGTTGGTGTCTTACCTGTCTTTGTTGCACTCCGTTATCTAGAGATGCCAGGGCAGGAAGTGGGGCAGAAGCAGAGGCAAAACATGGAGGAAAGCTACTTACAGGTTCATTTTCTCTGCTTACTTAGTCTGCTTTCTAATACAAGGCAAGACCACCTGCACAGGGGTGGCATGTCCTACAACAACCATTAATCAAGAAAATGCTTCGCAGACATATCCACAGTTGGATGGACTGACTTTGCTTCCCTGATGACTCCAATTTGTGTCAAGTTTCCCAACACTAACCATAGGCCATGACTCAAACTATTCGTCCCTGAGAAGTAGGTTTCCCTGGACCCACTGGAACAAAGATGAAGAGACAGAGGCATCCCTGAGGTGGTACTGAAAGATAGTCACTGTTTCTCCATTTGTTTTTTAATTTGGAATTGGTGAATCTATCTGTTGTAGAATCAACCTTATACAGCAGACCTGAGTTTAGATTGAACATCCTGCTTGCTAAGGGATAGTGCCCTCATGCTCTGACAAATGGCTATGCACAGCTCAAGACAGATGGGCTCTACCTCCTTCTTTCCTTCTTTCTTTCCATTGACCATGACGGTGGCAGAGATCAGACCCAAACTGGACCAATAAATAGTGTTATCCTCCAGTTTAATCTGCTCATATCAACATTAATTTCTGCATCTCCTTTTCCTTCAGTGGATGTCTTTTCACTCCCCTGACAGCGCCCTTTGACTGTCTGTGCCCTCCGTAGCTGGCCTCCCTCCGGGGAGCTGTGGTACCTCCAGGAATGCATCAGGTTCTTTTTTTTTTTTTTTGATTTTTTTTATTGTATATATTCTATATTTACAATTCATTTCCCTTTTTCTGGTTCCCCACCCCCAAAGGTCCCACATGTCCTTTTCCCTCCCCCTGCTCCCGCATCCACCCCCTCCCACTTTACTGTTCTTGTACTCTCCCACAATGATGTTTTGGTCCATTCTAGCACCAGTGTCCACTCCTTTCTTCTTGTGAGACATCACTTGATATGTGATTTGTGTCTTTGGTGTTCCAAGCTTCTAGGCTAATATCCACTTATCAGTGACTGTATACCATGGGTATTCTTTTGAGACTGGGTCACCTCACTTAGTATGACATTCTCCAGCTCCATCCATTTCTCTAAGAATTTCATGAATTCATTGTTTCTAATGGCTGAATAGTACTCCATTGTGTATATATACCACATTTTTTGTATCCATTCCTCTGTTGAGGGACATCTGGGTTCTTTCCAGCTTCTGGCTAGTATATATAAGGCTGCTATGAACATAGTGGAGCATGTATCCTTATTGCATGCTGGTGAATCTTCTGGGTATATTCCCAGGAGTGGTATGGCTGGGTCCTCTGGAAGTATCACGCCCAGTTTTCTGAGGAACCGCCATACTGATTTCCAGAGTGGTTGTACCAGCTTGCATTCCCACCAGCAGTGGAGGAGTGTTCCTCTTTCTCCACATCCTCGCCAACACCTGATGTCTTCTGAGATTTTAATCTTAGCCATTCTGACTGGTGTGAGGTGAAATCTCAGGGTTGTTTTAATTTGCATTTCCCTAATGACTAGTGATGTTGAACATTTTTTAAGGTGTTTCTCAGCCATCCGAATTTCTTCAGGTGAAAAGTCTCTGTTTAGCTCTGTACCCCATTTTTGGATAGGGTTATTTGGTTTTCTGGGGTCTAACCTCTTGAGTTCTTTGTATACATTGGAGATTAGCCCTCTGTCGGATGTGGGGTTGGTGAAGATTTTTTCCCAATTTGTTGGTTGCCGATTTATCCTTTTGACAGTGTCTTTTGCCTTACAGAAACTTTGTAGTTTTTTGAGGTCCCATTTGTCTATTCTTGTTCTTAGAGTATAAGCAATTGGTGTTCTGTTCAGGAATTTTTCCCCTGAGCCGATGTCTTCAAGGGTCTTCCCCAGTTTCTTTTCTATTAGTTTTAGTGTGTCTGGTTTTATGTGGAGATCCTTGATCCACTTGGAGTTGAGTTTAGTGCAAGGAGATAAGAGTGGATCAATTCTCATTCTTTTGCATGTTGACTTCCAGTTGAGCCAGCACCATCTGTTGAAAAGGCTATCTTTTTTCCACTGGATGTTTTCATTTCTTACTGCCTTTTCTAAATTAAAATTGGCCACAATCTTTAGAAGGAGACAACCAGTCAGGTGGCTGTGACGCTTTAATCCTAACACTTGGGAGGCAGAGGCAGGCCAATCTCAATGACTTCAGGACCAACCTGGTCTACAGAGGGAGTTCTAAGACTGCCAGGATGACACAGAGAAACCCTGCCTTAAAAACCAAACAGGGATGCAGTGTAATGACCACATCATGGTCGACCAGGAAGCTGGCAGTGATGCTGGACCATCAAGCCTTCACTTAATGTTATAATTCTACAATTTAGAGCTGTATCCTACAAGGTTCTACAGCATCCCAAGGTAGTGAGAAGCAAACTTTCAAATGTGAGCTCATGCAGATCATTTCAGATTCCTAACATAGCAGTGTCTAGTTAGGATCCAAAACGGCCAAATATAGAAATGCAAAATCAAGAATTCATCATTCCCGATTAAGTTGGCTGTCCTTTTGTCCTGAGTCAAAGTCAGATAAGAGCAGGAAGCTCTGGGCCACTGCTGCCTTGTAGAATCACTAGAGATCATTATTATGTACTGTTCTTAAACCTAAAGAGAGGATTGGAAATTTTCCATTATAAAAAAAAAATTAGCCTTTGAGGAAATGTGCTAAAATGGATCTGGACATGAATGCAAGCATGCATTGAGTATTACATGCTAGTCCATCAATACTCGTATATTTTAGATGTCAGCAAACAACTGAACACCATTCTATCATGATAAAAACGTCCCACTAGCTTGCTCAGGATACAAATCTTCTCTTTCAACATGTAACTTAGTAACTATCTTTGGTCATCATACAAGCAGGTAAGTATATAACCTATATACTAGCAATGACCTCATAGAATATAAGCAGTGATGTTGCCATTTGAATGTGCCAAAGAGAAGCACTAATGTCCTTCCATTAAGTGAAAGGAGGCAGTTATTTATAAGGAAATAAAATCCACATGTCATGGCTGCAAGTATGTGATTAGGACAAATTTATTCCTGAATTTATAAGGAAAGAAAAAAGCCATACTGTGTTTGCTATCATGCCTGAAATTATCAAGATTAAATTACGGTGCCTAATAAATTCTTAGTCAACCTAAAAAGGCTTTAAATTTGTGCAAAGTTTGTATCTTATGTATTCTGTGTGCCAAGGAAAATTGTATATTTGTTTAGAACGATTTGTTTCTCATTACAAATGAGTGACTCTGACCAGAGCTTTCTCCATTTTGTATGTCCCATCACCAGAATTCAACACGCTTGCTTTGCCTGGGGCTATATTGTTACAGTGGGTCATTTTGGGTGCACACCAACTTTCTGAGCAGGACAATCTATGGAGAGAACCACCATATTTTCCTTCTTGTACTAGCTCTTCCTCTGCTAGAACTTCGAAAGAGTGAGCTTGAGCTGAATGGGGAGAGATGGGAGTCTGAGACACTTGCTAATCCAATTTTCCTAATCCTGTTGGACCTGCTTAATGGTTATGTAAAATGTTTCCCGTTGTTTTGTAATCACCGTGGCAGGCTGCCAAGTTTATGATTCTATGCATAAGCTTGTCCTCAGGTCAGAGTAAGCTGCTTTCCTCAGGCTTGTGCAGTGTCTTGTTTACTTCGTGCCTGATATCTGCCTCCTTCTTATGTTTTGAGTGTTCTCCAATGCACATGGATGCCAATGGCATAGATGTTTTTACCATCTTCTCATGAGGCTTGGCAGAGACTCTACAGGACACCACTATCTCAAGAGATAACCCTTGTGCCACTGTTGTATAGTATATGGTACCTCACATGAGACACTTGGCAAGAGACCATACTACACATATGTAGCCTGACATGCCCTTTCTTGTTCTAGCTGTGATTGAAATGTTGAAGTTTTCCACATCACTTGCTAAATACTTCAGTTCTGTATTCCAACATGGTATTCTCTGTAATCTACTCAGTTTTTAATGGTTTGATGTGCAAAATGCAATTGCTTTTTTCTTTACTTTGGAAGGATTTGCCCTGTGTGACCATGAATACTCAACAACCACGAATATCACAGACGTGAGGAGACACTAATTCTATGCAAGGCATACTCCTGTTCTCCGAAGCAAGCACGCGTCTTATCCTTATCCACTTTGTGAACTCTAAGTTAAACTTCTGTGAAGTTCTGCTGGTCTCACAATTAAGTTTAGATGGAGCGTCTCACCAGCTGATATAATCTATATGTGCAAGTGATAAGAATCACTTCAAAGATTGCCAGGGAGGACCTTTTAGCACCCACCCCAGTTTTCAATGAATAATTGGCTATTTTCTCTAGGGAATGTACCCAAAATCCCTCACCAATAGCTACTCTCTTTCTCAACACTACTACAAAAGTTATCAATTCATCACTGCTACAGTATTTATACTGCTAAAACAAGAAAACAGCAATTTGCATTCCCATATCTGGTGGATGGGGTCTTACTTTCCCTGCAGCTGGGTCATCACAGAACACAAAATCAAAATCTCAGAGTGCGTTCTGTAGTGCACTTCTGACAGCTGTCATAAATTGAGTTGTTCTAGAATCAAAGTCTAGGAGAGTTCATGTGTGTTATCAAAGTAAGCCTTTGAAGGGGGAAATGAAACCAAGACTGAACAAAGCAAGAGTCAAGACACTGGTACAGTTAGAAGGGAATTGGGTTTCAGTATGAAGCTGTAACTACTTCAGGGTCAGTTGTCCTCGGGTCTCACTGCCTACACACAGCTGGCCTGTTACAGGTGGAAAGTTGACCAGTGCATACTGTCTTGTTTGGAATACAGAGCAGTTCTGAATGTCTCAGTGATGACGGTTTTGATTTTGTTTGCTTGTTTGTTTGTTTCCTTAGCAGTCAACATATGTAGTATCTCGGGAATGGTGTAATATCCCAACAAAACACAGAACGCTGGGAAGAATACTGTCTTAGGGTTCTTCTGGTGATCAACACCAGGACCCAAAGCAACCTAGGGAGGAAAGGTGTTATTGTATCTTACACTTCTGGCTGTCAGGACAGACTCTGGAAGCAGAACCTGGAGCAAAGGCCATGGAGGAGTTCTGCTCACTGGTTAGCGTCTCATGCTTGTGAACCCCAATTTCTTTCTTTTTAAATTTGTATTTATTCTTCTTTCATTCAGTATATCCTGGTTCAGCCTTCCCTCTGTCCACTCCTCTCTGTTCCACACCTGCCTGTTCCTAGAAAACAGCAAGTCTCAGAGGGACATCAACTGAATGCAGTACACACACACACACACACACACACACACACACACACAAAGATACAATAAGAAAAACCTTTACACAAACCCTTACATTAAAGTTGGAGGACAGAACCCAGCAGTAGGAAATGGAACCCAAGAACAGGCCAAAGAGTCAGAGATACCCCTATTCCCCACTATCAGGAGTTCCCCCCAAATTTAATGCCAACAACCACACATATATGCAGAGGATCTAGGTCAGACCCTAAACACTCTATGATTCTACCTGCCTAGGAATGCCACTCCTCTCACCCCCAAATGACGGATGATGTATTTATAAAAAGATAAAGAGAAGGGGGATATGTTCTATGGAGGTGCGGTGAGATATGGGGGAAGGAAGTGTCTCAGAGGGCCCATGCCAAGGCATCCCTTCCCCCTGAGGGACCAGCCTCATGACAATGATGGTATAGTATAGAATAGAGTTTATTCAGGGTATGGGGAGGGGAGTCAAGAGGGGAGTAGAGGCAGAGAAAGGCAGAGAGCATAGAGGAGTAAAGGCCGGCTATGAGCATGTGGAGAGAGAGAAGGGAATGGGGAGAGAAAGAGAAAGGGAGAGGGACAGAGTGGGAGCAAGAAGGCAAGAGAACAAGAGAAGGAGGAGGGGCAGGTAGACCCATTTATAGGTTAGGCCTACCTGGCTGTTGCTGGGTGATTGTGAGGTGGAGTTTAGACAGAATGGTAACAATGGGCCCACAAACATTTATCAATAATCAACGAAATTCACTATACCTACAAATACACAGGGAGGGCGGTAAGGTGCCCTGCCCGTCACATTCTGTCTTATGTCCTTGAGACGTGGTCACTCACTGACCCTGGAGCTAGGCTGGTGTGCTTGCTTCTTTTATGTCAATTTCGCACAGGCTAGCATCACTGGAGGGGAGGAAGTCTCCATTGAGAAAATGCTTCCATAAAACCGGACTGTGGGCAAGTCTATAGAGCATTTCTTAAATTAGTGATTGTTGGGATCACACTCCTGGGCTAGGGGTCCTGGGTTCTTTAAGAAAGCAGGTCGAACAAGTCATATCGAACAAGCTAGTAAGCACCACTCCTCCATTGCTTCTGCATTAGCTCCTGCCTCCAGATTCCTGCCCTGCTTGATTTAATGCCTGTCCTAAATTCTCTCAATGATGAACAGTGCTATGGAAGTATAAGTCAAAATAACTTATACTAATAACAATATAATAATAACCTCTTTCTTCCCCAGTTTATTTTGGTCATGGCCTTTCATCATAGCAATGGAAACCCTAAATATGACAACTGCCCATCTGCAAGCCACGTGGAGCCTCCTGTCTCTTCCCTCCTCTCAGAACTGGGTCATCAGGTGGTACACACAACCACACAGTTTGTTATGTGAATTCTAAGGGGATTTGAAATCAGGACCTCTTGGTTTAGTAACAAATAATCTTACCAGATGAGCCATCAAGTTTGTCTCAAAAAAACCAAACCAAAACACACACACACACACACACACACACACACAAACAAACAAACAAAAATAAACAAATAAAAGCATCCTTATTTACATTTTGTAACACTTTCATGGTTTTATTACAATATTTCTCTCAGGTGTTGTAAATTCCACTAGAAAATGAGCATTTTGTCATTACTTGTCTGGCCCCTCACAAAGAATGAATCTTTGAAAACTACAAAAAACTAAATAAGCAGTGTAGTGCATGAATACACCAAACAGTGAAAACCTAAAGAATCTATGTAAAGGGGGAACCCATGTCACTTTCCTAGAATCAGAAAATAACCCCAAACTATAAGGAGACTGTAAGAAAGTCTGCTGTTCTCAATAAGGCTGCACAATAGGAAGGCCATGAAATGTGAAGGCTGTGCAGTGTTAGGTGTAGTATCTGTGGTGGCTTGAATGAGAATGCCCCCTATGCACTAATGGGGGGGTAGCACTGTTTAAAAGGACTAAAGTGTCCTGTGGATCCCGGTGTAGAACTCTAGGCTTCTTCTCCATCACCATGTCTGTCTGCAAGCTGCCATGCTTCCCGTCAGGATAATAAGGAACTGAATCTCTGAAACTGTAAGCAAGCCCCTATTAACGCTTTCCCTCACAAGAGTTGTTGTGGTCATGGTATCTCCTCACAACAGAAGTTTGACTAAGACAGTATCATAGACAAATGACATACCAGTAGATAGATACAAGCAAATTACATAGGTATATATATATATTAATTCTTATAAGTGAAAATTTCTTATTGGTAGTAACTAACTACACCCAAAGTTCTTTTAAAATAAAGATTATCCATGAAAGTTAGAGTATTTTAAGATTCTCATTATTACTAATTTGTTAACATATTTAGAATAATACAGGCCCAAAGATTTTCGTCTGTTTTGGAATTGGTTTGGGCTATTTATCTTGGAACTTGCTGTGTAGACTGCACTACTCTTGAACTCTCAGAGATCCACATACTTTGTCTCTAAAGTGGTGGGATTGCAAGTGTGTACTGTCACACCTAGCACAGCCTAAAGATTTTTAAGAATATGTTTCTCTGAATGAATACCCTTCTCAGAATTCTCAATGTTTCTTTCATGCAAAAGCCCTCTTTCCTAATGTTTTGGAGGGGAAGCTCTTATCTACTCCACTCTGTGGGATGCCCTTCGGTGCTATTGCATAACACGGGCTCTAATGTCTTGCACAGGAGGTCTCAAGGTGTTCACAGGCCTCATCAGGTACAAAAGTTTATTTGCTTAACATCTGACAGTTTTTCACAACCAGCTCTTTTAAGACGTCCAACTAAAACAGAGCAGAGAGATGAAACAGTGTTGAAACATGTTTAGAATTAATAATTAATATTCTGACCCAACCAGAAATATGAGTAGATTTTACACCTCTTTCCTTCCCCACGTCTGTGTGTGTGTGTGTGTGTGTGTGTGTGTGTGTGTGGTGTGTTTGTGTGTGCTCACAGGTAGGTTGTTGAGACGTGTGTGTGTGTGTGTGTGTGTGTGTGTGTGTGTTTCAGAAAGAAAGCCCCAGGAGTCAGTTCTTACTTTCTACCATGTGAGTTATTGAAACTGAACTCTGATCCTTAGCCCTGGCACATAGGGCCTGCTTGGCTATCTCTCAGGCCCATCTCTTTCAGACTTGATCTCAATAGTGATTGCTATCTCCATTGCCAGGTTGTTCTACTATTTTTACCCAAATCCATGTCTGTTCAGCCACGGTATATCTTAAATCATCTCTTTTTAATCTTCTAGGACATAGCGTCTTGTTTTATTTCCAAGAAATATAGACTATGTCTCAGTTGCTCAATTTTGTAGTTTTGCAACCTTATCTTTTCCGCTGTCTTAAGTCAGAAAGAAAATATTTATGGTTTGTGCCATAGAGAACATTTAATCTGGTCTCCTAAGTAGATAAAAATCCTAAAATCAGAGATTCCACAGACAACTAACCATGCCAGGAATAAAATTCTGTTTTTCTAATGAGATTCTACCTGTGTGTCCATTTATTGCAAACTGTCACTTCAGGACCAGGTAACCCCATGCATGCATGAGTCTGCCCATATAACTAGCTGCTTATGATAGAAGCCTGTAGCATCTTCACATTAAGGATAAATCATTGATATCTTATTGTTCTTAAAATCAGTTATTTAAATTATTTTACCATTATATTATATTTATATTATATTAGAAACACAAACAATAGCTTTTAATATCTGTAATGTATTTATGTAGCTTCTGTCTTAAGGAAGATCATTGCACATTGTAAAGTATTGATTCATCACAGTAGACAGAGTAATAAACTCACCAGCCTGGAGATACTCACTTCTAAGTACCTAATACAGGGAAGAAACTATACTACCTGGGAAATGGAGAGCTATGCTTACAGATAGAATTAATGTTTCTCACAAGTTCTCTCAGGATAGCTGTGCAAACACAATACTCTATAACAAGAGTGTTTAAGAGACAAGGGGTGCCAGAGAATAGGCTCAATATACAATCTATACCTATAAACATGTTTTTTAAAGAAGTTGATGTAATTTCTTTAAGAACACTGATTTTAAGCTTCCACAAGAAACAGTTAAGAGCCAAAAAATCCTATCATTTCTAAAATCTGGCAAGGAAAAATCCAAAAAGGTCCAAAAAATATGTGACCTTGCTGATAACTTTGACCCAATGAGACAAATGTAGGGTTTTTTTTTTAACCACACTTAAAACAATAAATGTTTTATATTATGTAAATATGTAATATTTATTTATTATGATTGTAATATGTATTCTTTCACATTATTAAACTAGTAGTTATTATAGTAGCCACAGAAAACCAATGAGCTTATAATTAGAGCTATAAACAGAAAGTTTCCAAAGATATGAAGATGTTGTATTTGGAGAAATCCATATCAGAACTCAAAAAACAAAAAAGCCAAACAAACAAACAACAACAACAACAAAAAGAACACCACTAACAACAAAATCCCCATTTGTCTACTGTTTATCAAATTCCGTGCAGCACAGTCTAGATCACATTTAAATATTTTCCCTGTAACCTTGTCAAAGATTCACAAGATAATACTGAACAAAATCCGTCACAAGTGTCTGCCTGATCGAAGACCCAGAACTGTGTTGAGTAAACTGTCTGCTCAGTCAATATTTAATGAAGCCGGTGGGGATGTGGTGTAGGCATCCGTCAATATGACACAGCAGAGGAAAGACAGACACCGGTGAGAACCCGATCAGCCACTGAATTCAGTCTGCTCTGCCTGCAAGGCGGAGAGGGCCAATGATTTGAGCCTGCTAACTGCTTTCAGTGAGACTGGATCTGACCCCAGACACTGATGTCATAACAGGTCCGACTACCAGAAAAGCAACCTCCTGTTTACTCTGAACCGCTGAACCGTGGGGCTTTTGTAATGTTCTGTTCTTTGCTCTTGTAATATTTATCACATTTACTAATTCATCGTCATTTTATTTAACTTAATCCCTATTTTCACAGAAAAAAAATAATTTAAAAAAAAAGGAGGAATAAGAGTGAACCAGCAGCAGACTAGATTTTGTTCAGGGGACAGATTCTCATAGTCAGGCTGGCCTTGAACTTCCTACGTAGCTGGAAATAACCTTGATTGCCTTATGCTCCTGTCTCTACCTCCAATGAGCTGAGGTTACAAGAATGTTCAACAATGCTTCCAGAGCATTTAGATTTTAATTAGAAGTTCAAAATACACCTATACATATTTGTCATTAGACAATTAAGTCCTGTTCCTTCCTATGAATTTTCTGGTGACCGTGGAATGTCTTTTCCACCTCACTGGCGGTATAATAATGAAGCTTCCCTCACTGCCAAGTCTCTCACCCTTAGTCTGCTCTCCATCCTCATAATCACATCCTTGCTCATATTCTCACAGATTACCTACACCAAGATGGCGGAACAGTTAGTTTGTGCCAGACCCTTCACTAAGAATGTAATAACCTACTCCTTGTCATCAAACATGACGTGTTGCAAGTAAGTCTGACAAGAACAAAGATAGCTTAGTCCAACTGGATTGGGTTATGGACACCCCTTTATTTTCCTTTTTAAAATTACCATTAAAATATAAATACCTTGTTCCTTTTCTTTCCTCTAAATCTTCCCACCCCATCAAATCCTGGTTTCCTTTTTTAAATGTTTATTTCTTTACACACACACACACACACACACACACACACACACACACACACGCTCTTGCATACACTAAATACAAGCTATGACCTGATGACCTGGTGAATATAGTGCTGTTAGAAGTTTTTGACTTCAAGGCTGACCATTTCATATTGGATAACTGAAAGGGGGCTCACTGCTGGGAAAACTTCATTTTCTAATAACATAATTGGCAGTGTAACTCCTTTACAGCTCCTGCCAAACAATGCTTCTAGGAAACTTGGGTTCTTATCTGAATCAGACTGTACACATACCTCTCTCTGAACCATAGGATAAGTTTCTCCTCCCCTACAAATACACTTAGATAGTTTCTACTCAAACCTATTCCCAATGCCTCCTGTTGCAGCTACTCCCTACCCCAACCCTACTTCTGCAGCTCACATGGGGCAAGGCAAACCTGTGTCCTGCAGCAAACTAAGGGAGACTCTATTTCACTACCATGTGACTATGCATCATTGGATGTTGTCTCCGTCTTTTTGATTGCTGCGACGAAACACCATGACCAAGTCAATTTACAGAAGAGTTTATTAGGTTCATGGTTCCAGAAGGTTAGACAACATAAACATCATGGTAGGGGACCTAATTGCAGGCAAGCAGATATGATACTAAAGCAGTAGCTGGGAGTTTAATTCTGAGCCTCATGCGCTATATACAGACACAGACAGACACAGAGAGAACTAACTGGGAATAGCATGAGATTTTGAAATCTCAAAGCCTACCCTAGTACCTCTCCCAACAATATCACACCTCCTAATTCTTCCCAAACATCTCCACCAACTGGGAGCTAAGAGTTCAATGTCTAAGTCTATAGGGATGATTCTAATTCGAACCACTGCAGCTGTGCATGTGATTAAAATTAGGTGTGTTTGGGAAGGGACACACAGCATAGTAGTAACATGATTATGTGACTTAGTCTGTCAGTCAAAATAGAGACCTGTCCTTATCATGCCATTTAACAGCCCAACCTCTCTTTCATTTATACCCCATAAAAGGAAACCCCAATCAGTAGTCAGAGCCCTTGAGTACCCTCGCTCATATGATCTGATGCTCCCTTGCAGTTGAGTCTGATCTTTTCTATTGCTTTGCTTAAAATAAAGTTTTCTTTCTACTGCTGCAAATCTGCAAGCTTTTATTTCAAATCCTTGCATAAGAGGTCAAGAAGCTGAAAACACCCAGCCCTGACACCAACCACTAGTAATATCGATAATACCATTATCTTAACTTTTAGTGGAGAAACAGAGGTGCTCAGAATATAAATAATGTACCAAGATTACAGAGCTAGGAAGATGTGGATACAGAACTAAGACCTTCTTGGCCATTTGGCATTCAGACTTCCTGAACTTTATTATGAGGTAACCCAGTGACCATCAGCAATCAGATGAATACCAGCCAATTGGTTTGTGTTCAAGTTTTTCTATTGCTGTGATAAAACACTGAACAAAATCAACTTGGGGGTGGGTGAAGCATTATTTGGCTTCTACTTAATGATCACTGTCCATCATTGAAGGGAGTCGGCACAGGAACACAAGACAAGAACCTGGAGGCAGGAACTGAAGCAGAGACCCATAGTGCTGATTACTCAGTAGCTCCATACAGCTCACTCAGTTTGATCTGTTGTATACAACCTAGGACCACTGCCCAGGAACAACACTGCTCACATGGTCTGCACCATTCCACATCAGTCATTAATCAAGAAAATATCCCACAGACTTGTCAACAGGCCATTGTGATATTTTCTCAATCAAGGGTCCTCTCCAGAGGGCCCACAGCTGTAGTTCCAGTAGATCCAAGGCTTTCTTCTGACTTTCTCAGGCACCAGATATTCACATTTCAGGCACTCCAACATACATGCAAGAAAAATACACTCATACACATTGCATTAATAATTCTAAAAGTAAAATTAAATATTTACCAGGTCAGTGGTAGTGCACACCTTTAATCTCAGTACTCAGGCAGAGGCAGAGGTAAGTGGATCTCAGCAGGCACATTCAAAGACAACCAGGTCTACACAATAGAATCCTTTCTCAAAAAAAATTTGTTCAACTTCTCTTGAAACTTGGTTATCCCCACATATTTGGACCTGCTATTTAATAAAGCCACTATATCATGTAATACCTATTCCTGCACTGGCACCGAATGCCTATGGGGCTAAGAGAAGTCATAAGACCCTTAGAGGCAGGAGGAGCAGGCCTCGTGGGACAAGGCAGACTAGGAGAGCACACATCTCAATCTGCAAAGCATTGTCACTATTATGACTATTGTAGATGAACCACAATCTACATTTTTAGCACATTCTTTAAAAGGACATATAGGCAGGCAAATTTGACATGCTCCTTACACTTTTGTAGGTCTGTGCTATGAGTAGCCTGCTTTTCCATAACAAGGAGGTCAGTTTAAACATCCTTAGATCTACATGGAGGCATATCTCTACATGAAGGCTCATAGCATAAACATTTATTGCTCAAGGTTCAGGACTCAGAATTGCAGAGTTACTTGAAGCAAAATCATGCATCATAGAGGATGCTCTGAATCATCTATATTTAGTTAAACAGGTGAGGAAGGAAAGCATGGAGATGAAGAAACCTGTTTAATGGCCTCACCACAGGGAAAAAGCAACTCTGTATCCCAGACTGTCTTGTTGTATAGACAAAGGTATTGAAATAAATGATTCTTATCACATTGTTGACTTGTGATTCCCCCCATCCCCCAAAATGCAGAGCCTCTTTAAGGGTCAAAGTTATTTTCATTCCCTGATGCTTTTCTAGTGTTTCAGAATCCTCATAATCAGGGCCTGTCATTCTTCCTCTTTCAGTTCCATCCCTTGGGTCTGTTACACATTACCACAGGCACCCAAAAGTTAAAGTCCAATTCTCCATTCTGATTCCGTTATTGTTTAGGGACTCAGCTTGGTCCTGGGGGGAACTGGAGGATAGCTTCTGCCTTAGGTGCTATAGAATGAGCTGCTCACCAGGTCAGCTGAGATAGGATGCCAATTCTGCCCTTTAACAGCTCATTTGACACAAAGTACTTTACCTACCTGGGCTACAGCTTCGTTGCTGTTAATGACAGCTCCCCCACTTGTTGGCTTCTTTATGGATTGAGCAAAATTCTTAGAACTAACCTTTCCATACTCACTATGTAGGGTGATGGTTAACTTTTGTGTTTCCACGTGGTCAGGCTGTGGTGACTTCTTGTTGGATGACCACTTGCCTAGATATGGCTGTCAAAGGTTTGTTTACATATGATTAACTTTTAAGTCGGAAGACTGAGTGAGGCTTGTCACGCGGGCTGATGTTGTGGGGCTCATCCAACCAGAAAAGGAAAAGAAATCTCTTTGGAACTGCAAGATCAGTGATCTCCAATGCTTCTCTCCCCCTTCTCCCTCAATTCTGCCCCCACCTCTGCTCTCTGGCTCTCTCTCTTGCTCTCTCATGTGCTCGCTCTCTCTCCATATCTTGTGCTCCCTCCCCCTCTATCCTCAATATATACAAACACACTCTATCACCACAAACACATATTTGCACACCTCAGAGGCTTGTTTTTCTGAAGTACACTGATTAATATAGACAGTCTTGCATTATGAGACACAAAGTGAAATAACATAATAGGGATAACCTTGACTCCAAGATCAAATTAATTAGATGATACTGGCACCTCCTTTGATTAAAAGAACATTTTTCTTCTGGGTAACACAAGCAAGGTACAGAGATTTCAGACCTCTACCAACATACTTCAAACTGTGTATATTCATGATTGAAATAGATTTTGCAACTGGAATCCCAACTTTTTTCTCTCTATCTGGCTCACAAGAGATATCCTAGTTAGGAATAGAGAGGAAAGCCTAAAGAGAAGTTTAATGCTTGGACAATAGTACTGAGTATAAATATTTGATCATGAAGCTCACAACCTAAGTACTTTTAGTGTCCCCCCATTTAATGTCATCACTGATTATATCCATATTTCTCAGCTCACATGACTTCAGATTCTTATCCTAGTCGTGGGAAGTAAAGAACACTCAGAAAAACTCTACAGAGCCTGGAGGTGATTAGAAGTTTCATTTAATACCATAGCTCCATTTCTGTCTGCCGCTTCTGTTTCTGAATATAGGCTGGTGTCTTATGTTTTTAACCTATCTATCT
This sequence comes from Apodemus agrarius, assembly GCA_964023405.1. Lineage (NCBI taxonomy): Eukaryota > Metazoa > Chordata > Mammalia > Rodentia > Muridae > Apodemus > Apodemus agrarius. Next base: position 74,490,786 of record OZ030018.1, read on the forward strand.
ATCTATCTATCTATCTATCTATCTATCTATCTATCTCCTATATATCATTTGTCTATCTACCAATCCATCTATCATCAATCTATGCAATGTTTGAATCTATGTGAATTTATATAGATGCATCTGAAAACCACCACCAAACCCAATTTTTTAAATCTATTTTCTACCATTACCTATATATCTATGTGTGATATATATGAATTTGTGTAGATGCATCTGTGAACCACAAACCCCCATGTTTCTATCATCTATCTATCTATCTATCTATCTATCTATCTATCTATCTATTTATCTATCAATCTCACACCTATCTAGTATGTAACATGTATATTTGTGTAGGTGAATTTGTACCATGACCAGCACATGGAAAGCAGAGGAAAATGGGCTGAAGTAGTTCTCTTCTTCCACCCTGTGGGTCTAGGGAATTAAACTCAGGCCATTAGAATTGACAACAAACACCTTTATGCTGAGCCATCCAACAGGCCTCAGACCTGCATATTTTCCCATCATAAAGACTCTGTCATTAAATGGCACTTTAATAGGCCCAAGGCAGGACAGGGTTTTTCTGAACAACCATGATGATCATTTGCAAATGACAGGGTGATCTTTGCCAGTTTTCATTTGTTTATCATAAACTAGGCAATTCCCATTTTCAACACCCTTTTCAACACCCACTTCTACCCTAGACTTTTATTCATTTAAAAGAGGACAAGGATGTTGTGTGAATTTCTCAAGTTCCTCTACTAGTAAGTGAATGAGGGCTCACAAAGTTGGTGCTTTAAAAACATTTTTGAAATTAAAATATAATTACCTCACTTTTACTTTTACTTTCTTTCCCCCTTGCATGTATCTCCTCTCCCATGTTCTCTCTCAAATTCATAATTTCTGGCCTCTTTTTTATTGTTGTTACACATACACACACATACAGACATACACTTGCAGTACTTAATATATAAAGATAACAATTACTGAAAACTACAGCTGATCAGAGGGTAGAGAACAACTGATCATGTGGTGGCCAGTCCCAACTGTTCCATCTACAAAATAACTTCTGAACCTAAGGCTCAGGGAACACCACAAAACACGGGGCAGAAAAATTGTAAGAGCCAGGGATTGGGGTGTCTACTGTGAGATTACATCTCATAGAATTGCCTGGAATGCTCCCATTAGTTATTTAATACCATGGGATCAACCTTGTAATTATGTACATAGAAGTCACTATATATCCCAAACAGCTGATGTTTTTTAACCACACCCCTTCACTACCATCTCAAAAGCTATGAGTTTTCTAAAGGCTGTTTGGAGATATTTTTAGACATGGAACAATGGTTCGTAGGGTTAGTAACCTTCATATCCTAATACTAGAATTCATGCTCTATTTTCACATTGGAATCTCATCGTCCTTGACACAGCAGATTGTTTGGTAGTGTGTCTATCCATTCTGCATTTCCTTCCCAAACCATTCTAAAGTGAGCAGTGAGTCTGAACGCACACCATCCCTAAGCCTACAGGTTCCATCCCAAAATTTTTGTCTTTTCAGCCATCTGAGAACATTACAGTGCCCCTGTCTTATTTTGTCACAGTGTCTTACCCGGTCAACATTCTCTTCTGCATCAGTGGTCTCTTGCTTCTGAGTGTGTGTGTTCGTGTGTGTGTGTGTGTGTGTGTGTGTGTGTGTGTCTGTGTCTGTGTGTCTTTCTGTCTGTCTGTGTGTATCTATGTGTGTCTATGTGTATGTGTGTATCTGTGTGTGTCTGCATGTATGTGGCTTGTGTATCTGTCTGTCTATGTGTGTGTGTGTTTCATTTGTGTATGTGTCTGACTGTGTGTATCTGTATTGGTATGTGTATCCGTGTGTGTGTGTGTGTGTGTGTGTGTGTGTGTGTGTGTGTCTGTGTATGTGATGTGTGTTTCTGTGTGTCTCTGTGTGTATGTGTCTCTGCTCGTGTGTCTGTATATTTGTCTTCTGCTGGTCCTCAGCTTCAATGAGCCTAAGCATCAATCATGTAAGTATGTGCAGTAGCCAGAGGACTCTTTGATGTCAGCTTATATACCTCCTACTGCAGCACCAACAACTCTCCATGGGAGACTCGTGACACTCCAGAAATAGCATCCATTGGGAAGGAGCTTAGCCCTTGTCAAGGCTGTTCTGCTCACACGTGTACTCTGTAGGCAGGTGATGACTGAGAAGTCAATCCCTACTCTTACTGATTGCAAAACTGAGGTAGAAAGAAGGAAGAATTTACATGCAGTCGCTCGGCAGATTTATTTCCTGGACTGCACGAGGACATTGACCACACTGCTGGCAGCCTTTCTAGAGTAGTCTGGGTCATGTTATTGCCTTTATTATTTATGTTTTAGATATGAAAAGCTGATGTTTGTGGGTTGTTTTTCTTCGCAAATTAATGGATTTAGGCTGAGCTATTATCTCATCTGTTGCTCTTCTGAGGCTAGGGACAGAAAACTAGACAGGATTATGCTGTCGAGGTGAGCACAGGGGGGGAAGCTCACCGCAGCCTCCCAAACACCGTTGCGGGCAGCGAAATAGTCAGCCTCGCACAGACCTGGATTAAAAACAAAGCAAAACAAAACAGAAGCCGTGCCTCTAATTCCCTACCGACTGGAGCGCGATAGACATGGGCCCTAAGGCACAGCTACATAGACGAATTCAAATCTTATTTTTTGAAAGGGGCTCTGGAAAATGGCAGCAGAAATGGATACAATCGATCATATGATCTCACACAGTACAGGACTTCGGGGAGCTCTGTTTCAAGCATGATTGACATTTCATCTGCCTGGACAGACACTGGACACCAGGGAAATACTCCTCTGAACTCGCAGAGCAGTACTGTGTGCAGGCTGAGGGCTGGAGGCACAACTCAGCCCGTGTCCTGCCTGCCTACAGATCTTTTTAGAGATCCTTTGTGTTTGGGAAAATCTGGGAGCAGAAGAGACAATGAGCACTTGTCCAGCTCTTGCTACCTCCCATCTGAGCTCCGTTGTCATCACTACTCCCTAAGTCCCTGACTACTCCAGATCCGGGTCTTTATCCCTAAGCATCGACAATGCTGATCTGAGATGAGCAGCCAGCATGGAAGTGAGGGTGGGAAGGCTTTGTTTGTTTGTTGTTTTATTTTGTTTTTAGCATTTGTCCCACGTGGGGCAAGCTTGTACTTTCCTTAGCATGTATGGGAGCATCCCTTGTTTTCATTCATATGTTTATTTCTGCCTTCAATTCTCCTGTTTTTACTAAATCCATAGAAGCTTCTCTTTACACCATACTCACACCACAGACAAAAATAACAGCTGAGAAAACATTTTAATTATTCTCAACCACAACGTGGGCTTCTGAGTAGCAGCAAACAAGAAAGATGTCCAGAACCAGGGAGGGCAGCTAGGGGCTGATTAGATCAAAGCCTGGCTTAACCATGACTGCCGGGGCCAAAGGCAGAGGCCAGGCTCTGCTAAGATACAGATACATCCAAGTGTCTCTCTTTTACCTGGGAGAGATTGAGGGGGAACTTGCTGAATTCCATCTAGTAAGTCTTCATTGGCCAGGCATCTCAGATAAAGAGTTACTATGCTAAGCAAATTTCTTTTCGGGAAAAGGTAAGTGTGTGTGTGTGTGTGTGTGTGTGTGTGTGTGTATTTGCGTGCACGTGTATTGGGTGTATCAGATATTGGGCTGCATTTTCAAAGGGAAAATAAAATCTCAAAGGATATATATAATATATATAATATATACATATATTTATATAATGTATAAATATATAAATATATATTTGTAATATATAAATATATTTATATTGTATATAAAATATATACACACATATATAAATATAAATATATATTTATATATTATATGTATAATATTATATATATATATATATATATATATAATAGTTTCCCATTCAACTAAGAATGCAGTGGAAAGCACACGGATCTGAGAACTAGAAACTTGCACCGTGGCACTCTCTCGATAGCTCTTCCCTAATCTATAAAGGTTCAACATCTCTGAGAACCATGGGAGAAATCTAATGGAATGAACTTGAGGAACAGTAGGGAACAGAGAGCCCGCAAAAAAAAAGAAGGAATAAAGAGGTGCCCGAGGGGGAAAGGAATACGGAAGTCCTGAGTTAGACACGCTCCTGAATAAAATACTGGGAATATATTAAAAATAAAATAGATTTCTAGCTCCCTCCAGTTTTTTCATCTTTATGCTTTTTTTTTTTTTTTTTTTTTTTTTTTTGCATTTACACAGATGCGGTAATTACAGAGTGAAATGAAAAAAAAATGCCTATCAAGTGCTGGGAGAGACGTGAAGGGTAGAGGGTAGAGATGCCGGATTCTCTTGAGGTGGTCCCCAGGTAGCCCACAGGGCATTCCCGCTGGCTCGCGAGGACGCTTGTGGTGGATTCGGCCACGAAACCACCAGGGGGCGCTGCAGCCGGGAGGGGCGGAGCTGCTTTAAATCACCGCGCCGGGCGGTTCAGCGTCTCAGAGAACTCTGCCACTTCTCACTTCCAGACTCCACCGCCGACCCGGACCAGAAGCCAGGAACCTCGCCCGCAGCCGCAGCCGCACAGAGAGCAGGGGTATCGGCACTAACTTGTTTGCTGAGACCCCATCACCTTCGGGGAGCTCAGGTGCGCACCTTGTAAACTCCGCTTTCTGCACCTGCCACTGAGCCCGCGGGAGCCTCGGAAAGAGCCATGGCCAACGCGGGGCTGCAGCTGCTGGGTTTCATCCTGGCTTCTCTGGGATGGATCGGCTCCATCGTCAGCACTGCCCTGCCCCAGTGGAAGATTTACTCCTATGCTGGGGACAACATCGTGACCGCCCAGGCCATCTACGAGGGACTGTGGATGTCCTGCGTTTCGCAAAGCACCGGGCAGATACAGTGCAAAGTCTTCGACTCCTTGCTGAATCTGAACAGTGAGTGCACCCTCAGCCCCCATTCCCAGACTCTCCCCCACCTTCTCAACCCTCACTCCCCAGCCTCAGAGACCTTGTCCTCTGGAGTAGCTTCATTCAGCCCAAAGCTGTCCTGGGATTATAGGAGGTTACCCTCGAGTCAAGACGTCCCAGCATGTGCTCTGTCTGAGAAAGCAGAGAGAACCTGAGCCTCACTCAGGTCACAGCCGTAGATTTACCTCTAAGTCTCTGCTTGGCACCCTCTGCCCTTTTAGGTGTAACTTTTTTGTGTGTCTCAAATTCCAATCAAAGGGGGTGGAGATTGGGAGATTGAGAGAATGAAGACCACCGTGGAACTTAGATTCTTGGACCTCTTGTGCACATTCTTTCTAATAAGGTTTGGACAAGAAAACGGCACACTTTGGGTGGGTTTTCAAGCCTTAAGTAGATGATTCTGAAATATCAAATAAGAAGCTTTCTGACTTACCTCATGGCGTTTCCTACGCACGGCTAAGGTTTACACTTTGGGTCTTCTGGTTTTCCTCCTTGAAGAACCTCTTGAGATCCCCTCCCCGCCCCCAAACGTTGGCTTTCCAGCCTAGGATCTGTAGGAGAGTCAACTTGTGCGGTACACGTTTAGAATAAGAAGGGCCGGTGGCATCCGGTGAGTGGGTCACTGAAGAGAACGGTTCTGAATAACCTCGGCAGCATGGCAGCAAGAGCGAAGGCACAGGAGGGGGCAGCCTAGTTGAGGTCACCACTGGGAAGAAGGCTGTGAGGAAAAGGAAACGGTATTCCCATGTTTTCCCTTCCGCAAAGGAATCTCTATGTATTGATGCATTGCTCCTCATATGTAAAGTGAGAAAGGCATATATAGACAGAAATATTTTTTTTTCCAAGACAGGGTTTCTCTGTGTAGCCCTGATTGTCCTGGAACTCACTCTGTAGACCAGGCTGGCCTTGAACTCAGAAACCCACCTGCCTCTGCCTCCCAAGTGCTGGGATTAAAGGCGTGTACCACCACCGCCCGGCCGACATAAATATTTCTACTGACTGAAAAGCCTTCACTTTCAGCTAAAACTTTTTCCGTGCTTTGACGGAAAGCCATTAAATTCCCACAGGCTATTTTCTCTTCCTGGAGAAATCACATTGGTTGTGCTCTGTGGGTCTGCCCTACCCTTTAACTCACAGGAGGAAGTTTCCTTAGCCTTTGCCTAAACAAAGCTATTCCACAGTCCTCTGGGAATGCTGGTGTGAACAGTGCTGGTATTGTCCCTGTCCTATGAGAGTGAAGCTCTTCATCTGTCCCAACAAAAGCACTTCACTTTACAGTTACGAGACCTGCCACAAATCAGCTTGACACCTTGAGTACTGTAGAATGCAGTCAGCTGGTGTGGTTTTGTCTCCACATCTGGACTCCTCTATCAAAAGTAATCTATGCATTTGGAAAGTATATCCTATTTACTACCCTCCTGGGATACACTCAGGCTGTTGACAATTGGGAAATAGTGAACTTGTACCATGGAAAGGGAAATGCATTTAAGAAAATGGTGCCAGGCATTTTCAGAACCATATTGTGGACTTGGCAGGTAAGATACGCTACAGCAAGTCCAGAGAGGCCTTCCCTATCAATTTTATTCCTCTAATACAAATTCTTTATTTTATCGGGCTTAATTTTCCCAAATGGCTAGATAGAATAATGGTCCTTGCAGCAAATATTGAGATCACCCCTATCCAGAATAATGCATTAAATGGTCGGTTGTAATATATTCCTTTTAAATATAGTTATTGTGTTTCCTAAAAGTGTGATAAATGCATTGGCTATCCTTCCATCGCAAGGAGTTTTCAGCAATGGCTTGTTCGTTGATTTGTTTCAATGGAGAACAGCTTCCATCTTCTGTTCTGGTTCAAGCTATAGTTTATTCAAGATGGAGCCCAGTAACCTCTCTCCGCAAACCAATTCCCAGAAGCCGGAGCCTTGACTCACACGTCTCTCCCAGCTGAGCAGTGATTCACTGGGTGCTTTTGGACCAGGCCCAGAAAACTCGTTTCTGTTTCTCCACCTGAGCTGTGGTGTGCACGCCTACCTGATGTAGAGATCTGGTTGGTGATTCACTGGCTGGTTTTGGTGTAGTTCCATGACGCCTAGAGATGATGAAAAGGTTTCTCTCTCTCTCTCTCTCTCTCTCTCTCTCTCTCTCTCTCTCTCTCTCTCTCTCTGTGTGTGTGTGTGTGTGTGTGTTTGTGTGTTTCTCATGAAGTTTACCTCTCATGAGAGGCTTTGCGGTGAGAAGCACAGCTATGGGTTTCCTAATATTGTACTTGTGAGCCCACTTTGTCAAAGTATAAGGTAATAGAGTGTGTCAGTGTTTTGTAACCAGACCTTAAAGGCTCCTTCTGTCCTATCTGCCATCAGTTGTGAAAGACACATGACCTTTACTCACTATGTACAGTGAGTGCAGTATTATCACGTCCCATATAGACTAGAACCACTGTACGTAGCATAAAGAGGCCACATTGTACAGTTTTTTTGCCCAACAGTTTATGAAAATGTAACTGAATCATTTCCTGGAGAAACAATAGCTACACCATGGGAATTATAGCCCACCACGGCGGAGATTGCGGCCAAGAGTCCCTACTTGTGATAATTTAGCATGATGATCCTTATAGCTGAAATTTGAACATACAAAGTAGAGGGCTAAGTAGAGTGGGAGTGGACATTTCCCCGTCTAATTTACACATCCTTCTTGTGTAGGATCTTCTTAAATCTTCTTTGATTTAATTCCCAACATTGTGGAAAGCCGGTTGCCTGTTCCATGTACTTAGGTACTTGCTTCTTCTTGCTCCACGTTAATAACCAGCACTGTCCAAAGACAGGGCTTTCCTCGGAGGCTGCGTGTTGGGGGGTGGTGTGAAGGCAGAGAAGTAAGCATTTTCGCGGAAGGCAGTTGTGAACATTCAAGCACCAGACAAATGGGAGGTTATGCTAGACTCTCTTTAAGTCTCATCCAGCCCTGAACTGCTGTAATTTGTTTATAAGCTACCCCGGCCTGTTGAACTTGCTCTGCATGAATCCACATGTGTGGGGGTGTGCTTAATGAGCATTGGTTGGTGTGAGGTTTCCCAGGACTCTTGCCGTGATGTCAACCTCAGCGGGGGAGCGTGATCCCTGGTGTGGATATCTGTGCAGCATAGGCAGAAAGGAGGGCAAGCACTCAGTCGTCTTCAGACTCCTTTCTGCTGCTAATACAACTAGAGACACCATGGGTGTGCAGAGTGGAACCAAAGTTAAAGAACAGCCAACATCTGAAATGAAAACCTATGGAGTTCTTACCCCAGTTTGTCCTGTCCAGGGAGAGTGGCTTGCTCTCCATGGACTAAGGTGGATTCACCGTGTATAACATAAGGCAGAGTAGGAGGAGGAGAGGGACGAATCAAGGTCCACTGGCCTATTTAGCAAGCCTGAGCGTGGCCTTGTTCTCACTGGTTGGAATGCAGCAAAGGTCATTTGTAAGGCTCTAGCTTGTGACAACTTCTGTTGTCGCCAACTTCGGTGACTACAGGAGAGAAGGCAAGTGGCACCATGGCACAGGCTTTTTAGATTGCAGTGATGATTGTCACAGAAAAGATTAGTTGAGGTAGAGAATGAGTGGGAGAGGTGGGGGGAGGAAAGGGAAGTGGAGAAATGACGTAGTTATATTTTAATAAAAATTAGTGCCACAGAAAACGGTAATAAACCACATACCCTTAATAATGAGGCAACGTAAAAATGGATAGTATGTTTTCAAAAAGAGATAGCAAACCGTATCAGGGTCCCCTGAGTGGTGCTGATCCCTCATCCTCTGAGAAGTCATGGAACCTTAGGCACTGAGTCACACTCAGCCCACCAGCTCCATCACCTGTAAAATAGAAATGCAACAAGGAAGGCGCTTGTGAAACATTAAACACTGGCTCAAGAAAAGGCCTTGATAATTGAAAACTGCACAGCAGTGCTCTCTAATAGTCTGAATAAGCTCATCTAGCTGTGAAAGAGAAAGGGCATTTCTGTGGGGCCACACAGCGGGCGGTTATTTTATCCCCCTGAGACTTATTAGCACATACTATAATAAAGAAGGACTGTGTGAGAGGAGAAACAGCATTAAAATGTGGCTTGCTCATGGAATATAGAACATAGGGTAGGAATGGTAATGGCCTACAGTATGGGCCATGCACAGTGCCAGGAATTTATGGGGATTCTCCTGCTTCGAGGGCATGTCTTTAAAGTTTAGAGAGAGAAAAAAATCCCCGGCCTGTCTATGCTTGTCTTTGCAAACACTGATTAAAGTAACTGTGGTGGAAGGATACTGTCTAACTCATTTCTTGTCTTATAAGCAGAGATCTTTGTAAGTATTTTTTTAATTATACTTTGAGGTTGAAAGTGATGAGGACTCCTTAGGGGGTCTTTAAGCTGCAGGTTTTCAATCTGGCTGAGCTTTATTAAAAGGCTGCCTTCCTGTTTACTGCTGGAGAACTTTCAGAAACAATAATGTAACTTCTGCAGTATTGGCTAACTCCCTTCTTCACACACAGCTTTAGTTAGAATGTCATAGAATTAGCTCCAAATTTAAAGATGTAAGAAAAGTGCTCCTAGGGGCAGTGCAAGAGTAAATGAATGGATTCCTAGTCCAAATATGATTTTGTAGCATTTTACAAATTCTATGCTGTGCCTTCCTCATTCTGCTGAGAGAGAAAGGAAGAGAAACCCCATCACAAAAGTTCATTGAATACACAACCTTTAAAAACTCTATCAGGTTAAGGGAAAAATGTGATTTTCCCCATCTGCATATATATATTTCTAGCATTTTGTAACCCATTTAAGCCCAGGTTTATGTAGCAAAACTTTAGCATCCCCAGCCCCTCAAAGGAGGTGTTTATCTGAAAACGTATTATTTCAAAGATGTAGCTACTACTACTACTACTACTACTACTACTAATAATAATAATAATAATAATATGTAGCTAAACACAAGTATGTGCTTCTTCTGACACATTATTACCAGTTTTAAGGAGCAAGGCATCCCTGTGGTCCTAGCTCACTGGGAACACACTGAATAGCACAGAGGCACTGACAGGGAGTATGGACTGTGCTTTAGACTGATACCATCCCAGTGCAGCCCTCTAGCCGCTGATGAGTACACAGTCCATGGCTCTAACTCCAATGACTTCCACAAGACGTTTATTGGGAAAAAAATTATGCTACTCCAGATGAAAGCTCTGGTTTAGAATGAATCTTTACCCAAAATCATCGCAAAGAGTCGTTTTTTAGTCTGACTTGTAATCCATCATTACGTGCGCCCAACTAGTAAGTTTTATTGCTGTTTGTTTATTGCAATTGTCGGCCATTGCCAACGGTGTGCAGGAAAGCTTGCATTATTTTGTATGCTCCCTGCACATGTCATTACAGTCAGGCATTGTCCAATGTCTCCATTTGACGCCAGTCTAACATAAAGCAGAAGATAATTCATAACTCAGTGGCTTCCGGGTGGAAATGGAAAACATTGCTTGTCAAAACATTCTTATTCTGTACTGCTTTACCAAGCTTTCAAATGGAAATCAGGTTCCTGGTCTCTATGATCTTGTGTTACAGAGATTATTGTCTATTGACTCCAGGTCTGTGTGTTAGACAAATGACAATGTTCTATAAGAAAATGAATCATTGTAGGGTTGTTACCGAGCATATGACAGAGAATCTGTCATTTCTCCTTAACTTTGAAAAAGTAATAACTAAGAAAGGAAAGACATGAAGCACAGATGCCTTCTTCATAATTTAAAGATGAAACTTTTGTGAATATTTGATGATTGTCTGTGGGTAGAGATGGCACATCCATAGGCTATACCCGGGTGCTCCATTTTAAACCTGATTTATGAGTCTGGTGTTCAGAAGACTCCTGAAGGATGCCGTGTGCACCATGTTCAGACCTGTGGTGCTAATGGCCTGTGTTTTGACTTCATGAGTAGACTGGAATGACTATTATACAAACTAAGTCTAAAGGAAGCTGTATAACAAGCACACCATCCAGAGAGATCAAAGACACCAACAGAAGTCATTCATAGAGAGCTGATGAATGAACTGTAATAAAATAAAGAGAAGGTGTCTAAGACAGAAGAGGCTATATATGTTTGTTAAGGGCTACCATATCATTAATGCTTTTTAATTATATTGTTTTCTTCACTAAGAGTAAACTCTGGTCACTCTGCCTCAGAATTCTTTAATGATTTCTCATTATATTTGCAACAGACTCTGAACTCCTGACCCTACCTACAAAGCTTTAATGTATATGTGTGTATGTATGTATGTATATATACATACATATATATGTGTGTATAATATGTATATGTATTGTAATGCATATACATGCATTTATGTATGCCTATGTACATGTGTATGTGAATCAGTATGGAACACACACACACACACACACACACACACACACACACATATATATATATATATATATATATATATATACATATGTACAGATGCCTTCCGCCAACCTTAATTTACTTCATTCACTTCCTACCATTTGCCATTCATCTGTTAGGTAGGCAGTTGGTCCATTTTACTCAGGATACAGGACTTTTAAAGGATGCTAGACTTTTCACTTCAAATATGGAGCACCCTCTGGCAAACTGGCAGGAATGGTCACTCTCTCTCTCCTCAGGGCACATAGATCCCATCACCACCTGAAGCATCTTCCCGAAATGCTTTCTATCTGAGCAAAATGCCAAATCTGCTTTGTAAGACCACAATCATTTAGTTGTTTATTTTCCTAAGAAATAACAGCCGCCCTTCAAAATACTGCTGATAACTCAGAAGGAAGTGTACACCTTAACTGGGAGTCCCCCGGGACTTTCCTCTTTAAGCCACAGTATGGCTTGTGACTCCAAGGAAAGTTGTCTAATGGTCACCTGAGCAGCTTCCGTTTCTAGTAAAGCCATGGGCCATGGAGCATGGCGCTGATCCAGTAGTTCCTTCCTTACCCTGGTACCCTGTGATGAGCGTGCAGGAGAGGTGTGCATATGCTTGTCGCACACTTATAAGCAAAAGAGTAAGACAGAGGAGAAAGAGAGTATACAGTTTAGCATTTTGATGAAAGAGTAAAATTTCCAATTTTACTTCCAAATACCACTAAATGCTGTGAAAATACATTTGATACTGCTTAGAAAGATATAGTGTGATTCTTTCATGGACTGTAATAACAAGGATAGAAATGGCTGTAAGTTAAAATGTGACTTCCAGAGATGTTTGCTTTGAATTAAGATTGGTCACTTAACTTCTCAGTCTTGAACATGTGAGACTAACCCTGCGTATCCTCTAAATGCTGGGGAGATCATCATCTTGTCATTCCTGAAGACCAGAAAGGAGCAAACTATTTTAACTCCCTGCATAGAGATGCTGTCCCTTATATTTTACAAAATACAAACATGATCCCAAAGAAGAGTAGGTAATTTTTTCAAGATTCTAATTGGTTGCAGTGTAAACGTCTCTGTATAAAAACTTCCACCTTACTTATTAGGGGTTGAAAGAAGAAATTAATTTGTAATTTAAATGTGTTTTAAGCAGGGTCTCAGCACTCATGCACACACACACACACACACACACACACACACACACACACCCTACACATACTATATTGTTATACCATAATGTTGACTTTCAGCTTTTATTCTTTAGGAAACACATTGGTACAGTCTCTCAAATCTGATCCTGTTTCTGGTGATAATTTAACATAACAAAAATAAGAAAGAGGCCTTTAGAAAATTTTCAGAAACCTGAAAAATGTGAGTTGGGGTTATCCCCAACATTATGTAGCGTGATGCTTTTGTGGTTTTAAAAACTGGTGGTATCATCTCCTACGAAGCTACTGCTATGTTCCAAGCTATCTTCTTAAATTTTGCCTTAACATCAAAATCTAGAAGGTTGTACCCTTCCCCCACTCAGCCTCTTGTAACTAGGGATACAATATTGCTTATCTAGCCATTATCACCTCTGAAGAATTCGGTTGCTTATCCACAGTCACTTATTGTTTCTGAAGCCCAGAGACTGTAGCCTAAAACTAGTGACTAGTACTAAATATGTATTTTAAGGCATTGAGTTACAAATGATGAACATTAAAGATAATACGTATGACTGTTAGTTCAGACTCTAAATACCCAATGGTAAGGATTATATATTCAATTCAGTAAGACCTATTCAACTGATTCATTAATAACTTTCCAGTTGATTTTGTATTTCATAACTGAAGTACCAGCCATCCTTGTCTCAGTTTATGTCTTCCTAGCAACCTTGCCAATGGCTACAGCAGAAATGTCACCAGAGTTCATTTTCCTTTGGACACCTTGTTCACGTTTATTCCCCCCCCCAAAAAATGCTAAAATATATTTCATCTCCTGCCCCTCTCCTCTGATTGCCCTAGGCATGGTTTTTACACGTCCTAAATGTTTCCCACCAGGTACTCTGCAGGCAACTCGAGCCTTGATGGTAATCGGCATCCTGCTGGGGTTGATCGCCATCTTTGTGTCCACCATTGGCATGAAGTGCATGAAGTGCTTGGAAGACGATCAGGTGCAGAAGATGTGGATGGCTGTCATTGGGGGCTTAATATTTTTAATTTCAGGTAAGAGAGGTTCCTCCTTCTCCCTTATCTGCTTTTCTCCAGTGTGGTTTGAAATCTAGTTTTCTAATTTTTAGTTTTGTTAGTTTATATTCTATTCACTAAATCCGAAATTTTTTTTAAAATATTGTGCCATCTGAAGACACGAGCCCTATAGTCCTTTGGCTTTCATTGTCTCAGTAAGGACCCTTGGAAATTTGACTTCTGTACACTTCTGTCAGGTACAACCATGAAGGACTCAGGTACCTACTAGTGTCTTGACCCAGTCTATTTAGATTCAGAAGATATTTTGATACTTAGCCAAAGAGTCTGGACCAATTTGATGTGATTCAGACGATGCTGTTTGGTTGTGATGGTGTATGCCTCATGACCCTAGCATGAGAAAGATGAGAACAGGGAAATGTAGAGTTCAAGGCCAGCCTCAAGAAAGTATACATAATATGTGAATGGTATTGGATTGGGAAAAAAGGGATTGGAGCTACTGGAGAAAGCTGGAAGGAGGTAACATTGTAGATGGACAGAGCTAATTTCACAAGAAACACTATGTACCCATGGATGAATCAGCGTACAGGTGGAATATTAACAGGGTAGGATGTAAATTTACCTGAGCTAAGGAAGAAAACAGTACAGAAAAGGATTTGAAAGCTTCTGACAAAATAGACTAGGTGTTGCAGAGAAGACACACATTACAAAGATTGCATCAAAGGCTGTAGTATTGTACCACACCCATCCTCGTGACTTCCATAAGTACTGTAGACATACATATATCCTAGTTCAGTCTGGGAAGGTTTCAGAAGCCTAGGTGACCAGTTCAAGATGCATGCATGATCAGTTTGCATGGTCAACCAGAATGGTCTTATGTGCCATCAAGTACTATAAAAGAATTGTTTGTTTTCTTTTTAAATTTGTTTTCTGATTGACAGTTTTCTGCACATTTATTATATAAATTGTGGAATTTCAAAGAATATATATTATACAATAAATAAATTAGGATTATTAATGTATTTTCTCTCAGACAGTGTTTTTTGGGAATAACATTTTACATCTACTCTCTTAGCATTTCTTTCTTTATTTCTTTTCTTTTTCATTACTTTTTAGGGGGTGGGTAGTTTTAAGGTAGGGTTTCTCTGTGTAGCCCTGGATGTCCTAGAACTCACTCTGTTACAGGTTTGCTTCAACTTAGAAAAGATCTGCCTGTCTCTGCCTCCAAAGTGCTGGGATTAAAAATGTGTGTCACCACTGCCTGGCTACTTTCTAGCATTATTAAGGAATCTTTAGTTTGTACAGGAAACCTCTTGATCTTATCTTACTTTCTACTTGAAAGTTTGAGTGTTTTGAGAAACATCTCTTTGGATAAAAATAAATGTTATAATTTAGACATCAGAGAGATGTTGAATGAGTGTGATGACCAACTCATTTCCTTTCATTATTGACTACAAAAATACCATGAGCAATTGGGTTCAGTTATTTAAATCAATCCAGAGTGTCACATCAGTAGATGATCCCAGTTCTTGGGATTGCTTTAGACCTGGGGGAGGAGGAATCGGAATATTCTACTCCCTGAAATAGTTAGCTAGCTCTAGTTTTGCTGCAAGACAAGAAAGAAAAAATTGATTTTGAGTTTGTCAAGAAGAATGCAGGAAGATTTTTATCTTACATTTTGTAAGCAGTTCTCTGCTGATATGAACTTTTTTTTCAAAAGTAGTTTCATCCACAAATCTACAGTAATGCAAACCATTGACAGAGATTTTGAATAAGATGGATCTATCCGGCTCTTTCTGAGTAACAGTATTTGTGCCAGTGGCCTTGGACTATAAATAAATAAGATGTCATAAACAGCATAATCTAGGCCCAACTTCAATCTAATATCTTTGTAATTCCTTGCAGAACGGTTGGCATAAATCATATCTAAGTCAAATTGATTTCCATAATAATAAAATAAAATGTCAGCACTGTTGATGAGATTCAATTCTTATAGAATACAATTAGGTTTAATAGTCTGTGTTTTTGTGCTCAGTGTCCCATAGTGATTAATGACCTTGCTTTGAATTTCTGTAGGTCTTGCGACATTAGTGGCCACAGCATGGTATGGAAACAGAATTGTTCAAGAATTTTATGACCCCATGACCCCCATCAATGCCAGGTACTTCTATTCCTGAATAAAATAGTTCATTCTCTGAAAAGAAAAAAAAAATTTTGTCTTTGGCAGACTTCTGCCAGGACCTTAGTTTCTCAGATTTGCTTTCAGGAATTGTATGAAAATTTATGTCAAACTTGCAAACAATTTAAATGACCTGTGACTCACGTTAAAATGAATTGGATAATTGCTTTAACAGCCAGTACTGATGACAAAATGTACTTCAAAGGAGAAATGTTCTAAGCTGGATTCTAGCCAACAATTTATCATGTCTTCTTTTATTTCTTCCCCCAATATGAACAAAAATGCTAATGCGTTGGACATGTTCTTGAACTCTATCTTGATGTTTCTATATCTAATACCTGTGAATTTTTTGGAACTAATATACAGATTCATGACTTAATCAAAAAAAAAAAAACTTTTACCACCATAGTGGTTAACAAAGAATATTTCATTCCTTATAATTTCAACATGAAACCATGATGTATTTTTCTAGTACATTTAAAAGCCACTTCAAAATTTTGTCTTCCATTGCAACCATAAAATGGACTTGACAAAGGTTACCTTTCTTAACAGTTCAAGTTTTACAAGTTCAGGACCTGAGTCTTGGCTCTCGGGTAACAATGGCCTTTGATCAGCGACAAGACCTACTGTCTCACTGTCTTCCCATCTTTAAAGCTTAATAACTACATTCAAAGATGGAATGTGAAGACATAATTACTGTTTGTGAGTGCTAGGGCGAGTAAATGAAAAAATGCCAGAGTTTGCAGAGATAAGTGTGTGCCTTTTTATACAGTCACCCACATGTAGAAGAACATAGACTGCAGTGGTTGATGGAGTCAACCATCCTGAAGGCGTATTATATAGAGACAGAAACTGCTGGAGGTCAGTGGGCCACATTTGCAGCAGAGTAATAATATTAGGACAGCACGAGCAAGCATTTTATAAATTGCCAGGCTCCATGCCCTTGTCATCATAGGATGGCACATTGCCCTGAACACCCTCCAGGGAAGCGAGTGGGACAATCTGCTTCCAAAAGAGGAAACCATAGCTGAGAGGTAAAGCTGCCGGTCCAGAACTGCCACAGCTGAGCTTGAATCTGGACTCAAGCCCTGGCACTTCTACAGCCAGCCATTTTCTCTATTTGATGTCCATGGTCAGCCACATATTCCTTATCCCAGGAAGGTGGGAGTCAGCCCTGTGAGATTCAGATGTCTTCCTTCAAAATAGAGATTTTATATTTTATTTTAACTAGGTTCATGGATCGGTAACCATACTTGTTACAGAAATGATTACTGTTTAAGGGTAGCAGTCTTTGTAAACAGTAGCCTAGGACTCTGGCCTGGTCTTCATTTCTCAAGTGCCTACACATCCTTTCCAAGCCTTCTTTGATTGGAAAGGTCTTTGGAAATATTTGTGTAATTAAACTGATATATTGCATATCCGATTGTTGTTGTGCTGGAACAAATTATCTATAATTACAATGTAAGCATTATTTTATGCATGTGTTCAAACAGCTGTAACTACTGAGTGAACATGGGGTTTGTGTGTGTGTGTGTGTGTGTGTGTGTGTGTGTGTGTGTGCTATTAATTTTTTTTCTCTTACCAATGGTTCTCATAGCAGCCTGTTGCTGTCTTTTCTTTCAGGTATGAATTTGGCCAGGCCCTCTTTACTGGCTGGGCCGCTGCCTCCCTCTGCCTCCTGGGAGGTGCCCTACTTTCCTGCTCCTGTCCCCGGAAAACAACCTCTTACCCAACACCACGGCCTTATCCCAAGCCAACACCTTCTAGTGGGAAAGACTATGTGTGACAGAGGCAAAGGAAGAGATCCTTGTGGAGCAAATACAAAATGGACATTGAAACTAGGATTGACATTAAGGCCTTAGACTGCTGATGATGGTTATCTGAACTGTGGTAGAACAAAAGGAAGCATGTTTTTATACATCCCCATGGCTCTGAGAGGCTGGGCTGTGCCTTACCATCTTTCCTGAATACAGCAGGAAGCCTTTTGCCTTTGAACTGCTGCTTCCCACTGAAAAATCACACTCAAATGGGGAGAAGGGTGCTCCATACGTGTGTATAGATATGTACATATACATATTTTCTATTAAAAATAGACAGTTAACAATCTCTTATTCTCCTCATACTGTACCAGCATACTTTAAATGACTCTAAAATATACACAATTCTGTATTGATTAAATAAGCCTTTTTTATCTATGAACATATGTGATCAGTTAAATATCACCCCTTTGATCAGCATTTAGTATTTTTGCCATAAAACTAGACCTCCTTACAAACTCATACTATGTTCTTTTTTTCCATGTGTCTTCTTTATACCAAAATAATTATTTTTTTTTTACTCTAACAACTGCTTTTTTTACACTGTTATTCTGAAGTTTGATTCTAACTCCCAAATCTAATAATGAATTTTGAGGCCACATTTTGAAGTTTAAAACCAGTAAGAATCACATATTACTTCTGTTTCTGAGCTGTGGGGGTGAATGTTCTAGACAGATGATGGTTTTCCGATGACCTTTCCACAGAGTCCTTGCACTTTGGTCTGGAGCTGCCTTGTTTGCTTTAAAAATATTTGTTTCCCTGAGTGGCTGTGCTGCTAACCCTGTTGTTAAAACAGTTTTATTGACTGCATTTTTAGGTACTTATTTTCCATTCCAGATCCTGCAAACTGCAGTTCTCCTCTTCCCTCCTCTGCTATCTCGTTTCCCCCACATATAATTATCCTACAGTTTAGCTCTTTTCAGATAGGTGTGGTCTGTTTATCTACACAAACTGCTAGACTTGCTAGAGTGGTAATCTAGTGACAAATATTCCCTCTGTAACTGTGGACAATTAACAATCTTTATACCTCGTTTTCCCATCTGTCAAATTGGGATAATTACACTTAAGCAGCTGGTAGTGGTAATGCGAGTATTAATTAGTTGATATGACTCTCATTCTTTGAACATGAAATATGCCTAAGTAGTGTTCTTCCTTGCTCAATTAGCAGTTTTGAAGTCACTGAATAAAATCTACACACATGCCTTCAATGCTGTTCTGTATCTCTCTCTGTCATGAGTAGATTTCCTCCCTTCCAGCAGTGCATGGCCTCTTGTTGGTGCTGTTTAATTTTGACCAGTGCTCTTCCTATTCTCATCTATAGGAAAGGCCCTTCAGCAGAGCAGGGTGTTGTAATACAAAGGGTGTTGCCATTGACATTGGTAGACCTGGATTTGCATCTTGGTGCTATCACTTAATTACTGAGCTTGGGCAAAGTCACTTGGTTGCCTTACATGTATTGCTACATCTAGACAACGGGTTTATTAACTTCTGACTTGCCTATGTAGAATAAGTCAAGAGAAGACAAAGGCAAACATGGTTTATATTGGAAAACATGTTACTCTATAAATTAATGGGTTTTGTGTATATTTTTTCAAACAACTGGAAAGAGAAAAATGTTAAATGGTTTCTTTCCTTAAGAACTCTCTCAAATAAGTTCTTAAAGCTTACTAAGTTAAACTGATCTTTAAGTCTTTAAGGCTTTTGGTTGGGAGTCAGTGTTTCAGCCTATGGTCCAAGCTGGCTAAGAGCTCTTATCACAAGGATCCTTCTTCCTCAGCCTCCCAACTGTTGAGATGACAGGCATGATTCCCTACCACTGTTACACCCTAATCTCAGTAGTTTGGCCTGGTATTTCTGTTGCTAAGCAAATATAATGGCGAAAGTGTATGTATACTCTAAAGTCATATAAAGTGCCTTTTGTAAAGTGGTACTTTCAATGTTCAATGAAAGCTGGAAGTTCTAGGAGAGGTTAAGAATTATATTTCATTGTAAATCCACACGGAGGAAGTTATAGAAAGGATGGAGTCAGCCAGGTGGCGGTGGTGCATGCCTTTAATCCCAGCACTTGGGAGGCAGAGGCAGGTGGATTTCTGAGTTCGAGGCCAACCTGGTCAACAAAGTGAGTTTAGGACAGCCAAGGCTACACAGAGAAACCCTGTCTTGAAAAAAAGCCAAAAAAAGAAAAAGAAAGAAAGAAAGGATGGAGTCTTGCTTGAGTTTGTAGTATGTAAGTTTTACTGTATTTGTATGTGTAAAGTAATCATGCAAAGATCTTTTGCCACACTTACTGTGTCTAATATGTAATGTAAATGCATAGAAATAATACTTGCTAAACTACACAAAGCTCTATTTTCCAAAATAATCCCATAGAAATCTTATGTCAGAATATATCTAGTTTTGATATTTTTATACCCTACTACCAAACCTGGAAAGAGATCAATCAATATTGGGGGGCTGCGATGGGAATTTGTAAAAAGCACTATTCTTTTTCAATAAATTGTTTTTTAATTAAAAAAAAGAGCTTCATGACTTTTTTTTCAATCAAGGAAGTCAAGAGTCTTAATGTGCTCAAGAGAGGAATACTTGAGATAAAAATCCTGCTTACTAGGTTCCCGGGAAAATTGGGGTTCCCTCTTGGGGCTCTTAGCCTCATTAGTAAAATGATCTAGAAACAGACTTGGAAGAGCATTTTTGTTTGTTTGTTTGCTTGTGAGAAAAACAATTAACCACACAAGCTACAAATCCTTACACTTGCCAGGAAGAGGGTGGAGGAGAAGAAGTGCTAACCCTTTAAGGAAGCAGACAGGATAAGTCAATGATGGAGGTCAGCAAGCAGTAACATGACCGATTAGCAGCTGCACTGCCAGTAGAGGATGGGGTCTTCAGAGAAATCATGACAAATCCCACAGTGTCCTAGAATGAGTCAGAACAGTGGGCTGTCCACACCGGTGCTATATAATGTGGGCCCCTGCAAGCTACTATATAGGGGAGGAGTTGCTGAGGCTAAGCACTTGAGCTCATTCAAGGAATAATTATTCCTCCCATCGCTATTGTATGCCTTTAGGTGAATCATCTTTCCTGAGGGGTGGTCTCTTGGCAAGGTGACTGCTAGTCCCAATTGGATTAACTTTTAAGGGAGGAGACAATAGTATGTAATGTTCTAATCTTTGGAGCAGATCAGAATACCATGTCTCCACCCTGGGCCAGAAATAGATTCTGGTCTTTTGAACATGAAGAACTAACTTTTCCTTAATGGACCTCATCAAAGTTATAATACCCATCCTTAATGGCATCTAAGAAGACTTTGCTTCCTCTATTCAAAACTCAAGATCCTAAAAACATTTAGGTTTCAAGTAGGTTAAAATTCAGTTCCAAAGCTATTCACCAGGAGGAACTAGCATCTGGACTGTGGTTTCAGTCACGCCCTCATATGTAGCCTCCAGGGAGAAGAGCTCATTTCACGGAAGAGAGATAATAGGAGCACAGCTCAGAAACTGAAGCTATGTGCTGACATCTCTGGCCTGCAGCCCACACATGATAGAGATCATTTCCACCTTCTGAGTAAGGAAAAGGAATAAACTGCTTCTTGCAGCATATTTGCCCTAACCTACGAGACCTGTTTCTATCTCTTTCACTCCCCGGTATTCACTCTAACCTACCTTTCATACACTTGTGTTGCTCTTATCACAAGACTAGGTATCATTCCCAAATGAGGCTTCTCACTAGGACAATGACATAAATACCTAGAGATTGAATTTAATTTCTTCTTTTCATCCATAGACAGGCAAACAGTGATGAATGAAAAGTAAAAGACCTAGTCTGGGAATTTACTTAGTTAGTTAGTTAGTTAGTTAGTTAGTTAGTTGATAGATATCATGAAAACCACCTCTTAGGAATGCAAGTGATAAGATTGTTATCTTAAAGTATCTGTGGATGAGAATAGCTTCATGACCTCTCCCTGGGTAATTTTTATGTAAGTGATCATGGGTGTAAGTAGACATATCAATTTACTGGGCAGTCTCTAGTGGTCTATGATGGAAAATGGATAAATACCTTTGCCTATCCACTTAAATTCCCCTTAAACTGAGCAGCAGCACAATGTCTTGCTTGCCCAGAATTTAAGTTCCAAAAGGTGAGTTCCAGGCTAATGAACTTTGAAGAAATAAAATACCAAGAACTTGAGGGAGAAACAGGCTGCAGATCACCCTTGTAGATTCTTACCTCCAGAAGCCCATCCACATCTGGGGTCCTTTGGCTTACACAACTAATCCTTTCCCTCCTGTAATTATTTTAGCATTCTGGCATACTCCCACATCCAGCACGGGGAAACTCCCATATTATTTGGCCTGGTGTTAGTATCCTATTATGATCTCATTATGTATTTCACCTCTGTTTCCATTTGCATGTGAAAGATTTCTCCTTTCCCATCCTTCTCAACTTCATTTACACATGACCATTAAAATGTTTTTTGTAGCTGATTAGAAACTGTGAAAGAAGGCATTCTGGGACTCCTGAGTTACATGGGAATAGCATGGTGAGATTGAACCTCCATCCTGTGGCACTCTGTACATCTCCCTTCCAATGACAGTGTCCCAAGGAAGCCAATATTGGCAATCGGGAACTAAATATAGATTCAATTAATTAATATTTACTGGATTCCTACTATGGGGCTAGTTCCATTAAATACAGGAAGCCTTAAGATTGTCTTAAATAAATTAGACATCATCTTGAGCCTGAGTAATATCAAAGCTGCCTAGAGACATGGGCTACAAGGGTAGCTCTCATTCCACTCCTGATAGCCATGTGATTGTGGAAGTTCCCCACCTACTGCTCCATAGTTTCCCACAGTAGCTCTTCTCAAAAAAAGCACTTTAGAGTCACCTGAGAGCTTTTGTAACTTTCTAACTTCTAACACTGTTCTGATTCTTCAAATCAGTAGCCCAGAAACTCTCAGAAGCAGTCCTATTTGAACTGGTCTGAATATTCGCACGTAACAGCTGCCATGTGACAAATGAGTACCCAGTATCTTAAGTCCCATCTAGTCCACTATTCTGTGTCAACACACATGTAGGGACTTGGTAGTTTGCACTGCTACCTTTCATTCTTTCTCTAAGGTCACCTTTTAATTTTCTGGTGTTGGGCTTTGCTTGTGTTTGATGTAGGAGATTAAAGGATTAAAGAGCCACAGAACCCAGAACTATTTGCTGTATTTCTTTGTACACAGCCTCCTTCTTAGCTGGTGTCCTTTATTTAAAATTTATACCCACAATCACTCATACAAAGCAAATACTGTATTGAAGATCAACTTTCTATTTAACAACAGTGTGTACTCTAGTGTAAGTACATATGGAGCCTGAATTATTTTTATTTTATGTAGTATTTAAGCCCTTAAGCATTAGCCTTGCTTCATTTTTAGGTGAATAGCATTTCTAGTGTTTTAATTTACATAATTCATTTCTGTGAACTATTACCTTGACCTTCCCTACTCAGAAAAGAAAAACACACACAAACACACACACATATACAAACAAACATATATACTCATACACAGACAGACAGTCAGACACACATACACATAGACACAGAACACACTCTCATTGGTAAAGAGTTAGAGTTTGAAAGTATCATTTCTTACATGATTTGACCAAAGTATACATTTCTCCAAGTAATACAGTGAGGAGGGGTGTCTCTGAGTTCAATGGCGTTCTTTTCTCTTGCCTCCCATGGCCTTTAACTTGGGGTTATGGTGCCAGATGCTCACTCTCACACAAGTCCACTTAAGTTTGTGGGCTCAAAGTTTTTGTCTCTGAATCCAGAGAATTAAACCATCGATGTTAAATTTCAGAAAGGATTACAGATTTGTAGGCGGCAACTTACGAAGGAGTGAGAAGGCAGAGACGCTGTGTGCAGGAGCAGTTCCTGGGAAGTGGGAAGCTGTTGAGCTGGTAATCTGGGGCCTCAAACTAGGGTCAGACATGGGGAAGTCGTCTTTCCAGTTGGACTCCCCATGAGGTTTCCAGGTAGGGCACCACATCCTCATGAAGAGCCTCCAGCCAGGGTGTTTATTTAGAAGAAATGATAAGAAGGAACCATGAGCCAGAACCTTCTTCTGTCGTCCATGGTGCATTGGGATTCCTGCCCTGCCTGACTAGTTTCTGTCTCCTCGTCTCATCACAAGGACCCTCTACCTCCTTCATGGTGTTTGTCATTTATTTTTCCTGTTTTCATTATCAATATAGTCTCCACACCTGGCCTCAGACTAACTGAGACCCACCTGCCTCTGTCCCCAAAGTGAGATTAAAGACAGCCTCCTGACCACCACACCTGGTTTATGACCAGGCTTTTAAAATGTATGTATGTATGTATGTATGTATGTATGTATGTATTTGGGAGTTTGTACCATGGTTCATACATGAAAGCAAAAAGATACTATATTAGTCAGGCTTCTCAGGAGTCACAGTACTTCTGGAATACTTCTATACCTTAATGGAGTCTATTGGAGTAACTTACCATCTGCAGTCTATCTCAATAGTTGGAAGCTGTGAGTGGAAAATGCAAGCATCTTGTAGTTGCTCAGTGCCATGAATCTAAGTGTTTCACATGGTCTTCTCTAAAACCTGGAATCCTCAAGAGGTAGACTCCAACAGATGTTCTGGCAAGTAAGTGCAAGAAGTTGAATGACCCTTTCCTTTTCAGTTGTCCTTATGTAAAACTCCAGCAGAAGGTATGACCCAGATTAAAGGTGTGTGCCACCATGCCTGGACTTAAGCTTTACTTTACTTGGAACTTGGGGTATCCTAGACTGGCCTAGAACTCAGATATCTGCTTGCCTTTGTCTCCTGGGACTAAAGGCATGTACAATCATGCCTGGGTCTAAGTTTTTCATAGCCATCGTGCCTCAAGATCCAGATCAAAAGCTTATGTCACCCTATGCCAAGATCTAGATTCAAATCCTGTGCCTTCCAAACTCAAGAACTGGATCACAGATGTGCTCTCCATTTTTGAATTGTAGTTCATCCCAGATGTAGTCAAACTGGCAACCAGAATAGCCATCACAGACACCTCACAGCAGCTGGTGATCTGGAGCTTGAAAATCAAGTTCAGATCCTCAGGCTTGGCATCACGCACCTTTCCCAGATGAACCATTCTACGAGGCTTTAAGAAATCATTTAAAGAAGACAAACAAGGAAATTCAGTCTATTATAGGAAACAATATTCTAACTACAGTATGCATGAATGTCCTAGAGTAGAAACATTCTATAAAATATTCTAGAAAAAGTAGTTGCCAGGGTAGCTCAACTAGATTAAGCCAGGGGTGGTGAGGAGGTGAAGTGAAAACAAGGAAGACCAATCTAGACTGTAGAAGACATGGCAAACATTCTAAGGGCTTCACCTTTCATTTTGATTAAAATGGAAAGACACTGTTAGGTTTTGTGCAGAGGAAATGAAAGCCAGCATACACCAAAATGTTATAGAACCATTTTTCTTGTTTTGTTGAAAATAATACAAATCAACACAGTCTCAGTGAGTCCAGGCTGAAGGTGGTTACAATTATCCATGGGAAAGGTGGCTTGGATCGGTTACAGATAGAAGGAAGAAGTGGTCAGAATCTAGACAATATTTTAAAGTAAACCCAAGAGCTGATTTACTAGATATGTCACGAAATTTTAAAATAATGACTTCCAAACATGGCACTTGTGCAACTGATATGGGACAGTCGTCATGGTAGAAAGTACTGTGGAGGAATAGGTTTTGAAGAGAAAGTCAGAAGATTAATTTTAAGCATGTTGAGTTTATGATGTATACTCTACATCCACGTAATGCAAAGCCTAAGACAAGAGTTCAGAGAGCAAAAAGAGTTTTCAGGAGGAAACAGAAATTAAACATCGCTTCATAGAATTCATCAAGTGGAAAATCTTCACTGATCTTGAGACATTTAAGTTGATGGCAATCTGTTACTAGGTTAAAAACTCAATAGGGTAGAGATATAAACTCTATTGCCCATTATTGAATCCATCTTTTCTTTATTTCCATTTTTCTCCTAAGAAGTTCCTTGAAGACACTGATATTTCTTAGACTTGTCCCAGATGTGGACCTTGTTTTGCCTTAAACTAGCTCTACCTTTTACAACTCTGCTTTAATAATTTAATATGGCAGAAACTAAATATGTCCATCAAGGTATTTGGGGGAAGCCAAGATAGAGACTGTTGTGAATGTCTGTGAAAAAGCAGAAGCCAGGAGTAAGAGCCTTCCCAAGCATTGGTTTTGTTTGTTTGTTTCATTAGAGGATTGGCTTACTATAAATAGACATAACCTAATATTGCAGGTCTTGTACACCTTACAGATTATTCTTTTGTTTGTTTTAATAACCATTTAAAGCAGTGGCTTACAACCTGTGGGTCACAACCCCTTTGAGGGGTCAAATTAACCTTTCAGAGGGGTCACCTAAGACCACTGTAAAACACAGACAAATATTTACATTATGATTCGTAACAGTAGTAATGTTATAGCTATGGAGTAGCAACAAAAGTAATAATTGGAGGTCACCACAACATAAAGAACTGTACCAAAGGATCATAGCATTAGGAAGGTTGAGAACCACTGATTTAAAGTGTAAAAAGAATCCTTAGTTTATAGCCCATTCTAAATTGACTGAAGTCCAGGTTTGGACCATATGCTCTGATTAACCAACATGGGATAGGCAGACCTGTGAGAGAAATTTGGAAGAAAGGAAACTTATGTGGGACTGGCAAAGAACCCCGTGAGTCCTGGAGACAACCTAGGGTGTTCTAGTTTAAAAGATATCCAGTGTCATGCACTAGGCTGAAATTACCAGGCCCGTGCACTCCAGCTGTTGAGTAGGTATGTCTTCCAATAGAAAGCTAGAGCTGATACCAGCAGTACCACACCATAAAGCTGTGAGTGATCTGTCCAGATCATCAGCTAAATAGTAATGTAAGTGGGTCACCTCCTGGATATCTCACATGAAAGCATGCAGAATCAACTACACAGAGGTGGGTTTTTCCACCTTGTCACGTGATCCAGCCTATGATTAATACAGCGATGATGAGGTCAGGATGTCATAATAATATCAAAGCTTGGACATCTTCCATCCTCTTACTTTGTCATGCTTGGTTTATGGCTTTCATCTTTGTAGCTACGTAGGAAAAGCTACTCTACCTTGACTCTATGTCTTTTTTTAATTAATTTACTTTACCTCCAGATCACAGCTTACCCTCCTCCTCTTCTTTCTGTTCCTCCCTCTTCCATCCCCTCTCCCTAAACCCCATCCTTGTCTCCTCAGAGAAGGGAAGTCTTACCACCAATATCAACCAGTCTTGGCATGTCAAGTTGCAGCAGGATTAGGTCTGTCTTCTCCTAGTGAGCCTATACCAGGCAGCTCAGTAAGGGATAAAGGGTCCAAAGGCAGGCAGCAATGTTAGAGACAGCGCCTGCTCCAGTTGTTAGGCATTCCACACGAATACCAAGTTGCATATCTGTTAAATATGTGTAGCAGGCCTAGGTCTGCCTCATATATGCTCTTTGGCTAGGCTCACAACGAAAACAAAAACAAACAAATAAACAGATACATAAACTCTAACTCTATTTATTTATACAATAGAAGACAAGCACAGAGAAAGGAATAAGTAATACTTCAAAAAAAACCACTTAATTTCTCAAAGACTTCCACAAAGAATAGAGTAAGACAATGGAATAGAATAGTCTAAATAGCTCAAGCCTACTTTGAGCTGTATACAAGACAGTGTACAGGTCAATGACGAAATGTGCATTGTTCCCTAAGTAAACCATGGAGCAATTGAGTATCTTGGTAAAATAATGGAATCTACTATGGATCATATGCAAAAATCAATGTTATATGCATGTTGTGGATTTGGGCTAATGTTACATGTATTATGTTAATTTGGTCTCCCAAATTGCATGAGAATCCACACATCTGGATGTAAGACACTGAGAAACCCTGCCCCCAGTTGGTTTTGAAAGGTAAATAAAGTTGCCAGTGGCCAATGGCTGGACAGAATGGAGTGACATGTGGGAAAGGAGTAAGGGTCATGATTGAGAGATGCTAGGCAGAGAGCATCACCATCATGTAAGTGCTGGGGTACTCAGTCCAGGGGGGCTGCAGGTCTGGGCCCAGGGCAGCCAAGAAGGAATGCAGGTTTTAGTAAAAAATAATTCAGGAATATCGGAGGGGAGAATGTTATCTATGTGGAAATTTGGAAGTGGTTCTATTATTAAACTGTTTAAGATATATTACCATATAAAGGCTGTGTGTGTCTTTCTTTCGGGAACCTAGAATATTGGGGTGGGTAACAAGGAATGCTGTCACCACCACCACCAGGAGGATTTGAGTAGGGTTAACTGGGTTCAGCAACATATGGGTGAAGAACTTAAATAAGAAAACAAACCCTTAAAAATTTCAGACTATGATAGAATAGATTCCTTCATGTGGAGTAGAGAACCTTTTGCAGTAAAAAAGGCATAAAAATCATTTAAAGGAAAATTAGACATATATAAGAACAAAGGAAGAGCTTCTGCCTGTGGAAAATAAAAAAGGAGCAGAAAAAAGCTGTGGAAAATCTCCACATAGCATATGATAAACAAATGCTGGCTATATAGAACGTAAATAGAACCTCAAGGAAGCAATCCAAAAATGTAACACATTAAAGAATATAAAGCAAGGGCAATCAGACATTTCACAAAGGATAAATGGGACAAGGGCACTAAAATGTGAAAATATTCATAAAAATAAAAACATATATAATTGTGTATTTTGACCAGAATCATATTTCCACTAGAGTGGAAAGAGTTAAGAAATCTGATCCTACAATGTTCATAGGGAAAACAAATTAAGGATAATAGTCTCTCGGGTCTCAGAAAATAGCTCATCTAGTAAAGCGCTCACCATACAAGTATGAGGACTTAAGTTGACCTCCCATATCCAGGTAAAAAAAGCTGGGTGTATTGGTGTTGACATATATATAATCCAAGTAAATGGACAGTAGAGAGGATTCTACAGGCAGCCAGACGGCCAGTCTTGTTGAACTGGCAAAGCTCCAGGGCAGTGAGACACCTTGTATCAAAAAATCAAATGGAGAACAATCAAGAAAGACACCAGCTATCAATTGTTGGCTTCCACATGCATTCACGCATACATAAATTCACATGCACCTACACACTTTCCTAAGAATGTGCACCCATATTTGCACACACACACACACACACACACACACACACACACACACGGGTATTTCAATTGTTCCAAAAAATTTTAAAGCATTATAGTATAATATTGTAAAGACTCAATTAATACTAAAATGTGATAATAGATAAATCTATCACAGAACATTTATATCCAAGTAGAAAACATTATAGGAATGACAAATTATTTTAAATGTTTATATATTTGGGTGTTTCTCTGCATGTATATCTGTGCACCACATGCCTGAAGTGTCAGAAGAGACAAGAAATGAAAGTTAGACCTCCCAGACTGTAATTACAGATCTTGTGAGCCAATATGTGGGTGTTGGGAATCAATCCTGGATCCCCTGGAATATCAGCCAGTGTACTTAAGTGCTGAACCATTGCTCTGTCCCCAACAAAACAATTTAATGGCAAGAAAATTGGAAATATTTTTATGGTCCCTGGAGGATTGTTAATAGTTGATTTATACAATGGAATATCTTATGGTGAGAGTTAAATAATTACAGATATATAAGACATGTCTTCTAGAGACATAGATGAGGAGGGAAAAAGAAAGCACCAGAAGGACACATTGAACATAACAAATTTATAAATCTGCACTCAGAAAAGAAACAATAGGCTGTATTGTTGACTAAGTAGCATGGTTAGAAATTGGAATAATGACCCAGCACTTGGGAGGCAGAGGCAGGCAGATTTCTGAGTTCTAGGCCAGCCTGATCTACAGAGTGAGTTCCAGGACAGCCAGGACTACACAGAGAAACCCTGTCTCAAAAAACCAAAAAGAAAAAGAAAAAAAAGAAATTGGAATAATGAAACTTTTGAAAAGAAAAGGCAAGACAATGGGTGTTGTAAAACTCAGTACTGTCTAATGTGATACCATACTGAATGTAGCATTTCATCTCTAAAAATCAGAATTACCTCTGGAAGATAAAGATGTATAAAAATCTTATACACATAAGAATGGATCATCCTTATCTTTATCTGAGTCCTTGAATTTATAGTAAGTTTATGGGCATTAATTTTATAATATGGGCATTAATTTTATAATTGTTCTCTCTTTAAATCTCTCCTTCCCTCCCTCCCTCCCTCTCTCTCTGTCTCTGTGACAAGCACACACAGACATTCTCTCTCTCTCTCTCTCTCTCTCTCTCTCTCTCTCTCTCTCTCTCTCATTAAATACAGTATGGAAAAGGTAATAAAATTTACTTTTAAAATAAACATTCAGCTTTCATAAATCATAAAGCTTTCAGTTTTCCTTTACCTTGGGCAGAACAGCTTCCTCCTTATGTTTGGCCACAGGCAAAGTTAGGACATTTCATTTCAAAAGTAGCCACATAGCTGTATTCCTCAGTCAGCCTCTGCTAGCCTCACCAGCTGTGAGACTGTGACTAAATATACCAATTCACCTCACTGACAGCAATAATATGTGTCCAGTTTAATTTACAAATTCTGCTTAAAGGCAAATGATGTATAATGTTTATGAGTGGTTTTGTATACCAAAAATACTCCAAACGCATTATATTTCTCAGGCATATTGTTTTGTGAAACATAATGTTTTGTATTTTTCAAATTCAGTTCTTTGGGTAGAGTCCTTTCACTAATTTGTGGTATACTCCTTCAGTGTTCGCCTTTCAGATGAGAATAATATGTGAGCTGAATATTGAGTTCCATATTGTATAATTCCAATGTTTGTTGTCACAATATACAACACATTTCCAGATAATATGACTTCAGCAAAGATGGAAAAACACAAATAGAAAATCAAATAATAATGTCTAAAAACTGAGTTTATCAATAGTTTCAAACATACATGTGCTATCTCTTTACCGAGAAAAGGATCAGACAGTAAAGGAAAGAAATCTCCTGACATTTAGCAATTATTAGTACTTTGCTATTATTATCTATTAACTATTAGTTGATAATATTAATATCATCAATTCAATGCTAGGTAGCTTTAGGTTTTAAAGTGGAATGCATATGAAAACACAAGATGATGGGCTAAATATAAACAACAGCGAATTCCTTCTGTACTGTAGACTATTCTTGGAAGCTTTTATTGGTGCTTTGGTTTAGTTTGGGTTTTGCTTTGTTGGTACCTTGTCTAGTGAGCATGATGCAGAACACTACAGTATCTGAGATTTAGCGTTTCATCACAGCAAAACTTAACCTTCCCTCTGCGGACTAAGGTTCTTTTGAAACAGAGCTCAGAGGGATTCAAACTCATGCCTTGGGCTGAAAGCCAAGCTTCTCCCTCAACATCTGTAGTGTGTTTAGTGGCTAGACACTGAGACTGCAAAGAAATTATAGAGAATCTAAGCACATGGAGGCCTAAATATTCACCAATGGACAAGAGGTCAAGTAAAGACTCCTTGCTGTTTGTACGACCAGAGTTTACTGGAGCAACTCCAACACATAAACACAATGCTCAGGGCTTGCCAGGTGGGCCATTTGATCCCAGCATTATCAACTCTATCTCTGGAAAAAGTCTTTTCCTTCTGGGTTTGGATTATTTTACCAAATAAAGTGTCTTCCAAGGTCACCCATATTTCTACAAAGCATTGCAATCATATGAGGGCTATAAAATTAGGGGATCTGGAAGGAAAGTTGGCTAATTACCAGGGTGGAGGGGTTTTAAATATTGTACTAAATGTTTCAAAATAGCTAGAAGAGAAGATTCTGAAATTTTAACATAAAGAAATCATGGCTGTATAAAGCAACAAATATGCTAAATAATGTTTTAAAAATATAAATGAATGTAAATGACAGGAAAAATGATGGGTACTTACATAACATGGCTTCTAGGAACTCACTAGAAACATAGTGGATCTGTTTCATAGACTCCCCCACATCTTTAGGAGCATCTTCTCTTACGCTAGTCTAAACCAGTGTTCTCATACTGGCTCCCATTTAATCCCGTCATCCGTGCTCATTCAAGTCAGGAGTTATCTATGTATCACATCAGCTTCTCAGAGAGGTGAAAAGAGACCTTCTCCATGTCCCTCCGTGCCACAGATTCTCACGGTCCTGGTGAGATGAAGGTGATGTCATCTCCGGATCACACTCCTTAGGTCACAGGGTTACCTGAAGTTCTTGAACTTCAGAAGCAAGGGAAAGCACAATACTGTGGCTGCAATCTGCTCAGACCTGAAAACCCTATTCACTAGTTTTTCAGAGGAAGAATTATGTAAAAAGTAGACAATTCTAGTAGCCATAATGGTGCCACATGTCTATAAACCTAGCTTTTGGATATAGAAGTAGGAGGTTAGTAGAATCATGGTCAGTTTGAGGACAGCTTGGGTGAAACAGTAAGATTCTATCTAAGCTAGGGTGAACTAGCCAAGAGAAAAAGAAGAAAAGTAAAATATGAACTATGAATAAAGAAAAATAAAAAGATAAAAATCTTATGGATAAATATTTTATAGATTTTATCCTTATACATTCTCACTGCTTATCTATTTACAAGTAACTTTACTTTTTAAACTACTTTTACAAAATGTGTTCATGTATACATGTATAAAATGTGCTCTAAGCACTCACATCTTTGCATATATCCCTCCCATCTCTTTCCCATATTCCAGTCATTTTACTTTGTTTTCTGGCATGATTAATTTTTAACCAGGGTTATCTCTGTGATCATGAGGTTGGAACTATCTATTGGAGCACAGAGGGCTCATCAGGGGGTACATAACAGAAGACAATGAAAGCATCTCTCTTAGAACCCATGAAGAGTCAATAGTTCCATATGGAGAGATAGAGCTCCAGCATCCCCTCCCTGCTCCATAACTGACAGTTGACAGGAAAAATCTTGGGTAATCATAGTGCAAACAAAAGTAGTTCCTATGAGATCATGATTTCAATGACAGGGTCATGCCCAGATGACAGTGCCATGTCAATTTAAACAACAATGCGAGCCTAAAACCTTCATGACCAGAGGTTTCTGACTATATTTACAATACCACATATGTTTTCTAGTTTGGGGCACACCTCAAATCCAATCAAAGAGAGGTTGGTTACCTCCATTACAGGCATAACACTATTGCACTAGTGGGCACATTCTGCCTGGCAGGTCGATATTACAGTAAGTAGAGTTCACAGTTATACATAATCCTTGATACCATCTTTTCTCACTTAGCAAACTGCACAGCCACTAGAAAAACTAACCAACAAGAAGGAAGCTTTCAGCTTGGTCTCATTTTGAATTTTCTATATCTTGCAACAAAGGAGTGAGTTCTTCAGCAATAAACTCTTACTGACCAATTATGGTGTGCATCAAGGAGAAATGGTGTCTTCCCCTACTTGCTTCTTGGTCATGATGTTTTGGGCAGGAATAGAAACCCTGACTAAGACAAATAGCAAAGAACTGTTTTATTGCTTTTGCTTTGTTTTATTTTTTAAGGGTCTTTGAGGTCTCAGTAACCAGTAATATTTAGGAAGGTCTCTCACATCTGGCATGAGATTTTTATTCAATAACCCATGGTTAGAAGCAGCAATATCCAGCCATGCAGTATTTCCCCCTTCAATGCCCAGTCATGATAAAGTCTCCAGAGAGAACAGGGATGGAGGAAATATACCTCAAAAGTAAAGACTATATGTAGACAAACACATAGCCAACATTATGCTAAATGAAAAAAATGAGAAAATCCTATTGACATTTATTGTATGACAAGGCTGTCTACTTTTTCCACTTCTGTTAAATATGATATTCATAGTCTTAGCTTCAGCAATAAGACAAGAGAAGGAAATAGAAGGGATACAAGTAGGTATCACTGTTTGCCAATGGAATTTTACCTATTATAGATCCTAAATATTCCACTATAAAACTCTTAAGACTAATAAATATTTTATCAAAGTAACAGATATAAAATTAACCAAAAAATCAGTAAACTTTCTATATACAAATTACAAACACATTGAGACAGAAATAAGAAATGACCCTATCACAATAGCTGAAAAGTGATATATAAACAAAATCCTTTCAATAAATATTACCAATGGTGGGTAAGAATTATACTTTATAATTCTGAAGACATTGAGGAGGACAGAAGAATATGGAAAGACCACGAGTCAATATGCTGGAAAAATATATACTGTGAAAATGAACATCCCACTAAGAGCAATTTACAAATTTAATCCAAAACCAATAAAATCCTCATATTGGAATTCACAGAAATAGAATAAAACAACCTTCAAATTCATATGCAGGGACAATAGGGACCTGACAGCCAAAGCCATCCTGAGCAAGAACACTGATATTGGCATCAGCATGCCCAATCTCTAGTTATATGGCAGAACTATAGTATTGAAAACAGCATAATATTAACAGAAAAGTAAATGTGCAGATCAATGGGCCATAAGATCTGGTTGTAAATCCATGTAATTACAGCTGCCTACAGTTTAAAAAAGATGCCAAAAATACATGCTGGTGAAAAGATGACATCTTAAATAAATGATAGAATAACTAGGCTTCTTCATCTAGAAGAATAAAACTAGAATCACTGTCTTAGTTAGGGTTTTACTGCTGTGAACAAATACCATGACCAAAGCAAGTCTTATAAGGACAACATATAATTGGGGCTGGCTTACAAGTTCAGAGGTTCAGTCCAGTATCATTAAGTCCGAAGCATGACAGCAGGCATGGGGCAGGCAGAGCTGAGAGTTCTACATCTTCATCTGAAGGCTGCTAGAATACTGACTTCCAGGCAGCTAAGATGAGGGTCTTAAAGCCCCCACCCACAGTGACTTCAACAGGGCCATACCCTTCAATGGTTTCACTCCCTGGGCCGAGCATATACAAACCATCACATTCACTATCTCCCATTTTGAATTAAAAATGAACGCCAGAAGCATCAAGGATCTCTTTAGAAAAGGAGAAACTTTGAAGTAGCTAGAACAGAAGGCAGGACCAAGCAGTGGCACATAGATAA
Source organism: Apodemus agrarius (assembly GCA_964023405.1). Classification (NCBI taxonomy): domain Eukaryota; kingdom Metazoa; phylum Chordata; class Mammalia; order Rodentia; family Muridae; genus Apodemus; species Apodemus agrarius. The sequence goes on from OZ030018.1 coordinate 74,525,476, forward strand.
GTGCTTTCCAAATAGGATTGTTTTCTCTGGAAATAACTTAACAATCAACCTCTGTTAGGTGAAGGAAAACAGACAACTAAGTGAAAAGTCAGACTACAGAATGGGAAAAACATCTTTGCCAATGCACCTAAAAGAGAGGTTAATTTCCTGAATATACGAACAACTAAAAAATAAAATCAAGAAAGCAGCTCAACTTTAACAAATTGACTCATATACTAGGAGGTAGTCAGGAGAGTTGGCCCTAGGGCATTATAGATGGATAGCTAGCCCTGCCCCCTCACTGGCTATAGTACTCAGGAGAGCAGGCCCTACACCTGGCCTGGACATCACATGATGCTGATGGCAATAGCATAGGTGAGCAAGCCATGAGGAAGTGAGAGCTGGAGAGCTGTCCCAGCCCTTCACAGGCTCCAGCACTGGAAGAGTGGGCCCTGGGGCCTCACTGGGTAGCACAGTGGAGCTGGCTCTGGAGGTATGAGTGCAGATTAGCCCCCCTACCCCCCCACCCCCACCTCCAAACCCCCCCACCCCCCCACCCCGCCCCAAGAGCAAGATGCCTCCAGCTGATGGAGACATTGTGTGGTTTACCCAGAGCAGGGTTGGAAAGCTCACCCTGGTGGTGCAGATAAGGGATATCAATCAAGTGGGCTAAGCAGTTCTGCTACGACCCAGACCAAGATCCAGGGCTCTGAGAAGGCCCACCTGAAAATCTATATTAACTGTAAATGGTTGGAATGTGTGAATGGGCCAGTCCTGCTGATCCACAAATGCAGGATCTCCATGACACAGGACAACAACAGGATAACTGGGAGGAGTCCTGATGAGATCCAATATTAATGTTGTCAAAGAAGCCAAAGGTCTTGAACCAGACCAATGACTCAATGCAATGAATATTTACAAGTGAAGATGTGTGGACAGAGGGATATACTGTGGGACACGCTGACATACTGCAGCTTCCATAATGAGATATTTTCTATGCTTTGGCTTTTTTCCTTTGTGTGGTTTTTATTTGGGGAGGGGGTGAAAGTTGCAAAGGGAAAGGAAGGATATGAGGTCATGGGAGATAAATGGGACTGGGGTACATGATTTGAAACTCACAAGGAACCAATAAAAGGTTTTTTAAAAAATATCTATACATCCAAAGAGAGAGTTCACAAAACAAAATTACGAATGGTTAAGAACACTTATTTTAAATGTTCAACCTCATTATCCTTCAGAGAAATGTACATTGAATTACACTGAAATCTCCTTTCATCCCAGTCAAAATTATTGTCGTAATGAGATCAACAAATGCTTATGAGATCTGGAGAAACAGGAACACCTATCTATTGCTGATGAATGTGTAAGCTGGGGCAGCCACTTTGGAAATAAGTCTGGAAGTTCCTTAGAAAGCTATAAATAGAACTACCATATGATCAACTGTATTGTTCTTGGGCACATTCTAAAAGGATTCTTTATCCTGCCCCAGATTTATATGTTTGTTACAGTTCTAATCACAATGGCCAGGACATAAAGTCAGCCTAGCTTCAACTGGTAAATGCATGATGAAAGCATGTTACATTCCTAAATACATACATACATACATACATACATACATACATAAAAAGAATTTTATTCATGTGTAAAAAGTATAAAATTTGTAAGTACATACATGACGGTAAAGATCAACCTGAGTGAGATAACCTAGCCTCAAAAAGACAAATGATACACTCTTTCTCACATGACTGTATCCTAGGCTTTTTTTTTTTTTGGTTTTTTTTTCAAGACAAGGTTTCTCTATGTAGCCCTGGCTGTCCTGGAACTCACTCTGTAGACCAGGCTGCCCTCGAACTCAGAAATCCACCTGCCTCTGCTTCCCAAGTGCTGGGATTAAAGGCATGTGCCACCACTGCCCGGCGATATCCTAGTTTTTAATTGATAGATCTATGCATTTAACTTGGATGTTCTGTGGAAACCACTGGGGTGGAGCATACAAGAATATAGATGATATGAAAGTAGACAAGATATTAACACTCTATCAGATGTATGATTGATAAAGATTTTTCCCAATCTATTGGTTGACATTTTGTCCTATTGACAGTGCTTTTTGCCTTACAGAAGCTTTGCAATTTTATGAGGTCTCATTTTTCTATTCTTTATCTTAGAGCTTAAGCCATTGGTGTCCTGTTCAAGACCTTTTCTCCTGTGCCCATGTATTTGAGGTTTCCCCCCACTTTCCCTTTTATTAGATTCAGTGTATCTGATTTTATGTGGAGGTCTTTGACCTACTTGGACTTGCGCTTTGTACAAGGAGAAAAGAATGGATCAATTTGAATTCTTCTACATGTTGAACCAGCACCATATGTTGAAAATGCTGTCTTTTTTCCACTGGATGGTTTTAGCTGATATGAGCAAAAAATCAAGTGACCATAGGATTTGGATTGCAAGCTGATACAACCACTCTTGAAATCAGTCTAGTGGTTCCTCAGAACACTGGACGTAGTACTACCTGAGGACCCAGCTATACCACTCCTGAGCACATACCCAGAAGATGCTATAACATGTAATAAGGACACATGTTCCACTATGTTCACAGAAACCTTATTTATAATAGGCAGAAGCTAAAAAGTACCCAGATGTCCCTCAATGGAGGAATGAATACATAAAATGTGGTACATTTACTCAATGGATTACTACTCAGGTATTAAAAACAATGACTTTATGGAAATCACAGGCAAATGATGGAACTTGAAAATATTCTGAGTGAGGTAACCCAATCACAAAAGAACACACATGGTATGCACTCACTGATAAGTGGATATTAGCCCAAAAGTTTGGAGTACCCAAGATTCAATTCACAGACCATTTGAAGCCCAAGAAGAAGGAAGACCAAAGTGTGGCTGTTTCACACTCATAGGGGGAACATACTCATAGGAAGAAATATGGTGACAAAGTGTGGAGCAGGGACTAAAGGAAAAGCCATCCAATGACTGCCCCACCTGGGGATCCATCCCATATACAGTCACCAAACCCAGATGCTATTGTGGATGCCAGGAAGTTCATTCTATGAAGCCACAATAAATCTGATACCTAAAGCACACAAAGACCCAGCAAAGAAAGAGAACTTTAGACCAATTCCCTTATGAATATTGATGCAAATATACTCAATAAAATTTTTGCCAATTGATTCCAAGAGCACATCAAAACAATCATCCACCATGATTAAGGAGGCTTCATCTCAGGGATGCAGGGATGGTTCAATATACAGAAATCCATCAATGTACTCAACTACACAAACAAACTCAAGGGAAATAACTCATGATCATTTCATTAAATGCTGAGAAAGCATTTGACAAAATCCAACACCACTTCATGATAAAAGTCTTGCAAAGATCAGGAATTCAAGGTCCGTACCTAAACATAGTAAAAGCAATATACAACAAACCAGTAGTCAACATCAAACTAAATGGAGAGAAACTTGAAGCAATCCCACTGAAATCAGGGACTAGACAAGGCTGTCCACTCTCTCCCTACTTGTTCAATATAGTACTTGAAGTCCTAGCCAGAGCAATTAGGCAAGAAAAGGAGGTTAAAGGAATACAAATTGGAAAGGAAGAAGTCAAAGTATCACTATTTGCAGATGGTATGATTGTACACTTAAGTGATCCCAAAAATTCCACCAGAGAACTTCTAAACCTGATAAACAACATCAGCAAATAGCTGGATATAAAACTCAAACACATCAGGAGACTTCCTATATTCAAAGGATAAAAAGACTGAGAAAGAAATTAAGGAAATGACACCCTTCACAATAGTCACAAAAAATATAAAATACCTTGGTGTGACTCTCACCAAGCCAATGAAAGATCTATATGACAAGAACTTCAAGTCTCTGAAGAAAGAAATTGAAGAAGGTCTCAGAAGATGGAAACATCTCCCATGCTCATGGATTGGCAGGGGAGTAGTAAAAATGGCCATCTTACCTAAAGCAATCTACAGATTCAATACAATCCCCATCAAAATTCCAACTCAATTCTTCATAGAGTTAGAAAGATCATTTTCCAAATTTATCTGGAATTAAAAAAAAAACCAGCATAGCAAAAACTATTCTCAACAATAAATGGTTCTTTTTCCTGACCTCAAGTTATAGTACAGAACAATAGTGATAAAAACTGCATGGTATTGGTACAATGACCGGTGGGTAGATCAATGGAATAGAATTGACGACCCAGAAACAAACCCACACACGTATGGTCACTTGATCTTTGATAAAGGAGCTAAAACAATCCACTGGATAAAAAGACAGCATTTTCAACAAATGTTGCTGGCTCAACTGGCAGTGACCATGTAGAATAATGCAAATTGATCCATTCTTATCTTCCTGTACAAAGCTCAAGTCCAAGTGGATCAAGGTTCTCCACATAAAACCAGATAAACTGAATCTAATAGAAGAGAGAGTGGGGAAGAGCCTGGAGCACATGGGCACAGGGGAAAGTTTCCTTAACAGAATACTGATGCCTTATACTCTAAGATGAAGAATTGACAAATGGGACCTCATTAAATTGCAAAGCTTCTGTAAGGCAAAGGACACTGTCAACAGGGCAAAACAAAACAGTTACCAACATATTGGGAAAATATCTTTACCAATCCTACATCAGACAGAGGGCTAATATCCAATATATACAAAGAACTCAAGAAGTTAGACTCCAGCGAACCAAATAGCCCTATTAAAAAATTGGGTGCAGAGAGCTAAACCAAGAATTCTAGTCTGCGGAATATGGGATAGCCGAGAAACACCTAAAGAAATGTTCAACAGCCTTAATCATCAGGGAAATGCAAATCAAAACAACTGGTGTGAGATTTCACCTCACACCAGTCATAATGAATAAGTTCAAAAACTCAGGAGACAGTAGGTGCTGGTGAAGATGTGGAGAAAGAGGAACACTCCTCCATTGCTGATGGGATTAGAAGCTGGTAAAAACACTCTGGAAATCAGTTTTACAGTTTCTCAGAAAATTAGACATAGCACTACCCAAAGACCCAGCTATACCACTCCTGGGCATATACCTAGAAGATGCTCCAACATGTAATAAGGTCACATACTTCACTATATTCATTGCAGCCTTATTTATAATAGCCAAAAGCTGGAAAGAACACAGATGTCCTTCAACAGAGGAATGGATACAGAAAATGTAGTATATTTACACAATGCAGTACTACTCAGCTAGTAAAAACAATGAATTCATGAAATTCTTAGGCAAATGGATGGAACCAGAAAATATCATTCTGAGTGAGGTAACCCAATCATACAAGAACACACATGTTATGCACTCACTGATAAGTGGATATTATCCCAAAAGCTCAGAATACCCAAGATACAATCCATAGACCACATGAAGCTCAAGAAAGAAGACCAAAGTGTGGATACATTGATCCTTCTTAGAAGGGTGATCAAAATACCCATGGCTCAGAGCCAACCAATAGACTGAGCATAAGGTCCCCCAGCTAGAGAAAAGACCCAAGGAGCTGAAGAGGTTTGCAGCCCCATAGAAGGAACAATAATATGTACCAACCAGTACTCCCAGAACTCCTAGGGATTAAACCACCAACCAAAGAGTACACATGGAGGGACCAATGGCTCCAGCTGCATATGTAGCAGAGGATGGCCTTTTCAGACATTAATGAGAGGAGAGGCCACTGGTCCTGTGAAGGCTCGATGCCCCAGTGTATGGGAATGCCAGGTCAGGAAAGTGGCAGGAGGGGTTAATAAACAGGGGTAGGAGGGAGGTGATAGGGTTTTTTTGGAGGGATAATGAGGAAAGCAGATAACATTTGAAATGTAAATAAAGCAAATATCTAATCTAAAACATTAAAAAATACAAAAAAAAATACTTTTTCCCCCATTTAATTGCATTCAATTTTGTTCTGCCTATATATTTCTGGGGTGTTGGCTAAATACTGACCATGTTTGACCAGGAGCCACATCCTTAAAGAAAACTGACTCCTTTTTCTTCAAAACACCATCAAGTGCCCAGAATTCCTGTTAGTAGTGGGGGATTCATGATCCCCTCCCATTCCATGTTTATAGGCTTGATCTTCTGCAGGTCTCGTGCAAGCAACTTGTCCTAGATCTTTATTCCATTATTGTTCTGAAGCACTATAACCAAAAGGAAGTCAGAGAAAAGGGTACACTTGAACAATATCACTGAAGCAAGTCAGGGCAGAAACTCAACTAGAACAGGAACCTGCAGGCAGGAGGCAATGCAGAGGCTGTGAAAAAGTGATGCTTCCTGGTTCACTCTCTTCATTCCTTGTTCAGCCTGCTTTCTCAGAGAACCCAGGACCACAGGCCCAGGGATGACACCATCCACGATGGGCTGGAAGCTCCCCCACTGATCACTAAATAAGAAAATGCCCTTCAGGCTTGCCTGTAGCCCGATACTATGCAGGCATTTTCTCAACGGAGGCTCCCTTCTCTCAGATGACTCTAGTTTGAGTCAAGTTGACAAAAAAAACTAGCTAGCATGTAACCACAGATGCTGTAAGTCAGTGAAAACAACCAGTGGCGCTACCAGGGCCAGAAAGCACCATTTGGCTCCAGCCCTTCTTTACCTCGGGCTCTCACAATCTTTCTGATCTTTCTACTGCCTCTTCTGTGATGTTCCCTGAGCCTTGAGGGCAATGGCATGATATGAACATTCAATTTCTGGCTGATTACTCTGCTGACACTTATTCTCTGCCCATTGATCAGTTGGAAATTTCTCCATCAACTGTTTTACACAAGGAACCTTCTCTGATGGGATCTCAGAGCTGCACTCATCTATGAGAGAGACAAATTCAGAGGGCAAGTTGACACTATGTCCATTTAGGAGAATAATAGTGGTAGGTTCCCCCTGGGCATTGTCAGCTCTCCAATCATGTGTTCTTGGCTAGATTTACAGTGCCAGGCAAATGTTAAGAGGACATAATGTCTGATCAGAATGCCATGGATTTTTCACAGTAACATCTGTGTTACTATTGTAACCCATATCTTAGAACTTAGATGGGTAAGATTATTGATGTCCATTGCTCTTACAACAGCTTACATAGCATCTTTAAATATTATGAAAGATAGCCAGCAGCAAGTACAAACTTGATTTCTCCAATATCAGGAGAACACTTTTAGCAGAAAGCGAACAAGGAAAAATTGTTAACACAGAAAAGTTCTATTCACAACTGAGATTTACTTTTGGAGTAAAACTGGCTTACAGAGTCAGGATCCAGAGGGCTTTTTATAACTCTTAGCTCTGAACCACATCCTTGCTTAATCATTTCCACACTCAATACTCTCCTATCTACTTTCTGTATTTATTTGAGTGGATAGTTTATTTACATTTCAAATGTTTTCCCCCTTGTAAGTCTCCCCTTCAGAAACCCCCTATGCCATCTCTCCAATCCTTTAACTAGGGACAGTAATTCCAAAAAGCATTTGAGTGGAAGTAAGGCTTGTTTTGAAACCTGGAGATAATCCCATATATACACTTCCTGACAGTTAAAACACTAAGGGAATAACATGCATGGGTTTGTTTATTTGTTTCATTTTTTTAAAAAGAGGTCTCAGATCATCCAGGTTTGATTGAATTGGCCATGTAGCTGAGGATGATCTTGCCTTTCCTGTTCCCATTTCCCAGTCGCACCACCATTCCTGGCTAAGTTGCCAGACACCTTGGTTCAGTTGTTTCTAAGGGGAAAACAGTACTTACAGACCTAAAGGGAAGCTTCAGAAAGTTTTTGCTAGACAACTTCTGCAATCTTGTTTGTCTAATGTCCACTTCCCCCTTCACCAGCAGCACTGTGGTTTGTCTGAGATACCCTACCTGCTTCACTTTTGTGAGTGTGGTTAGGATGGTGCCTCTATCACTCCTCCCTAGTTCCACCACAAGAGCTTTAGTTTATCTCTTATTCCTAACAGAACTCCAGAAATCTTTACCGATATAGCTGGGCCACATAGGCAATGAGTGTCCTTATGAAGCAGCATACACTTTTACACCTTTATTTCATTGCTACTAGAATATTTTGACTTTTGTTCTTCTTTCTAAAGGACTTTTACTCCGTCAGCAGATGCTGTTGACTCTGCCTTCGGAATTTCTTACGAATCTGACCATTTCTCTTTGGCAGTTCTGTGGAATCATGACACACCCAACCCGGGCCATTAGAACAATTCTCAGGGGATCTTATGCTTTCAGTCTTAGCTCCCACAACCTTTTGTCTATGCAACGGCAGCATCAACCTTTGTAGATTTGGTTTCGATGATTCTTTCATCACGCTGCTGATCCCTAGTTTCTGTATTTCCAACTGAGTTAAAATAAGATCCATCTCTTTACCTCTCCATCCATCAGTCTTGTATCTCTTCTTGTCCCCTCCTATGCCAGTGTTCTCCACCCTGAGAAGCAAGCAAGTCTCCTAAACTTCCCTTCTTCCTCCCAAGAGAATCCCAAACATTGCTGATCAAACAAAATATCCCCTCAGCACACTCTGCTCCATCCCCCTGCTTCCTTCATCTGTGTAATATGATAAGCATAAAAATTAGTGTTTTTATTCACATGCAAGGCTATGCCTGATTGTCCCATGAGAATGAGGATTTTATAAACAAGGGACTTCAATTTTTTTTTTACTTTTAGTTCTTATTGTAACATGTCTAGAACAAGGTCTGCCACCTAGTAGAGATAAAATAATGATTAATAATAAATCAATGAGCATTGATTATGTTAATATAAGCACATAACCAGGTTGAACGAATGAAATTACATTCGAGATCTCTTATGAAGATAACTATTGTGAAAGGGATGTTTCTCTGCTTGGATCTTACTGGATTAAAAGAGAAAGGCAGGGGCTGAAGAGTGGCTCAGCAGTTAAGAGCCTGGCCCCTTTTCTAAAGGACCAGGGTTCAATTCCTAGCACCTACATGGTGTCTCACAGCTGTCTCTACTTCTAGTCCCAGGGAATCTGATGCCATCCAAGAGAGAGAGAGAGAGAGAGAGAGAGAGAGAGAGAGAGAGAGAGAGAGAGAGAGAGAGAGAGAGACCTAGTCAAAACAAAACAAAGCAAAAGTAGGAACAAACCCAAAAGAGATCATCTCTGCAGGTAAAGAAGAATTCAGGTTCTTTTAATCATCTTCTAATACATAATATAGAGAAAGTCCAGAAGATCCAATACAGGCATATTGGAGCTTCTGTTATAAGACCTAAAGCCACCCTCATACAGATGTTTGCTTAATACACTTGGTGCTTTTCTCCTAAGGAGTGCGGAACAGCTTAAGGATGCGGGTAAATGATCCAGCACATCTAGAGGCATTTAGAACCCTGATGGTTTCAATTATGTGCAAGACTAAACTCTGAATGTTCTTAAATGTGCTTCAGTTTGCGTGTCTGCCAGATAATTCCCCAAGAATCTTGCCTGGTATACTTATTCCTCTCCAGCAATAAGTAGACTGGGACCAAGGAAAAGTCCATATTCACAAAATTCTTGATGCGCTCAAATCCAAGCTTGGCTCTTGTGAGCCTGAGCCGTGGCTTTTCCACTCTGCTGCTTAGCTAGTGCATGGATTCAGGTTATCCTTTGAACTCTGGGTACGTGTTTAAGAAACAACATTGTTTTCTAGCCAGAAATCCTAGGAAACTAAGTAGATTGAGATGAAGTACCCAGTCTTATTTTGTTTTCTAAAATCTAAACTGCTACCTCACTGTAGGGGAATAAGCTTAGAAAAAAGGAAAAGTGTTTTCCATCAAAGAAAATACCAGGTTTAATCCTCTCAGTCTTACTTAAGACTGAGGTTTACTAGGGAAAGAAAATAGCTTTTTTATAAATATTTGGTTTTTTCCCCAAAATTTGTTACATTTTTGCATTGTCTTGGGTATTTATTTATTTATTTATCTATTTATTTATTTTTGCAAGCCATATGTCCTTTACATGCCTGCACGGGCCGGTCATTGTCTCTGTATACTGTTGTGCACCACCTAACAGCCTTTACAGAATCATCATAGACCACTAGAGAACTACAAAGGAGTTTCTTGTTTAATTCCTGGGTACTGTAGCCAGTGGATATGTCACATTCAGTGAATATGAAATCCAAATGCTTGGAATTTGTATATACCTGTGATGGTTAGTCCTGGTTGTCACCTTGATTACATCTAGAATGAACTATAATGCAGAAATGGAGGGCACACTTGTGATCCAGAGCTTGAGGTTAGAAGACAGGTTTCTTACCTGGGTTTTGATAAGAAGCTCTTGAGGGATAGTGGCTATGAAAATCCAAGGCCCAAGCAAGATAGCCAACTCCAGGAGACTAAGGGCAAGGAGATTTCTGAGTTCAAGGTCAGGACAAAGCAGCTTTTAGATCCAGGCACAGTGGTACACACCTGTAATCTGAGCCACACCTCTACAGGAGACCTACATAAGGACATTGGAAGAAGGAAGACTCACACTTCTTAACCTGCTTGCACTTACTTGCCCAACATCTGTTGGAACCTACTTCTTCAGGATTCCAGCTTAAACACGTAGCCTCATGGATTTGAGCAACTACTAGATCCTTGGACTTCTCATTCATAGCTGCCCATTGTTGGGTGAGTTGGACTACAGACTGTAAGTCATCACAATATAGTATAAAGTATAAAGAGACTTAGAGAACCCTGACAACAGTGAAAGTCTATATGAGAGTGATCATATTCATAACTTTGGAGCTCTGATGTGCACGTATCAGATTCCGCAGGCTTTTGTTATATTATGTATCAGAAGATGATTAAAATAAAGCTAAGAAGGGTGAGTGCCTCCACATTGTGTTTTAAGCTTACTGGAAAAGAAAAGTATTTCCTGACAGACTTTCTGTTTAATTCTTTGTTTCTTTGTTTCTTTCTTTGTTTCTTTCTGTGTTTCTTTCTTTGTTTCTTTGTTTCTTTCTTTCTTTGTCTCTTTGTTTGTTTGTTTGTTTGTTTCCTTCCTTCCTTCCTTCCTTCCTTCCTTCCTTCCGTCCTTCCTTCCTTCCTTCCTTCCTTCCTTCCTTCCTTCCTTCCTTATATACTTATTTTTTCTATGACAAGTTAATCTGTGTAGGCCTGGAATTTGATTTGCAGACCAGACTGGCCTCAAACTCGCAGACATCTGCCTGCCTCTGCCTCCTGAGTGATGAAATCAAAGGTGTCTTCCACCATGACTGAATGTTTTACTTCTCACATTTATGTTCCTACTGGGTTGTTGAGATACTTCACAATTCTACTTAAGCCAATTTTCCTATGCATTGTGGTTTGCAGTTTATATTAAGTTGTTTAATACAACTGAAAAGAATGTAGGCTCTGCCTGGCTCTACCAGAACCAATAACTTAATATTTGAAGTAGATTTAGGGTTCAAGTTGTCGTGGCAAATGTCCAAAATCTCAGCACTTAGGAGTCCGAAGCAAGAGGATCAGTTGCCAGCCTCATCTACACAGAGAGTTTGTGGTCACCCTCAGCCACACACGATAATGTCTCAGAAAACTTTTCATTTCTCTTTCAATGGAACTATTTTAAAATTAAAATATAAAAATCCTGCTTACTGGATATGTCATTCATTTGTATTAAACTGGTGCTGTAAATAATTGAGCATTTGAAGAAAATTTAGTTAATTAACTAAATCCTATGTTGAAAATTATTAACACTGTTTTTTAATCCTCTTTTCTAAAAGGATAAAAATTTAGGGCAAATATTTTTGAAAGTAAAGAGTTGATAAAATTTGCATTTATATTGGAATCTTATGGTGTACTTTATCACATTAAACATTAATTCATTATCCTTCTATACTAGCCCAAATTATGAATTAAATGCTCATAACAAAAAATGGTAATAAAGTAGGCTTTCTTTCAGCACTTGCTTAATGCAAGTCACTTAGCTTACTTAATGTTTAAGCTGAATTGTCTGTTCTGACACAGTCATAACGCCAACACAGGCCATGCACATGAGTAGATGTAATAGAGATTTTAAACAGATTACAGGAGAGTCTCCAGTTGGAGAAACTACCCTGGTTCTAAAACAGCCCAGACACATGAGGAAAATCGCAAAGGGAACAACAGGAACAGGAAGCAACCTCCTCGTGTTTCTCCTGCTCTTACTCTTCTCCATTGATATTTACCACCTAAAACCACCCTGGGCTTAAGGTGCAGCTTAGTCTGTCACCACAAGTCCATAGGTGACACATAGCTGCTTACCTTGTCTGTACATTCAATTGCTAATTGAAAGCTTCAATGAAAATGTCCTTCCTCCTCTGACCCTTCCTCGTCAACACCACCAAGACAAAACAAGCCCATCAACAGCTGCATGCTTTCTTCGTTCTCCTGGACAAAGTTTCCCCAATACCCTTGACTTCTAACATCCATTCATTATGTCTGGTTACATAATCCTGTGAAGTCTAAATGTCCTTACAAATTTCATTTCTTCCCACAAGTAAAATCTCCCATGCCATCATTGGAGCCTTATTTACCTTTTTGCTGGACACTGGACATTGATTTCTTGAGAACACTAGGTTTTTAAAATTCAACTCATATGCACCATTCTCCTGCTCAAAACCTTCTGAGGATTTTACACTAGGAATAAAGTTTAAATTCCACAAGTTGAACCTTGGTCTGCAGGGCTCCATTGTATGGCTTAGTCGCTTTACCTTGCTTGCTTCTATAGCAGCTGGGTTGAGCTTTTGGTGTTTCCTCACACAAGGAGATCACACTCCCACTGCAGGCCAGATACCTCACTGCATGACCCATTTAGGATTACCAGCATCTTATTAGCAGCCTCCACAGCCCCCAGTACTGTACCAGCAGACTCCACTGACCTTCTCTCCCATGCTACATCTCTAGTCTTAACCTCAGCTCACTTTCAGAAAGTCGCTTGACCATCAAATATTTATACAACTTGCCCTTCAGCAATCAGTTGCACCTTAGCTTGTTTTACCCATAATTCTTAACACAAGCACACATACTGACGTATGCTTGCATATTTTTTTGCATTTCAAAAAAAATCTGAAACTTCTGCATGTTTTATTCGCTGCTGTACTTGCAGTTTCCAGAAATGTGCCTGACTTAGGATAGGCATTTATTAAACAATTGAAACATGGTTAAATCTTCCTCTCTTTCCTAAACGCTTGCAAAACGACTGTATTGCAAATCTAATGATGTGAATTCTAGACCCAGGACTCAGATAGTGGAAACAGAGACACTACTCCTACCTATACTCTTTGACTTTCACTTGCCAGCTGGGGCATGCATTTGTACACAAACAACCCCTACACACACACACACACACACACACACACACACACACATATACACACACACACACAAATACACAGACACACACACATATACACACACACACACAAATACACAGACACACACAGACACACACGGACACACATGGTCATACACACACAGAAAGACACACACACATGGACACATGGACACAGACACAGACACCAGGTCTAAGGCAACAGGGAGCTGGAAAGCTAGTTTTTTCCTAGAATTTTATGCATGAAGTGATTCTGTAGTATGTGTTTCAGTGTTCAGCTGTGGTTCCTTGTCCTTCACTTCTTCCCTCTCAGGGTGTCCAGACACTGCTGTACATCCAGCTGGAAGGATGAAGCAGAGGAGCGCAGATCAGGTGGAGTTCTGAAGGATCCCGGTCCAGCTGGGAGTGACTGCTGGGGCAGGGTGGGGGTGGGGTTTCTCTGATGATCTTGGCATTCCAGCTCTTTTAGACAAAAGCCTTCTCTGATGATCTTCAATGATGCAGCTCTCTGAGACTATCTTAGCATATATCTTTATTCAGGGTGGGCTTGTATGCATATACTTTTTATTTAGGTTGAACCAAGAGTTATATAGTTTGAGGGAAGCAGGAGGGCAAAGGTCATTGACTGAAAGCTAAAGTACTGGGTTGCTTCCTTAGGTTGAGAAGAGGAAATCCCATTGGTGAAGGAAGACTGCCATTTTACACCTAACAGGACTTTCCAGTAATGTCAAGACTGTGATCTTAGCAGCAGGGTTTCCCCATATAATATTGGCAGGGAAACTTCATAATGAAACCAGTGAAAAAGAAAAAGCGATGTTCTTTTCAGAAAATTCTCCTTCGGTGAGGTTAAGTGTGTTCTTGATATAATTTAGACTGGGCTTGATTCTTTTTCCAAGATCCTGGGGGAAAACATGTCCATTTACCTTCAAGATGAGTCACTTACAGAAATTCAAGGCTGCAGACATACTGCATTTTCCAGGTTTCCAAATCTCAAGGAGCTTTCAACACATACTGACGTTTATATCACTTATCCCTACAAGTCACCCCTGTCAAGTTTCCAGAAGCTCCTTCCAGATCCCCTGTCAGTCACAATACTGAACAAGGGTAAGAGCTGTCACAGACATTGAAGTTCACTGTCAAGATTTGCTCTCTATGTTCTGCAAGAGTGTCGGGTTATCTGTCCTCATGACTCAGCCCACAGAGCCAGCACTGAGAAGCCCACATCTCAGGCATTCTTTTGTCAGTTTCTCATGTAACCTCAGTTCATTAGAGAGGCTTGTCCACACCAAGAAACAGTAACGGCAGCTACAGATTCAAGACAGGCGCTATCTACATTGATCTGTGTGGTCCCCGCACTCTCTGGTCAGTTCTAGAATTCATCAAGGTTAATTTCTTAACCCTTAGCACTCTTAACTTTGGCAAGGGGATGAGTTATCCCTGAGTCTCACTTTTCTTTGCTTTAATAAGTACATAATGGTTAATTGTTGTTACTGTGAAATAAATAGCAAAGATTTCCAGTCACGGTGGCCACTAGGTAGTGTTTTGTAATGTCAGCACAGGGAGAATATAGACTGTAGGTTGATCTCCCAGTGTTCTGGAGTAGAAATAGACAGCTTATGATATGTTTTTATATTGTGTTCAATGAAAGCACCTAGATAAAAGTAGCTGTAAATATACACAGGTGAGTTTTAAAAGCGGTGATTGTATTGGTCAAGTGGAATTTGTTAGAAAACATCACTTTCTAATAAAACATAGTCAGATACCTTAAGACATCTCAGTTAACAAATAATTTCACTTATAGTTAAAAGATTTCTCTTCAATTATGTAGATATTTTGATAATTTCAATAAACCTTAATATTTCTGCTATTATTTTCATTGTGTATCACCCTGGGTAAAGCTAAGTCTCTTGGATATAATGAAAGTTTTATTGAGCATACAAAATAATCTTGTACTTATGATAAAAGGAATCACAAATCACTGTATTTTCCTGACCTGTAACACAATTACACAAATCTAATGGTGTTAAGGCTAGATGGCCACACTCTGTCTTCTGGGGCCACTCTAAGGCCTGTGCAGGTGTCGCATGACGTCAACACTGTTCTCAGAACATTCCTATCTATACCACTCACAGTGAGAATACAAAAGTCCTGGAGGCGAGACTGCTGGCTCTACATAGTGACGTCACAGTGTGCTCATCACCACACCAGTTTCATTCATTATAGAAGGCCCTCTATGGGACAGTAGGAAGCTGTTAATGTTATTAGATTTCAACTTGACTCCCTACCACATATTTGCTGCATATCAAAATATGATGGCTGTCTTCCAGGAAGGACTTGTGGAGTGTCTGAGTGACGTGTCAAAACTTCTGCTGCATCTGTGGAACACTGGTTTACCTTGAAAGAATATCATTATTTTGACTGCTTTGCTTGATAGATGTTTTCTTGAGCACCTAAATGAAGAGATGCTATCACTGTAAGGAAAATAACCAAGAGTCTCTGCAGCTCATGATAGCATTTATAACACACACACACACACACACACACACACACACACACAAATGCTTCTCTGTATAATTTGGGAAATGTTGTTCCCCCACCAAAACCTTGACAGAGCCGCTTCTTTTCCTGATAGGACAGGTAACATTAGCACGGAGAATTTGTTAATATTGCAGGACAAAATGATCCATTATTGGGATTTATTTAGCTCGGTAAATCAATATATTACAAAAGTAGAGGACAAGATGGAAAATATGGACAAAAGAGCCTCAGGGAGCTATGTCTATGTCCACATTCAGTCACAGCGGACAAATGAGGAGAAGGAACTAAATACCCAGAGCTTCGGAGCAAGTGAGGAAAGTGGTATGTGTGCCTTAGCATGTGAGTCAGACTAGTCCAAGAGTATAGAGTCTGTACCACAGCGAACAGTACAGACGCTGCATGGAGACCCGAAGGCAAGTGAAAAGGGCAACAGCTCTAGTGCGTTTGCCTGATGAAGGACATCTGGAGAGCTTCTGGTCCCAGCTGCCATTCAAAAGCCTCTATAAACATTCCTGCACACATGCTGTCATTTCTCTGGAGAAAATGCCAAGCGAGCAGTCTAGCTTTGCAGAAACTGTCTAAGGATTGCTGAGAGTGACTGAACAACTGTGCATCTCAGGAGCAATGTGTGTGAGCCACTTTCTCTGCACCTCCGACATGGGACGCCAACACTGTGTTTTATTAAATTACCAAACTTTTCATTTAGCATACAAAGTAATGGGCTCTGTCATGGCATCTCCCTGCATGTGTCCTAAGAATTTTCTCTTTAACCCCTTCCCTACTGCTTCCTCTTTCCCTCTGTTTCCCACATTCCTTCCAGTTAGCCCAACCCTCTGCATTTTTATCACATGATTTCACTACATTCCTCTATTGTTGTTTAATCTGAGAATACTAATAGGCCCGTGGGTATCTTATGTGGATTGATGACATCACCTTGTGACTCCACTGCAGAGCGCCATCCAGGTTGTGAATTTTGCTACTGTATTTGGGGGTTATTTACATGTTCTAAACAACAGTCTTTTGTAGGATACATAGATTCTCTTTTTCTAAGATTTTTTTAACTTTGTGTGTGTGTTCACATGCACTCTGTGTGTGTGTGTGTGTGTGTGTGTGTGTGTGTGTGTGCCTTTGCTTGCATCTGAATGCATACCAGGGGTAGGGGAGTAGAAAAGGACAGAAGACAGCAGAGGACATTAGATCCTCTGGAGCTAGAGAGACAGATTGTTGTGAGCAGCCTGACCTGAGTTCTGGGAACTAAACACGGGTCCTTTGGAAAAGCAGTAATAATTTTAGCCATTGATCCGACTTTTCTTCCCAGATCCATACTTTTCTATTTCTTTTCACTCTATAGGATTGCCTTCTGATTTTCAGACAGAGAGTATTGGTCACTGATTTTAGTTGGGGTCAGCTTTCTTGTTCTGGGATGTGCTTTACGTATGATATCTGAGACCTTACCTCTGACTCCAAATTCTATGTTTTTTCTTATTCTTCCCTCTGATTGCCTATACTTTAGTCTAGTTTAGTTTAGTATACATTTTGTTTTTTAGTCACAGATGAGACAAGTTGAGGCTGCTCTTGTATCTGGTTGCCTAATTGCCAAAGAAAAATTGAATTAAGTCTTTATCCTTTCTGCCTTATTCTTTTTGGAATTCCTTTAGCTTATATTCTGTTTTCCACATGAATCTTGAAATCATTTTGGCAAAATCCATAGCCGTCATGCTGGGATGTAAGACAAACGAATCTGACGCTGCAGGCACAGTCAGAGGGAACTTGGCCTTTGACTCTGTTGAGTTTATAATTCACAAATATGTCACACGGTTGTGTTTATTTTCACAGTCTTCTTCTCTCAGCACTGGGGAGCTTTCAACATATAAATACTCTACGTGTTCTGACGGTTTCATTTCTGCACGAGTATCTTCTCCAGCTGCTGGGATGGAATACTGTTCCGTCTTTAAAGAAAAGTCCAATTTGGCTTGCAGTTCTAGCTGCAAACCATTCCAGTGCTGAAGCCAAGGCAGCACGGGCTCGAAGGGGCTGATCACATTATGTCTACCACCAGAACTAAAGAGCAGAAGGAGGACATGCTTGTTTGCAAATTGGTTCCTTTCCTCCATTTTCACGGTCCAGAATTTCCTGCCCAAGGAATGGTTCCAGCCCACAATTAAAATGAGTCTTTCCACAACAATTAAAGTTATCAGACTGTTCGCTACAGGCATGACATAATCTTATCTCCTAGGTGCATCTAGTTTCTGTTAAGATTAATACTAACCCTTACAATATCTAAGTATTTTATTCTTTTTTCCATTAATTTATCTATTCACTTTACATCCCAATTAGATCCCCCTTCTATCCCTCCCTCACACAACTCCTCCTGTATGCAATGAAACTCATACAGTTTGATTCTGCTTCTCCTCTGAGATGGGGGAAGCTCCCTTGGGCATCACCTACCTGGCACATCAAGTCACTGCAAGTTTAGGCACATCCTCTTACACTGAGGCCAGACAAGATGAAGTCATTGTGTGATATGTGTTTGTGTTCACATGTTTACTCTAAGAATATAGAATTGTATTTCTGTTCAGTTACTTTATAGACTATAACTTCACTGAGTTTACTTGTGAGTTTGAAGACAGTTTTATAGATACTTTGTTCTGTGGAGACAAGAAGCCACCTGCAAACAGGGAACGTTTAATACTTCCTGTGTCTTTCTCCACCTCTAGCTCTTACATTGACTAGAATTCTAACAGTATATTACATAATCAGAAACACCTACCCTCCTAAATTTTAAAAATAAAGTATTTAATTTATTATGTAGTGTAATATTACTATAGATTGTGTGTGTGTGTGTGTGTGTGTGTGTGTGTGTGTGTGTGTGTGTTGGGAATTGAATCCAGCATCTCACACATAGTAGGCAAGCAATCTATCCCTGAGATATACACCGGGTAAGTTGAACAAATTTTCCTTTATTATTTGTCTAAGATACTTTCAAATTATAGACAAGTATTAAATGTTGTCAAATGTCTTTGTATTAGGTTTTCTATTACTGTGACTAAACACCATGACCAAAAGCAATATGGGGAGGAAAGAGTTTATTTTGCTTTTACTTTCAGGTAATAGTCCATCATCGTTGAGGAAAGTCAGAGCAGGAACTCATGCAGGGCAGGAACCTGGAGGCAGGAGCTGATGTGGAGCTGATGTGTGAGTGCTGCTTACTGGCTTGCTCTCCCACAGATTGCTCAGTCGGTTTTCTGATAGCATACAAGACCACCAGCCCAGGATGCACTATCCATAATGATCTGTGTCCTCCAATTTAGCTAATTAGAAAAGTGCCCTACAGGCTTGATCATACCCAGTCTCATGGAAGCATTTTCTCACTTGAAATTTCCTGCCCCTCAGATGACTACAGCTTGTGTAAAGTTATAAAACAAGCCAGTCCAGCCTTTACTTCATTTATTGATATAATCATTGTGCAAGTGAAATAAATATGACTTGATTGTATCACATAGCTATTTTTGAATATTGCTGGTTTTGATTTAGCAATACTTTGTTAAGGCTAATAATGTTTGTATTTATGACCATGAGATATTGTTGTGAGAGTGTGTCTTTTGTGCTATGCCTAGTTTAGAAACCAAAATGAGTGACTCCAGCTTAATCTACAAGACATGTATTTTCTCTCCTTCCATCCTCAAATAAATACTTACTCTTAATGTGCATTTCTTACAGACAGCACAGAGTTGGGTCATTCTCCACACCCATTTCTTGATTCCCTTCTACAGCACCTGACAACTTCTACTATACTTGTTTTCCTATGGGTTTTCCAGTTCTGAACAACAAACTAGGAATCACAGAAGCTGTGGTGTTTTACATGTTACTTCTTTCAGTGTCTTCAGCACTTACCCACACTGCGGTCAGCATCATAACTACATTCTTGTTGGTAGGTAAATAATATTCCATCTTCCGCTGTATCAACTTTTTGGTTGATTGTTTGCCACAGAAGTATTTTAGTTATTTCTGTGCTTTTGTTCTCTTCTTAGGCACGAGATGGTAATCTTACCTACATTTCACCCAGATCTGAATAAATTTTTTTTGATTTTTTTATTGTATATATTCTATATTTACAATTCATTTCCCTTTTTCTGGTTCCCCACCCCCAAAGGTCCCACATGTCCTTTTCCCTCCCCCTGCTACCGCATCCACCCCCTCCCACTTTACTGTTCTTGTGCTCTCCCACAATGATGTTTTGGTCCATTCTAGCACCAGTGTCCACTCCTTTCTTCTTGTGAGACATCACTTGATATGTGATTTGTGTCTTTGGTGTTCCAAGCTTCTAGGCTAATATCCACTTATCAGTGACTGTATACCATGGGTATTCTTTTGAGACTGGGTCACCTCACTTAGTATGACATTCTCCAGCTCCATTCATTTCTCTAAGAATTTCATGAATTCATTGTTTCTAATGGCTGTATAGTACTCCATTGTGTATATATACCACATTTTTTGTATACATTCCTCTGTTGAGGGACATCTGGGTTCTTTCCAGCTTCTGGCTATTATATATAAAGCTGCTATGAACATAGTGGAGCATGTATCCTTATTGCATGCTGGTGAATCTTCTGGGTATATTCCCAGGAGTGGTATGGCTGGGTCCTCCGGAAGTATCACGCCCAGTTTTCTGAGGAACCGCCATACTGATTTCCAGAGTGGTTGTACCAGCTTGCATTCCCACCAGCAGTGGAGGAGTGTTCCTCTTTCTCCACATCCTCGCCAACACCTGATGTCTTCTGAGTTTTTAATCTTAGCCATTCTGACTGGTGTGAGGTGAAATCTCAGGGTTGTTTTAATTTGCATTTCCCTAATGACTAGTGATGTTGAACATTTTTTAAGGTGTTTCTCAGCCATCCGAATTTCTTCAGGTGAAAAGACTCTGTTTAGCTCTGTACCCCATTTTTGGATAGGGTTATTTGGTTTTCTGGGGTCTAACCTCTTGAGTTCTTTGTATACATTGGAGATTAGCCCTCTGTCGGATGTGGGGTTGGTGAAGATTTTTTCCCAATTTGTTGGTTGCCGATTTATCCTTTTGACAGTGTCTTTTGCCTTACAGAAACTTTGTAGTTTTATGAGGTCCCATTTGTCTATTCTTGCTCTTAGAGCATAAGCAATTGGTGTTCTGTTCAGGAATTTTTCCCCTGAGCCAATGTCCTCAAGGGTCTTCCCCAGTTTCTTTTCTATTAGTTTTAGTGTGTCTGGTTTTATGTGGAGGTCTTTGATCCACTTGGAGTTGAGCTTGGTGCAAGGAGATAAGAGTGGATCAATTCTCATTCTTCTGCATGTTGACCTCCAGTTGAGCCAGCACCATCTGTTGAAAAGGCTATCTTTTTTCCACTGGATGTTTTCAGCTCCTTTGTCGAAGATCAATTGGCCATAGATGTGTGGGTTCAATTCTGGGTCTTTGATCCTATTCCATTGATCCGCTTCCCTGTCACTGAACCAATACCATGCAGTTTTTAATACCACTGCTCTGTAATATTGCTTGAGGTCCGGGATATTGATTCCCCCAGAAGTTCTTTTGCTGTTGATGATAGTTTTAGCTATCCTGGGTTTTTTGTTATTCCAGATGAATTTGAGAATTGCTCTTTCTAGCTCTATGAAGAACTGTGTTGGGATTTTGATGGGAATTGCATTGAATCTGTATATTGCTTTGGGCAAGATTGCCATTTTGACTATATTAGTCCTGCCAACCCACGAGCATGGAAGATTTTCCCATTTTCTGATGTCTTCTTCAATTTCCCTCTTCAGAGACCTGAAGTTTTTGTCGTATAAATCTTTCACATGTTTGGTTAGCGTCACTCCAAGATACTTTATATCATTTGTGGCTATTGTGAAAGGTGTCATTTCCCTAATTTCTTTCTCGGCCTGCTTATCCTTCGTGTATAGGAAGGCTACTGATTTACTTGAGTTGGTTTTATAGCCAGCCACTTTGCTGAAGTTGTTTATCAGTTGCAGGAGTTCTCTGGTGGAGGTTTTTGGGTCACTTAAGTAAACTATCATATCATCTGCAAATAGTGATAGTTTGACTTCTTCCTTTCCGATTTGTATCCCTTTGACTTCCCTCTGTTGTCGAATTGCTCTAGCTAGTACCTCAAGTACTTTATTAAAGGGATATGGTGAGAGGGGGCAGCCTTGTCTAGTCCCTGATTTTAGTGGGATTGCTTCAAGTTTTTCTCCGTTTACCTTGATGTTGGCTACTGGTCTGCTGTATATTACTTTTACTATGTTTAGATATGGGCCTTGAATTCCTGCTCTTTCCAAGACTTTTAGCATGAAAGAATGCTGAATTTTGTCAAATGCTTTTTCAGCATCCAATGAGATGACCATGTGGTTTTTTTCTTTGAGTTTGTTTATGTAGTGGATTACGTTGATGGATTTCCGTATATTGAACCATCCCTGCATCCCTGGGATGAAGCCAACTTGATCATGGTGAATGATCGTTTTGATGTGTTCTTGGATTCGGTTGGCAAGTATTTTGTTTAGTATTTTTGCATCGATATTCATAAGAGAAATTGGCCTGTAGTTCTCTTTCTTAATTGGATCTTTGTGTGGTTTTGGTATCAGGGTAATTGTGGCTTCATAGAATGAGTTGGGTAGTGTTCCTTCTGTTTCTATTTTGTGGAGTAATTTGAAGAGTATCGGTATCAGGACTTCTTTGAAGGTCTGATAGAATTCTGCACTAAAACCGTCTGGTCCTGTGCTCTTTTTGGTTGGAAGACTGTCTATGACCCCTTCTATTTCTTTGGGGGTTATGGGTCTGTTTAGACGATCTATTTGATCCTGGTTTAATTTTGGTATTTGGTAACTGTCGAGGAAATTGTCCATTTCCTCCAGATTCTCCAGTTGTGTTGAGTATAGGTTTTTGTAGTAGGATCTGATGATTTTTTGAATTTCCTCAGTTTCTGTTGTTATATCTCCCTTTTCATTTCTAATTTTGTTAATTTGAATACTGTCTCTGTGCCCTTTAGTAAGTCTGGCTAGGGGTTTATCTATCTTGTTGACCTTCTCAAAGAACCAGCTCCTGGTTTTGTTGATTCTTTGTATGGTTCTCTTTGTTTCAACTTGATTGATTTCAGCCCTGAGTTTGATGATTTCCTGTCTTCTACTCCTCCTGGGTGAAATTGCTTCTTTTTGTTCCAGAGCTTTCAAGTGCGCCATTAAGTTGCTGGTATATGCTCTCTCCTGTTTCCTTTTGGAGACACTCGGGGCTATGAGTTTTCCTCTAAGCACTGCTTTCATTGTGTCCCATAGATTTGGGTATGTTGTGCCTTCATTTTCATTAAGTTCTAAGAATTCTTTGATTTCTTTCTTTATTTCTTCCTGGACTAAGGTATCATTGAGTAGAATATTGTTCAGCCTCCAAGCGTATGGGGATTTTCTGTTGTTTTTGTTGCTATTGAAGAACACTCTTACTCCATGGTGATCTGATAAGAGGCATGGGATTAGTTCGATCTTTTTATATTTGTTGAGATCTGTCTTGTGTCCAATTATATGGTCGATTTTGGAGAAGGTACCATGAGGTGCTGAGAAGAAGGTATAGTCTTTTGCTTTAGGGTGAAATGTTCTATATATATCTGTTAAATCCAATTGCTCCAAAGTTTCGATGAGTTTCTCCGTGTCTCTGTTTAGTTTCTGTTTTCCTGATCGGTCCACTGTAGATAGTAGAGTATTGAGGTCCCCCACAATCATTGTGTTAGGTGCAATGTGTGCTTTGAGCTTTAGTAAGGTTTCTTTTACAAATGAGGGTGCCCTTACATTTGGAGCGTAGATGTTTAGAATTGTGAGTTCCTCTTGGTGGATTCTTCCTTTGACTAGCAGGAAGTGACCTTCTGTGTCTCTTTTGATGACTTTGGGTTGAAAGTCAATTTTATCTGATATTAAAATGGCTACTCCAGCTTGCTTCCTGTGACCATTTGCTTGCAAAATTGTCTTCCATCCTTTTACTCTAAGGTAGTGTTTGTCTTTGACTCTGAGGTGTGTTTCCTGTAAGCAGCAAAATGTAGGGTCCTGTTTCCGTATCTAGTCTGTTAGTCTATGTCTTTTTATTGGGGAGTTGAGTCCATTGATGTTAAGAGATATTAAGGAATAGAGATTATTACTTCCTGACATTTTTGATGTTATTTTTGTTTTTGAGTAGTTATCTTCCTTTGAGTTTGATGGAAGAAGTTTACTGTCTTGCTTTTTCTTGGGTGCCATTTCCTTCCTTGTGTTGGAGTTTTCCTCCTATTATCCTTTGTAGAGCTGGGTTACTGGAAAGATATTGTGTAAATTTGGTCCTGTCATGGAATATTTTGATTTCTCCATCTATGTTGATTGAGAGTTTTGCTGGGTATAGTAGTCTTGGCTGACATTTGTTTTCTCTTAGGGTCTGCATGATGTCTGTCCAGGCTCTTCTAGCTTTCATGGTTTCTGGAGAGAAGTCTGGTGTGATTCTGATAGGTCTTCCTTTATATGTTACTTGGCCCTTTTCTCTTACTGCCTTTAATATTCTTTCTTTGTTTAGTACATTTGGGGTTTTGATTATTATGTGACGGGAGGTGTTTCTGTTCTGGTCCAGTCTGTTTGGAGTTCTGTAGGCTTCTTGTACATTCATGGGCATCTCTCTCTTTAAGTTAGGAAAGTTTTCTTCCATAATTTTGTTAAAGATATTTGCTGGCCCTTTAAGTTGTATATCTTCACTCTCATCTATCCCTATAATCCTTAGGTTTGGTCTTCTCATTGTGTCCTGGATTTCCTGGATGTTTTGGGTTACAAGCCTTTTGGATTTTGCATTTTCTTTGACTGTGGAGTCAATGGTTACTATGTTATCTTCAGCATCGGAGATTCTTATTTCTATCTCTTGTATTCTGTTGTTTATGTTTGCATCTACGACCCCTGTTTTCTTCCCAAGGTTTTCTATCTCCAAGGTTGCCTCCTTTTGTGATTTCTTAGTTGTTTCTACCTCTGTGTTCAGATCTTGGATGGTTTTGCTCAGTTCCATCATTTGTTTGTTTGTGTTTTCATGTAATTCTTTAATATATTTTTGTGCTCCCTCTTTCATGACTTCTGCCTGTTGTTTCAAGTTCTCCTGCATTTCTTTAACTGATTTTCTCACTTCCTCTTTATTGGTTTCTGTCTGATGGCCCATATTCTCCTGGAGTTCTTTAAGTGTTTTTTGTGTTTGGATTGTAAGAGCTTCTACTCTATTGATGTTCCCCTGCATTTCTTTAAGAGATTTGTTTATGTCTTTTTTGTGTTCCTCTAGGAGCATCATGACCTGTGCTTTTATATCTAACTCTTGTTTTTCTGGTGTGCTGGGGTATCCTGGGCTTGCTGTGGTTGGCGAATTGGGTTCAGATGGTGTCATAATGCCTTGATTTCTGTTAATAATGTTCCTACGTTTGCCTTTTGCCATCTCTTTATCTCTGGCGTTAGTTGGTCTTATTGTAGATGGCGCCCTGCTGAAAGCACAGCACGCCTGTCCCCAGGAGACAGATCCCTTCTGGCAGCTTGTCTGTGCTGGACTATGCTCGCTCTGAGTCCAGGTCCCTGACTCCAGCTGCTAGAGTTCTGAGCTGTGCCCTGAGGCGGCCCGGTGGCCCCTCGCTGCTAGTCCGCTCAGAGAGCTGGTCCCGGCTGCTAGTCTGCACCCGCAGCTGAGCTTTCTGTGCCCAGATCTCCTGCAGAGCTAAG